>CM035807.1:113723285-113798652 GCA_020466095.1 Chlorops oryzae
AAAAGAAAACCATTCGGTTGTGTATTTGTTATCAATTTATAACGCCTCAATGAATGAATGCAATTATTCCACTGATCACTAGTATAGTTATGGTGCAAACTTACCCAAACATTGCACTAGTTCTTTTAGTACTGGGTAAAAGTACTAGTTCTTTTAGGCAAATTGCTTAACAGCTTTCTACAGGGTACATACAAACCTATATATGTATGCACATATATTCTTCAATTCTCAAAAAGAATGTAAATGACTTTTGTGTGCCGGCAGATTGGGAAATCGTGTTAATTTTTATGGATTCGTTGATTGATGTTGCGCGCGGTCAGGCGTCAGGGTGTCAAGCGACTTTTTTCGGTGATTTCATTTTGAACGCAAAGCTTTTACTCCGATTCGGTGGCAATGTTCGCATTAAAACACCTTTTAAGAAAAAATATCATATCTCCCAAGCAAACATTCTGAGTCCTAAAGGAATCACATATGACTCCTAATTCGGAGTCAGAGCCCTCATAATTAGCTGTCTTTTAAAAGCCATAAAGAGCACATTTCCCTTCTTGCGCAGATCGTTCCATACATCGAATGAGTCCATTATAAGACTCATGTATGACTCTTTTTCGTACTCAAATCTGAATGCATTTTTTTTTTTCAAATATGTATTATTCTTTTATGAGACAACCCGCATTCATTTATTAACCAGACAATTATATCCAGAGTGCTCCGAATAAGGAGTGTAAAAAACTGCAAACAGATTTCTTCGAAGTAATGCCGATGGAGTCTTTTTACATAGGCCTCAAAAAACACCGCCTACGAGCTGTTAGGGAGACTAAAAGAGTCACAGAGAGCCTAAATTTACCACTCGAGATCTTAAAGAGTATCTTTCATGATTACTAGAATGCTCCTTATGAGTCTGTTTGGGACCTCTTTCAGTTATAAAATTATTTTAAAAAAAAAACTACACGTTTGGTCACCCTAAATGCTCCGAGGCGGTGGTTTTTTGAGGCCGTGACAAAAGCACTGTTTGGAAGAAACTTCCCTTAGCACTCCTAAAACACTTCGGTATTTTAAAACGAATCCTTTTGGACTCCTTTTTGGAGTACTCTGAATATCAGTGGCGTGTCTAAAGAAAGACTGCTTTGATGTGCTTATATTTTCCACAGTGGTATATTGAACAATTATAAGACATTAACCCAAAAAATTTTGGGGGTGCTAGAGGAAGTTTAGAGAGTTATGGACCAAAAACTAAATAAATCCGAAAAATTCAAGGCGTCCGATATGGATGAAAATTTATATATAGAAAAAGTTCAAAAATTTTAAGATTTTTTTTTAAAGTCATTTTGAAGTTTACTAGACTAATTAAATCGTTTTTGAAAAAAACTGAGTCAATTCTTTTTGGACCTATTTATATGATAAATTTTCATCCAAAACATGATTTTAGATTTTTTTTGGATTTTGCAAATTTAACTTTCTATTTGGAAATAAGTGAAAAATTCTACGAATTTAGCGATAAAATTTTTTTTCAAACTGATTACCTTTTTGGACCAGTTTGAAACTGAGACCCTAATAGACTAGTTGTAATCGGTTTTTAAAAAATTTTGAGTGCTTAAATTTTTAGAATTTTTGACTTTTTCTATATATAAATTTTTATCCAAATCGGAACGCTGAATTTTTCGAATTTTTCTTTTTGGTCCTAGTTTGAACTCCTCTAGACCCCTCCTAAATATTTTGGGTTAATGTCTTATAATTGTTCATATACCACTGTGGAAAATATAAGCACTATCAAAGCAGTCTTTCTCTGGACAGCCACTGCTGAATATGGTTGGCTGAAGGGCATTAAAAGAATTCCTGGTTTCCCATATCGCAGGAATCTTATGGAACCAGTTACAATAAAATCCGCGATTGATTTGAAATTCGTTCCATATGTTTGCGTATGTTGAATTCCTGATCAGGCATTCATCTGGCTTTGAAAGCGATTGAACGTTTTGTTCTTGAAATGGGAAATTTCGAATTTTGTTGATTTTGTAATGAGTGTGCGAAATGACTACAAAAATGGACAACAATAAAATAATAATTCTGATATTACATTCTCTAATGATCCGCAATTAACAGAAACACTTCACATAACAAATGTACGAAGTTCTTTAATCACAATCCATCATTCGGAATACAATAAAACATTCATCAATTCAACACTACATTATTATATATCAGGTATATGTATATCCCTATAGCTTATTTGTTCTGTTCGAAGCAGATTCAAACATTTCAAATGCTTTTGACGGATTTTTTTTTAAATTTTTTTTTTTTTTCAATTCCAGCAGCTGACATGATCGTTAAGCGAAATCATGACACGCGATAAATAAAGCTGTTCGTTTATTTTTGACATTTTAAATATTTAACTTTTGGACAGATTCTATATGCAAATAACAGTGGTGTATCGAATTTCGACTTAATTGATTATCAAATTTTTTCAAAATTTTATTTATTTTCATTAAAAACTTTTATCCAGATTTCGCATTTCTCGAACAAATATTCAATTGCTTTCGAAGGCTATGGAAAATAATTTTTACACATATATAATAAATTTATACAATGCCAACATATGGAACGAATTTTAATCAACTGAGCGCAATTGATTGAAACTGGTTCTATACATTTTGATGTGTTGAATATTTGCGAGAAAATTCCTGCGCTATTGGAAACCAGGCATTGTTCCTAATCAACTGCCGAATCAGTAAATACAAACAATTACATTCTAGGTATTTAATTTCCTGCAGTAAAATATGTCCAACATGAAAAAATTTATTAACATAATTTTGAATGATACTTCATTTATGATCGGTTTGCGATAAGATGTCGCTTGTAGACCTCAAATCCATAGGTCTATGGAAAAATTTAGTTTTTGCGTAGGTACAACCGTAATAATTCGTCCGCGAAACTCAGATTGGGAAGCTCTGATGTTATTTATATCATTATCTATCTTCATTCAATGTAATCATTGATATTGAAACACCGTAAAACCCCTTTTTCGAAGGGCTTAACCGCCCCGGGCACAGTACATCATAGGATAGGGATAGGTCATTAAATGTTTCCGGTGACATTGTCATGTTACAAACTCTCTATTGAGTGCATCTTGTTAAGCCTCTCATCACTCCATTCCTTAACTGTTCGCCATTTTATCTTATTCTCAAATCTCTCTCGTTTTGAACTCTGCATCTTTCTATTCCCCATCTAATCAATTTCTCTCTGTTTTTTCCTCTAAATTTCTCTCTAAATTTTTTACTATTCTTATATCTTCTTTTATCGTTTCTCTCGCTTTCTCTCAATCTCTGGTCTTGAAATCTTTCTCTTTCTCGTCTCCTATATTCTCTCTTATCTCTTTGGACTCTCTTTTCTTTATTCTCTCTCTTCTCTCTTTATTATCTTATTTCAACCTTTAAAACTCTCTTTTTCTAGGTTACTTCTCTTTCCTTCTCTCTCTGTGGTGTCTTAATTTTCGTCATTCTTTCTACTCTCTTTCTGCTCTCTTTACCTCTCTCTCTCTTTCTCTCTCTCTCCTCTTCTCTTTTTCTCTCTTCTTTTTTCTTTTCTTTTCTCTTTCTCTTTCTTATCTCTCTTCTCTCTCTCTTTCTCTCTCTTCTTTCTTTCTCTTTCTTTCTCTCTCCTTTTTTCTCTCTTTCTCTCTCTTTCTCTCTCTATTTCTTTCTTTTTCTCTCTTTTTCTCTCTTCCTCTCTTTCTCTCTCTTTCTCTCTCTTTCTCTATCTCCCTCTTTCTTCATCTCTCTCTGTCTCCATCTTTTTCTTTCTCTCTCTCACCAATACCATTGACATTGTCACCGAAGAAGCCATGCCTGATAATATTATCCCATATATTGCGGTGAAATCATTAATAATATTTGCCTGCTGGGAGTGCATGAGTCACACCTACGATCAGGTGGCCATTTAGTGACTCGAGCGCTATTAAAACAAATGGAACCGATATAAATTCATTCATTAATGGAAAGGGGTAATGGGGTGGAAGGAAAGACACGGTTCCACCTCTACCTTGAACTCCCCCCACTCGTCATGAGCGCCTTCATTTAAATTCCCTTTTCGAAAACACATTTTAGACACTGAAAGAGAGCTGTAAGTGCTCTGGAAAAAAAAAGGAAAAAAAAAAAAAATAAACAATAAATCCGACTAGGTCTGGTCTAGAGAAAGAAAACGTGTTTTGGAATGCGAAAATATGCTATAAAAAAATGAAAATGAATCACAATGAACAATATGTGATAACAAGCAAATTATACTCATTTGACTTATTAAACAAATGAAAAGCACAAATTTTGTTCTCATTGTTAAAATTTGTGTTAGTCCCAGGCGTGCACGGATTTCTCGCAAATAAATAAATAAACAAAACAGAACAAACCCGAACAAAACAAAACACGATGCAGAAAGAGTCAAGATAATTAGAACTTGCGGTCGGGTCGGGTCGGGGCTGTGAAAAAATTCTTTAAGATTCGATCACACTCACTTTGTGACGCGGTCATGATGTCATTGGAAAATAATAATAAATCATAATAAAGTGCACTAAAAATCGAATATTTATTGTCAAGAGGTGGCAGCCATCATTTATGCGCTCAACTGATTTATTATTTCGTTTAATTTTTTTTACTTTTTCTTAATTATTTTAAACGTTTTTTTTTATTAGGTATTTTAGGTGTTGTTGACGATTATTCTGAAAGAGAATATAATCGTCAAAAATGTAAATATGGCATAAGGATGCTCGAAGACAATTTAGGTTCAAGCCGTACACAGAGAAAAAAATCAACAAGGAATATTAATATTTTAACAATATTTCTTGTTGGAAAAAAAAAAGATTTTCCTTTTGAATCAACCATATTTCAGGTTGAATTGAAATAATAATTATCAAAAATGGTTTTAAATTTAATTTGTTGAACCAACCACGGACGAAATTGAAATGACAAGATAATTTTTAAAATAATAAAAATTTTTTAAAATATCTATAAAAGAATTAACATTGAAACAAATTTAATGCAAGCTCAAAGAAATTGGCCACAGAGCCCTCTGCTGAACATAACCCCAAAAATATCCATCGGATGGACTTCATCCGATTTGGTCACTCCATTATCGTGACTGCTTTCGCAATGCTTAAAAACATATATAACTATATATGTCACTCAGGAGCCGTTTCCATTTTAGCTCTTTTCACCATGGTCTTGGGTACCCACCACGGTCTTGGGTACCCACCAAAATGAGAACTTTTCACTTAGGTACTCACCAAAAGTATTTCTCTCTCGCTCTTTTTTTGCCTGCCGAGTAACATGATGTTACTAACGTCTCTTTCTAACTGGCGCGAAATGTCCCGCCCAAAATCTATGAGAGTGACATATATAGTAATATATGCTTAAAAAGTTCCAAGATGAATGAATATCTTATATGTCATATTTCATAAACCAAATGAGAATTATACCGAACTAAAAGAAATGTAATTAAATAAATTTTCTTTAAATCAACCAAAAATGTTGTAGACTCAACCATTTTTCTTTTGAAATTTTTGTTCTGCTCGAAAATCAAAATGAAATGTGAATAACAATGCGCATTTTTTAAAAACATCATGGTTAAGTTCTCTCAGTGTATGACAGTGTGTATCCCGCCTTAATGTAAGCCCAACAAAATAAAGCATCACTTCTATTTAATAAATTGTGTTAATTTACAAGTAAATAATCATCTTAATGGGTATTTCATGGCATAAAATTTCCTTTGTAAAATAAATTAAAGAATTTTTTGGCATATTAATTAAATCAACTGACTGACCGTTGAGTGGAAAATTAATTTCTATGAATTATCGAAACTAAAGTTCAAGAGTCAAAATCGCTCAGATACCAGTTTTTTTTTTTAACATCGAACAACCTGGATAGCGATAATTAAATTAAATTATTTTGTTTTCCAATAAACTTAATTAATTGATAATTTATTTTGGAAATATTTTGGCTATTCCATAATACAGAGAATCCTGTATGGGTCGATTCTCGAACTGCCATTTTCTCTAATACAATCGAAACTCTCCATGACGGACTCCTCCCCCAGCGGAAAATTATCTCCTGCATGACAAAGTCACCAATGATGTCATCGATGACATATAGGTGACATTGTCATGCATGACATCTTGGAGGACATGTCATCGTGGAGGGATGCTGTTCATGTGCTTGACTCTCCCTAGCGGAAAATTATCTCCTGCATGACAAAGTCACCAGTGATGTCATCGATGACATATAGGTGACATTGTCATGCATGACATCTTGGAGGACATGTCATCGTGGAGGGATGCTGTTCATGTGCTTGACTCTCCCTAGCGGAAAATTATCTCCTGCATGACAAAGTCACCGATGATGTCATCGATGACATATAGGTGACATTGTCATGCATGACATCTTGGAGGACATGTCATCGTGGAGGGATGCTGTTCATGTGCTTGACTCTCCCTAGCGGAAAATTATCTCCTGCATGACAAAGTCACCAATGATGTCATCGATGACATATAGGTGACATTGTCATGCATGACATCTTGGAGGACATGTCATCGTGGAGGGATGCTGTTCATGTGCTTGACTCTCATTGGCTACTGAAATTTAAATAAGGTTTTAGCGTCAGTTCAGCGTTAGCATGAAGTGGCGTAGATGATGAGTGCTCGACTCAGAATCCGAAGATCGAGGGTTCGATCCCTGGCAGAGGCGAACAAAAATTTGTTAAAAATAGATTTTTAAAAATTTTCGAAACATTCAAAGAGAGGGCAAAGAAGAGAGTTATCAAACTGGTTTCTTTATAAATTGACATTTAGAGAGAAAAGAGCAATGTGCTGCTCTCAAATGCTTTTTTCGCCATCGCATCCCCTAGCATGACCAGTGACATTTTCTAATCTTCCGGTGATAATGTCACCGCTGAAGTCCCTGTCAGCTCCTGTGTAAATGTCATGCAAAGTGTCACCGGAAATAGCATGCATTCCGGCTCTCGAACGTCTTTAACAGATTAGGTGACATCCCCTGCATACGAATATCTCTTTATAGGAGGGTAAAACACGTACTAGCTCCCGGACTATCAAGGCTTTTTGGCTAAATTTTTAGTGCCTTTTTTCTCATTAGGGGTATTCACAAAGTCGTCGGAAAATAGAAAAGTCGGAAAATCGGAAAATTTTAACGGCTCAAAAAGTTGTGCAGGATACAAAAAGAGTTAAAATCTTTCAATAAGTCGCATTTTTCGATTTTCGGCTTTCCACCGTTTATATACACGCCTTAGTAAGGTACCCCTATTATAACGAATTTTCTTTATAACGAATATTTTATCCGGTCCCTTGAAATTCGTTAGTGTCGACTGTATACCGATTTTTTGGATTCCAAATTACAGTTCATTAAGGAATATTCACTGTCATAGTATTCTTTCACATAAGTCCTTTAATACCCACCGATATACATAGTAAGGGTCCCCCGCTGTAAATATATTTAAGCATATGTAAGATTATTCTAATTCAGTTTTAGGAATTCTACTGTAAGTATTCCACTCGTGTTAATTGGATTTCCAAGAACCGTGCACGGCACTTTTAACACCTCTTCGCACTCATCCGGAGTATTGTGTTAAATTTAAAATTCACCTGCCATCGTCGTGTGACCCCCCATAAGTAGGATGATTGTTATTGTTGTCGGTCT
The DNA here is from genome assembly GCA_020466095.1 of Chlorops oryzae. Classification (NCBI taxonomy): domain Eukaryota; kingdom Metazoa; phylum Arthropoda; class Insecta; order Diptera; family Chloropidae; genus Chlorops; species Chlorops oryzae. Next base: position 113,730,974 of record CM035807.1, read on the forward strand.
CTCAGAACACATCAAAAGCGATTTTTACAAAAATAACTTAATGCTTTTTTTTGGAGTTATAAAAAGAGCTTATTTCGCAGTCGTTTCACTATCAAATTTCGCAAAATTAATTAAATCTAGTGACAATCGAGAATTTTTATAAAATTTCAAACGCATTCAAATCATAATGAAAACAAATTGCTTTTAAAAGTGAATCATTTTGTTTATCCACGAGTTTTGCACTTAAAAATCTTCGAATCATTCGATTACTGGAGCCTTAATTAAAGAAACATCTGTTTTGAGAATTTGCATAGAATTTAACCCGGTAGTGCCTAGCGATGCCATATATATGGCATCACTGAAAGGGTTCGTTTTCTGCCATCCCCATACCTGAACCAGTTCATATTTCATTTTATTTTTTATATTTATTTTTTTTTTTTTATTCAGGCGGTACCGGGTTAAAGCATGTTCCGAGCAAATTTTTTAGGGGCACAATAAGCCCTGCTTTCTCCCCCATTTTACTAATTCAATAATTAAAAAATTTTTTTTGTGGTCACAGATTCGATTTTTTGTTAAACAATAGGGATAATTAAAACAATTTTTTTAAATCATGAATGCCTTCCAAACGATTTCAGATGCATTTGAAAAAATAATTAGTTAATCTTTATGCAATGTGAAATAATCGAGCGTTTTAAAGCCCAAAATCCAACATTGCGAGAGCCCGATGCGAGAGCGCGAGACGAGGCGCACATAAATTTCAAACATTCAATCATATGGTTCAAGCTCCAATGTATCGCACTGCGAGATTTCGTAGCGAGAAAATTTTGAAAAATTGAATACTTCTCGTTGCGAGGCAATTTGACAGGTTAATGATGTAGCTATTTTTTGAGTACTCGCTATTGGGTACTCGTTTAAACTAATAAAACAAATGCTGTTCACTGTTCCGTGAAAAAGAGCTTTTAGAATATTTCGCGAGCTTCGGTTCATTTTGAAAATGTTTTTTGAAAATTTTAAATTAAAATTTAAACTCAAGTGAAAGCCTATAATTTTTATGAGTACTCGGTACTCGTTAGATTGGTACTTGGTTCAAATATTGCATTACTAGAAGCGACCCAAAACTCTCATTGGAGATTGAAATGCGTCACGCAACACATTTTCGTGACGTCGCGCACTCTCGCATCGGTAAGGGAAACACTGCGATAAGGTAATTCTTCTCACAGGCCTTGATCCATACCAGTTGATATCAGTCAAGCAGCCGGGATATTTCTTGAGGTATACCCCTGAATAATAAACCAAAAATTATTGTAAGGGCTCGGAAAAAAAGCCATAAAAAAGTTGAAAAAAAATGCCTTAAAATCGATTTTTTTTAAACTATCGAAGAAAACTCTTTCTTATAAAAGAAAAAACCTTTTATAAAAAAATTTTTGCTTATATAAACTACCGATATTTGAAAATAGGGGTGAACCAAGTTTCTTATATAAAAATTATTTCCATATAAAAAGAGTTTTTGGTTTTGGTGAACAGTTTCTTAAAAGCGGGTTTTTCTTATATACGAGTTTCTTATGTAGCAAAACTACTGTATTTTGAATTTTTTAAATTTTTTGAATATTTTGAATTTTTTAAATTTTTTTTTGCATTTAACTGTACTTTTTGAATATTTATTCGCTGAAGTAGGCTTTTTTTTGTTAATTTGACAATTCAACATTTTAATGGGCATACTAAATCGATCTAATTTGGAATTTTTGACTGTGATTTTTTTTAAATGTTTTGAATTTTTTGCATTTTCTTGAATTTTTTTGAATATTTTTTTTTGAATATTTTAATTTTTTGCATTTTTTTTTATTTTTTTTTGATTTTTTTTTGAATATTTTCAATTTTTTTGCATTTTTTGATTTTTTTTTAATTTTTTGATTTTTTTTGGATTTTTTTTTTCATTTTTTTTTTTATTTTTTACATATTCAAATTCCGAGGCATAATAATAAAATTATTTTGTTCTTCTTCTTAAGTTGTTTATTCTTCTTCTTTAAAAAAAAAAAATGTATATTACTTTTGACCCTATCAGACAACTAAGGTTTCTTATTAAGTGAGGAAGTAGGACTAAGACTGGCTGTGTGCCAAATTGAGGCCCATTTCCATTACAATCTCAGATTTCCATGGAATTCGTTTGGGAAACGCTGCTTGAAATTTCAGTCGAAGGAAAGCTTTATTAAATACTTGTAAGATACTTTATAATAATTTGTACTAATCCCCAATGAGCCTTCATTCCAATTCAATTTCTTTCGAGTTATTTAATCTAATCAATTGGTTTTTGCTTAAGTAATAAAACATGTACTTATTGCCGTCTTACTTAGATGAGTACGAAGAAATTTTCCTTCAATTTTAAGCCATTTGCACCTAATTTACATGGCCATTTTAAGATAAGAGAGCACACATACACATCCAAATCCAAACATATTTCAAAACAATTTGATTTCCAAAGAAGAGGAAAAACAAATTCATCCATAGAAGATCAAATGCGGCATGGCAAGCCAATCAGAAACGCCGCAAGGGGAGCTCAAAAACCTCCCTAACCCGTCCTGAAATCCAGACAAAATTTTCTTAAAGTGGAGCCTTTTTGAACACTCCTCAAAGAAATTCTGGCTGCGTGCACGAACCAAGTGTGTGATTTTATTGATTGAATGATTCCCTCATATGTTAGGTGCAAAAATATTGAAGATCTCACAATGATCGACTGCCTTCGATCACAACAGGCAGTTCAAGCTACCGAGTATGGGCCGATTTAGTCCACTCCAGAGCAAAGCAGCATTTAAAGAGAGAATAATGCTTCGTTTCCAATAATGCAGAAATTCCTTCAAATACTTAAAATATGTGCAGGGCCCGGATCTAGCTTTTTTGCCACTCTGCGCAAGAATATTCTTTGCCGGGCCAATGAGGGTCCTAAGGGGATATTGTTTTCGCATATTTATGCAAAATTTCCGCCCCTCAAAGTGACGCTCTGGGATTTTCCCCGCATGCAAGCCCATTAAATCGGGGCCTGATTGAGGACATTCCCATACGGACGCGACACTTGCGTGAGCAATTTTAAAGGCCCGCATTCAACAAAGCGGTGAATAGTACTTTTGTTTCTAAATACTTTTATGTTAATCCAAATTTCTATGCAGATCGGATAAATACGGACGCGACAAACCGATAACTTTTTCACAAAATGGAGACATACTACTTAAGATCGAGACATAATAATTCTTTCGACCAGTTTTGAAACAGCAAATCAGAATTTATTGATCACAAAGGAATATTTTCGAATATGCATTGATCAAAAAAAAAACAAGATTTTTTTCTTTCATCCAAACAAAAAGAAACTTATTTTAAAATACCCGTTCTTTTGGTATAAGAAACAAGTATTTTTTAAAAATCTATTACGATTAATCAATATCTATTTTTATGCTTTTCAATTAAAAAGAATTTCAATGCATTTTCATTATTTAAAATAACAAAAAAATATATAAATATTTTGTTATGAAATCGCAAAGTTTCAGGTTCACGTCAAGAATGATTTATTGTAATGAGCCCAATTAAAAATAGCCGAAAAAAATATTATCAAAAAAGAAATTTGGACTCGCCGTCTACCCTCCTCCATCAAATGTTATCGCAAACTTTAAAGTGAAAACTATCCCCCTTCCCCTTCTAAGTAGCGTAAATGTAAGTACAATGAATTGTAGAAAATATTTTTTCTGAAGAGTAAATGATTCAAAAATAAGTATAATCCGATAGGATTACCTTATCTGAACGTTATCGTTAATAGTCCTAAAATTTAATTGCGTTATTGGTTTCATGTTTTCGTGAATGGGTTAACTTTTGAAGAAGCTCAAGGCTTGAGTTTATAACTCCAGCTATATGTTGGGACAGCAGAAGCTTTCATAGACCAGGATGTCGAATTGTATTTAAAGAGAGATTTTTATTCTCAAAGACGATTTTTAAAAGGTGTTGCTTTACGAGAGGCAACAAGTCGAATGGAGGCATTAGCTTAAAATGCCTCCTCAATGCATTCCCTGAGGAGCAAGATTGTCTGCACGAATGCTCTAGGGTAATCATTCAAAATCACACTTGCTTACAAATAATTTTTTATTTTTTCAGGAGTCCTAAGTTCACTTTTATTATTGCCTCTGGCTCTCAAAACACGAAAAACAATATTTAAAAATATCTTTATGAAGGAGTTTTTTTTATATACTTATTTATTTTTGAAATAAAAAATAATAATTTTTTCATCTTCTTGGAGCAGAACTCGAGAGTGCATCATCCAATTTGAATTATCTCGAACGCTTCCATTAAAAAAAAAAAATTATTAAATATTTTTTTACGTGTTTGTAAGGCCAAAGCCCATAAGCAAAGTGCACCTAGATATCCTGGGAAAAAATTCTTTAAGCTATTGTTATAAACATGCCTCGGAATTTGAATATGTAAAAAAATGAAAAAAATATTCAAAAAATATTCAAAAAAATATTCAAAAAGTATTCAAAAAATATTCAAAAAATATTCAAAAAATATTCAAAAATATTCAAAAAATATTCAAAAAGTATTCAAAAAATATTCAAAAAATATTCAAAAATATTCAAAAAATTCAAAATATTCAAAAAGTATTCAAAAAATATTCAAAAAATATTCAAAAAATATTCAAAAAATATTCAAAAATATTCAAAAAATTCACAGTCAAAAATTCCAAATTAGTTCGATTTAGTATGCCTATTAAAATGTTGAATTGTCAAATTAACAAAAAAAAAGCCTACTTCAGTGAATAAAATATTCAAAAAGCACAGTAAAATGCAAAAAAATAATTCAAAAAAATTCAAAATATTTAAAATTCGAGCTCTAGTTATAAATTACGAAAAACCTGATCTAAATTCCTCATACTTTTGTTTAACCCTTTGAAATCAAACAATCATATTGTTGAATTGAAAGAACATTTGCGATCCAGTAATATATCATGGATCGTTAGCTGCGATTCAGAAGAATTCTTTGGACTTATGACTGGTTTCCAATAGCGCATCACTTCCTGCATATATTGAACACATATAAATATAGGAAGGTAGTTGCAATGAAAAGCATAGTTGATTGAAACTGGTTCCATACGTTTGCACTTGTTTGAAATTTCAGGAAATATCTGAGCGACTATTGGAAACCAGGCATAACTCAAGAGATCATGACTTGTAGAGTGTACTCTCTCCTTGCGGAGTCTCCTCTTAAGCGGACACTTTTTGGGAATGCTAAAGTATTCCTGCTTCTCAAATAGTTTCCTCTTAAGCGGACATATTTTTCGGTCCCGCAGATGTCCGCTTAAGAGAGAGCGCACTGTACATCCTGCTTAAGAAGCTTCTATCCCGTACATTTTATACTCAGAAGAATCTTATGTAGTCTCTTCCCATATATCCCCTGGATTTTTTTTTAATGAAATCCGTCATTTTTTTGAGAAACTTTTTTAAAATCCTGCCTTCCAAGCAAAGTCATGTGACAACGCCGCCCCGGAATGTCTCAAAATAAGGCCGAAATTCCGACAATTTGATTTTAATGATTTAGAAGAACAAATACTTGATTTGCTAAAAATGCCCCTACACTCTAAAAAAATGGAAGTAAAATTACGTTTATAAATACTGTAAATTTACCCGAAAATATGTTTACTTTTGTGCCAAAAATGTGTAAATGGTAATTTTTGTGTAATTTTGCACATGCGTAATGCATATTTACCTAAAATGCGCACATTTAATCAATGAATGTTTAGGTTTACTATAAAAATACTAATTTTACACACCTTTAGTAATTTTATTATTATGAATGTTTATTTTTGCGGGAAAAAGGCCTAATTTTACATAATGTATGTTTAAAATACACAGGGAAGGTTTCCTTTAATTCACATCTAATGCATAATTTTACACATTTGAGGTTGAAAATTAATTTGTTGTGTAAACTTACGTTTATAATAGAAGGTAACCTCTTTCCTACTTTAATGGAAGGAAATATTTTTAAGAGTGTAGGGACTTTTCTCCCCCAAAGTCTTCGTTAAGGCCCCAAAATGTTCCTTAACTTAGAGGTGATTACCTCAAACTGGAAAAAGTGCTATAAGCATTATTCTACTTGATGTTCTTTGAAGTCAATGGGGCTCTGATATCTTCCGCCCCCCGCCTGTCTACACCCATATATCCAGATAAAATTTCCTTTTTCCTCATTGTGACTTAAAAAGTGCTGAATTGGCAAGTAATTTCGATTAGAAGAGCCCCAACTTTTAACGGAATAATATTGTTTTATTAAATTGCTCGCAGATTGTTTATTTTCATTTCGAGATTATGATCAATCAGCATTTCCTAGGGCTCACATAACTGTTTATTTTTATTTTTTTTTTTGCACAATCTTATCTTCTGTCGATCGAGCAGAGGAACACGTGTGAAACTATGATTTCAACAATATTACTACGAATTTCGGAATGCGACTGACTCAAGTATCAATAAATAAATAAATAAATAAAAAAATAAATTCAATAATTTCTAATTAAATGAAAATTCAACTTCGACTTTAATAAAAATTATGATTATAATTATATTTAATGATGAAGAAGTTTTTTATTTCTTTTTTTTTGTATCCAAGCAGGTCTCAAAGAATTCTTCTCACCTTCAAAAAAAATTTTTTTTTCTAATTCTCGGATTTACACGGATAATGTCCACTCGATGTCAAACTAATTATGATCTCACAGTTTTAAAGTTTCTCCTTAATTACACTTAATCGTATATTAATTGAAAATTTTACAAAAAATTTTATTCCCTCTGGATTTTGGACTCGCTAAAAGGGCACCAATCTCTATTGACCCTGGTTTGTTTGAGGTCTGCACTATTATTTTATTTTTTAATTTCTCAAACTATTTTCGATTTAGAAATTTTCGATTTATTTTGGAAATTAAAATTTTATTTGTTTTAATTTAAATAATTTTTTTAAATTTCGTTTTTGTTTTTTTTTTACTCCATTCTTGTAGGTTTTTTGGATTTTCTCGGTTATTTCCTGAGTGTGTCCGGCACGTCGGAACGCGTGATAACGACTGTTCCGATGTTTCTGAATGAAAATCGTTTTCATTATTATATGCAGTAGTATGTAGTTAACTACTGGAGATATGTACGCATACGGCTCGTGGCGCATATTGTTGTTATTGTCGCTATTGTTGTAGCTGCTCTTCATTTTATTTAGCTACATACATGTATGAAATGCATATCTATCGCGAGAGAGAGAGAGGGAGAGTGAGTGAGGAGCAAAAGCCGGCATTCATATCTTAATTTAACTTTTCAAATGACGATTTTTGCTTACTCAAAAATATGAAAACAACCGCCGTCAGGTCTAGGAAACGTGCGAAAAAATTAACTTTTTTTATAAAATTTCTTTAAATATCCCGCTCGGTATTTTTGTTTACCAAGCGATTTTCTTCTTTGGACGTGAAGCGTGAGGGCTTAAATCAAAAAAAAAAAGTTTAAAAATTCAATTCTCACGCTCAATTCTCCGATAGAATGCTATGGCAAGCACCTTGCAGGAACAAATTGATCCCCTAAAATGGAAGTTTTCTAAAGACTACAGTTTCTAAAAGTCATCATAGCATTTCCAGTTTGGGATAAACCGTTGCTTCCATTGCAAAAGTACTCCCTATATTCAGCTTAGGCAGATTCGCTACAGTTTTTTTTTAAATCGAGCTCGAAAATGTGTGGCCGCAAATTAAGTTGCGCCATACTCATGGCTATATCTCTTAACCCGTTCAATATATCATTTTTCTATCTATGACAAAGTTTTAGCCCAGACTCGAAAAAAATAGTTGTGCTACTAACTGATCAGAAAAAACTACATCTAGTAGCTATAAATTGCAATAATTTCGAAAATTTCTCGACTTTTTCACCTCTTTTTAGTATTTCTGGCCCTTAACTCTCAAATCGGTAAGAATTTTTTTGAAAAGTTTTGATTAAAATATAGAAAAATTATAAGTGAAAAACTTCTTCGAGTACACTAACTTCATCTGAGCGGTGCTTGATACCCATTTTGGCACTGAAAAGTTGAAATTTTTTACACTGAGCGAAATTTACCATGATTTTTTAAAAAAATGCGCATTGTTATTCACAGTCCTTTTGATTTTCGAGCAGAAAAAAAATTTCAAACAAAAAATTGTTGAGTCAACAACATTTTTAGTTGATTTAAAGGAAATATGTTTAATTACATTTCTTTTCGTTCGGTATAATTCTCATTTGGTTTATAAATTTGGACATATAAGATATTCATTCATCTTAGAATTTTTTAAGCATTTCGAAAGCAGTCACGACAACGGAGTGATGAAATCGGTTGAAGTCCATCCGATGGCTGTTTTTGGGTTATGTTCAATTCATCCTGAAATATGATTGATTCAAAAGGAAAAGCAAGAAAAATTGTTAAAATATTAATATTCCTTGTTGAAGCCGTTTTGTATGTTTTTCCTTTTGATTTAACCAGTTTTCTGGTTGATTTTTTTCTCTGTGTGCCCAACTTTTTCATCCATTGTTTGAAATCCCATTGCTCCAACAAACATATTATATCTCCATATATTTTCAGATATAAAGATTTGAATCTGTGAAGAAAGAAAAATTAATTAGCTCATTTTAAACTTTTAAATATTTATCGACGCCTACAAAAGTGCGTCGTAATTCCTGCAAATATTCAACTTGGCAAAATATATGAAAGCAATTTCAATCAACAGCGCTTTTAATTGTAAGTACTTCCCTACATTTGCGTATGTTGAATATTTTCAGGATTTACCGCGCTCTATTGGACACCAGGAATTAATTGAAAAGAAAAACCCAGACCCACCATCATGATAAAAATATACTTTTGTGTTCTAATTAAAGCGCAACAGAAAAAATCGAGTCTCATATTCACTTTCACCCCAAGGTCCACAGACGAGGACAATACTAATGCCTCATGCAAACGTATTCGTTACAATAATCCAATAACTGGAGCGACGGACACTAAACTGTTCTCCACAAATTCACGTTGACAGCTCCACGACAAATCATGTACATATATGTATCATGTTCGTACATGTATTCGGCTAAGAACTTTAGAGCCTAAAACGCGCTTTGGTAAATCGATCTACAATTGTTTTACAATACAATTTGGGTACGTGAGAATAGTGCGAACGGTGAGGGTTTTTAAGACGATTAGCGGGAAATGGAGTGGAAATCGAGAATCGGTTTCATGATTGATTGATTGGTTTATTGGCTGCAGATTTTCTGTAGTTACAATTGTTTTTTTTTTTCCTTTTCTCTCCTAAGTTAAAACCCTCGCCTTGTAATAAGGCCACAATCGGTTTTCTGTAACTCTAAGCGCTTTTGATGTGATTAAGACAATGTGATTCCGTTGATAAGCCACCGCACAATTCAGTCGAGAGCACATGCACTTATTGAGTATGTATTTCAAAAAGAAGAAATAATTGAACCTGATTGAATTTTCAAACTAGGAAATTGATTTTTAAACTCGAGCTATGCTTATATTTAACGCTCTTATCATTTACAGTTTTCACAGTTCAAAGGGTTTATCTTCAATGGCTGCGGCTTCGTGTCTAAAAGTAGTACCTTTTGCTAATTGTGGCGCCATTTCTTTTTTAAAACTGTGTGCATTAACTTTTGCTCGTAGGTCTGAAAAAAATTTACTCAAATTAAAATATGCTTTAGTACATTTTTAGCTCCCAACTAAGCGTACTTTTGTTAAATATTCAAAGACACATTGTATGCCGACTGCGCCCCCTCAGTCTGAAAGAGGTTTTAACGTTTTGTTGATTTTTGGATAATTAGATAGAAAGTACCAAGTAAAGTAGGTACTGCCAGTATCCTTGAAATATGTATCTTTGAAAAATCCTTTTTAGTAAGCCCTTATTGAAAATTTTATATCGCAAAACCTACATAATTAAGTTAAACAGATAAAACAAATGACAACAGATAGTTAACAAAATAAGTAATGCCAAAATAAAAATTTTTTTGATGTTACACTGAGAAAATTTTTGTCCACAAAATAAAAAATATAACTAAAATAGTTTTGTTCAGTGTATCCCCGTATTCTCGCCGGTCACACTTATGAAATATGTTTCGAAAACATCCCATTTGAATGCATGAGAAAGAAAGAGAAACGAAGATTGTTTGGGAACATTCAACAAACAACTGTCTCTTTACTTCGCACGTCTTTCTCTACTTACATATTGTTTCAAAACAGTACTTTTGAAAAGTACCTCCAAATTTTTCATTCATCCCAAAACAAAATTCCTATCAGAATCAAAACGAATCTTTGCGAGATACAATTTACAAAAGCGTAGGTACATGAAAACCTTCACCTAGACTGAAGTTCTGCCGGATAAGCCCACCCCATACCCAGTGCTGCAATTTACCTAGGTACATTTATCAATACCTTGCGCCTGGATCTAGGTATTCTTAAAATTTGTACCTAGTACCTAGAGATGGAGAACTATCGATAGTTGCGACCATTGAGGCCTTTAACACTAGTCAATTATTGATGTCAATCCTCACATTTTGGCCGAGCAGAGTGCGGGAATTTCGATAGTCTCGATAGTCGATAGTCTGAAATATCGATAGTATCGGAAGATATATTTTAAAATTTAAACTACTTAATTTCATTAGAAAATTGCTAGTGATTTTGATCAATTTAAACAATTTAATAAAATACTGTGCATAAGTATCACGTGGTAATATACAAGAAGGCGAATTTTAAAACCTTTCTTACTCAATTCTACGTACTTTGTAACCAGCACTGATGCTTGGCCAGTGCTGCCAACTCCTCAGATGAAAAAAGCGCTGATTAATTTTCAAAACGCGCTAAAAAGCACCGGAAATCAATGATCCCCAATTTCTAATTTCAAAAAGCGCTAAATCAACCAAAAGAAAGCGTTTTTGGAAGGGAACGTGTTGTTTTTCTAAAAAGATCATAGTATATTTTGATGTTTGTTTTCCTTTGAATATTTATTATATAACAAATGATTAAAAATGCTTCTTACAAGTCTGCCTTTAGATTAGAAACGCTGCGACTAAGACACCGAACAACCATCTCTTTCTTTCCCATATGCCATTCTATATCACAAAATAGTGACGCAAAATGATTCTCTAGTGACTAGAGTCTAGTATAAATGCAATCGCAATATTAAAGCTGCCAGATTCATCATTGGTTCATCTTACAGCCGCGGGCAGTCCAAAAGCGCTAGATCTAGCGCGAAAAGCGCTAAGTTGGCATCACTGCCGGTAAAAGCTCCGCAATGAACGTGTTTGCTCATGTTCGCCTACGACCTCTAGTTCAAAAACAAATAAATGGAGTGTAAGTCAGCTCTAAAGAAGTTATTGAGGTGAATGATTGGAAAGCTATAAAGGCTCAGCTTCTCTTGATAGAACGTTACTTAACTTAACTTATAGAAATCTGTTTTCCACAGATTCTTATCTTAACTCAAATTAGGTTTTCAGTAACTGCACCCATATAAAATATACTAAACATATCACACTCAGCTGATTAAATAAGTAAAGTTAAGTTACGTTCAATCAAGAGTAACTAAGCTGTAAAGGGAATTTATATTTCTTTGGGAAGGAAAATACAAAAGTATTTTCATATGGCTGGAAAATATAGAGTTTTCCAGGAATTTTCTTCTCGCGCATTTTCTTTATGATCCAAGGAAATATTCAGCAACGAAAAGTTATTGAAAACCCTGTAGGAAATGTCTCCCTGGCATAGGCATCAATGCATTAAGGAGCACAATATCATTTATTTGAGTGAAAAAGACATTCTGCTCAATTTTGAAAAGAGTATAAATAGCGCGACAATACGTGAGCTCCATCAGTGCGTTGCCAGCCGTCGGCCCGAAAAGAGCTCCGATATGAACGTGTTTGTTCATGATCGCCTACGACCTCTACTTCAAAAACAAATAAATGGAGTAAGTCAGCTCTAAAGAGGTCATTGAGGTGAATGATTGAAAAGCTATAAAAGTAATTTATATTTCTTTGGGAAGGAAAATACAAAAGTATTTTCATATGGCTGGAAAATAAAGAGTTTTCTAGGAATTTTCTTCTCGCGCATTTTCTTTACGATCCAAGAAAATATTCAGCAACGAAAAGTTGCCGAAAACCCTGTAGGAAATGTCTCCCTGGCATAGGCATCAATGCATTAAGGAGCACAATAAAATTTATTTGAGTGAAAAAGACATTCTGCTCAATTTTGAAAAGAGTATAAATAGCGTGACAATACGTGAGCTCCATCAGTGCGTTGCCAGCATTCGGACCGGAAAGAGCTCCGCAATGAACGTGTTTGCTCATGTTCGCCTACCATCTAGTTCAAAAACAAATAAATGGAGTAAGTCAGCTCTAAAGAGGTCATTGAGGTGAATGATTGAAAAGCTATAAAAGTAATTTATATTTCTTTGGGAAGGAAAATACAAAAGTATTTTCATATGGCTGGAAAATATAGAGTTTTCCAGGAATTTTCTTCTCGCGCATTTTCTTTACGATCCAAGGAAATATTCAGCAACGAAAAGTTATCGAAAACCCTGTAGGAAATGTCTCCCTGGCATAGGCATCAATGCATTAAGGAGCACAATATCATTTATTTGAGTGAAAAAGACATTCTGCTCAATTTTGAAAAGAGTATAAATAGCGTGACAATACGTGAGCTCCATCAGTGCGTTGCCAGCCGTCGGCCCGGAAAGAGCTCCGATATGAACGTGTTTGTTCATGATCGCCTACGACCTCTAGTTCAAAAACAAATAAATGGAGTTCTATACGAAGGCTATACGAAGGCGATACGAAGGCTATACGAAGGCCATACGAAGACTATACGAAGGCTATACGAAGGCTGTACGAAGGCTATACGAAGGCAATACGAAGGCCATACGAAGGCTATACGAAGGCTTTGCGAAGGCTATACGAACGCCATACGAAGGCTATACGAAGGCTATACGAAGGCTATACGAAGGCCATACGAAGGCCATACGAAAGCTATACGAAGGCTATGCGAAGGCTATACGAAGGCTTTACGAGTGCTATACGAAGGCCATACGAAGGCCATACGAAGGCTATACGAAGGCTGTACGAAGGCTATACGAAGGCCATACGAAGGCTATACGAAGGCTACACGAAGGCTACACGAAGGCTAAACGAAGGCTAGACGAAGGCTACACGAAGGCTACACGAAGGCTATACGAAGGCCATACGAAGGCTATACGAAGGCAATACGAAGGCATTACGAAGGCTATACGAAGGCCATACGAAGGCTATACGAAGGCCATACGAAGGCTGTACGAAGGCTATACGAAGGCTATACGAAGGCTTTACGAAGGCTATACGAAGGCTATACGAAGGCTTTGCGAAGGCTATACGAAGGCTATACGAAGGCCATACGAAGGCTATACGAAGGCCATACGAAGGATATACGAAGGCCATACGAAGGCTATACGAAGGCTATACGAAGGCAATACGAAGGCTATACAAAGGCCATACGAAGGCTATACGAAGGCTATGCGAAGGCTATACGAAGGCCATACGAAGGCTATACGAAGGCCATACGAAGGCTTTGCGAAGGCTATACGAAGGCCATACGAAGGCTATACGAAGGATATACGAAGGCCATACGAAGGCCATACGAAGGCTATACGAAGGCTATACGAAGGCCATGCGAAGGCCATGCGAAAGCCATACCAAGGCTATACGAAGGCCATACGAAGGCTATACGAAAGCTGTACTAAGCTATACGAAGGCTATACGAAGGCTATACGAAGGCCATGCGAAGGCCATAGGAAGGCTATACGAAGGCCATACGAACGCCATACGAAGGCTATACGAAAGCTGTACGAAGCTATACGAATGCTATACGAAGGCTATACGAATGCTATACGAAGGCTATACGAAGGCCATACGAAGGCAATACGAAGGCTATACGAAGGCTATACGAAGGCTATACGAAGGCTATACGAAGGCTATACGAAGGCTATACGAAGGCAATACGAAAGCCATACGAAGGCTATACGAAGGCTATACGAAGGCAATACGAAGGCTATACGAAGGCCATACGAAGGCCATACGAAGGCTATACGAAGGCTATGCGAAGGCTATACGAAGGCTTTACGAGTGCTATACGAAGGCCATACGAAGGCCATACGAAGGCTATACGAAGGCTGTACGAAGGCTATACGAAGGCCATACGAAGGCTATACGAAGGCTACACGAAGGCTACACTAAGGCTACACGAAGGCTAAACGAAGGCTAGACGAAGGCTACACGAAGGCTATACGAAGGCCATACGAAGGCTATACGAAGGTAATACGAAGGCATTACGAAGGCTATACGAAGGCCATACGAAGGCTATACGAAGGCCATACGAAGGCCATACGAAGGCTATACGAAGGCTGTACGAAGGCTATACGAAGGCTATACGAAGGCTGTACGAAGGCTATACGAAGGCCATACGAAGGCTACACGAAGGCTAAACGAAGGCTAGACGAAGGCTACACGAAGGCTATACGAAGGCCATACGAAGGCAATACGAAGGCATTACGAAGGCTATACGAAGGCCATACGAAGGATATACAAAGGCCATACGAAGGCTATACGAAGGCTATACGAAGGCTATACGAAGGCAATACGAAGGCCAAACGAAGGCTATACGAAGGCTATACGAAACTATCCACCGAGATCATTTTCTCAATCCCATTTGTGATTTCCCACATTTCGAGGGGGGCTTGAACCCCCAAAATCACCCTCCGAATACGCTCATAGTTCCCTTTGATGGTATTCGTCCTGAAAACAAATTTCCAATCATTATTTCCCTCCAAATGCAAAACTACCCCGAGAAATGGAATTTTTTTTCAAAAACTTCCTACAATTCTCACTGAATTCATGATTTCGGAAACGTATATAAAGCAATGATTTGAAGAAATTCTCAGTCATCTCAGTAGAGCTGGAGAACAATCGGAAGGTATATTTTCAAATTTGAACACCATCAACACCATCAACAACATCAACACCATCAACATCATCACCATCAACACCATCATCACCATCACAACATCACACCATCATCACACCAACACCATCATCATCACCATCATCTTCGCTAACCTCACCATCATCACCAACCTCACCATCATCATCACCAACCTCACCATCATCATCACCATCATCATCACCATCAACACCATAACCATCATAACCATCAACACCATCATCACCTTCAACACCATCAACATCATCAACTTCATCATCACCATCAACAACATCATCACCATCAACACCATCAAACCATCAACAACATCAACACCATCAACATCATCATCACCATCAACACCATCATCATCATCATCACCAACACCATCATCTTCGCTAACCTCACCATCATCACACCCATCATCTTCGCTAACCTCACCATCATCACCGACCTCACTATCATCATCACCATCATCATCACCATCCACACCATAACCATCATAACCATCACACCATACCATCACACCATCATCACCATCACCATAATCACCATCATCATCACCATCGCCAACCTCACCATCCCTATGATCATCATCACCGACCTCACCATCACCATCATCATCACCAACCTCACTATCATCATCATCACCATTATCATCACCAACATCATCATCACCAACCTCACCATCATCATCGATTGTTTATATTATCGATAATACAATCGATAATTTTGACAATCGATTATTTTGATAATCTAAAGATTAGTTTTCGAGCGGCTCGCCCTAATCTAAATTAAGGCATTTTTAAGAGTCTTTCCATTTCAAAAAGAAGAAAGCCCTCTCCCACCGCCAGCATCACCTTTCGAATGCTAAAGTAAATGTCCATGAATCAAAACTATCGATAGTTTTCATAAATCATCGTTGTTTTCGATATTTTGAAACCATCGATAGTATCGCAAGAGCTATCGATTTTTTCGCCTATTCTACTACGCAATTTAGCCCTAGTTAATTATTTTCGGAAAGAACTGCACCTGTACCTAGGTTCCAAAAAATAAGGACCTGTTACAACACTGACCACACCCCTTCTCTTTCAATGGATGTATTCCTCCTGCGACCGCTTTCGGATTACTTCGGGGAAGTACAGAGGCAATTGGAATGGAACTGAATTCAGAATTCAAATGCAGAGTCATCTGAAATCGTTGAATTTAAATGACTTTAAGGTAAAAAAAAAAAAAATTTTCCAAAATTATAAAATCGCTCTCCATTGATCTGTCAAAAAATATGAGAATGATTAACGATCTTTCGGATTGTCTTCAAAGAAATGGATTGAATTGCTGTCATTGCTATTTCATCAAATTATTTATGATATGATTTAGCATTATTTTTATTTTGTTCGAGAAAAAAATCCTGAGTCCAAACCATTTGAACGGAACTAAATAAACTACAAAAAGCCATACAAACTGGATTATTTATATAAAGCAAAGTTATATCGAAGCTTTCGAAAAAAAAAAAAAAAAACGAAGTCGTTATAAAATGTAAATTTTTGCAAATTTTTACTGACCTTGATTCCAACAAATTTTTTTAATCACTTTTGATATTTACTATTTTCCTAAATTAAAAACCAGAAATATATTTTTGTGAATTATTCACAGCTCATCTAATTCCTCGAACCAGTTTTCGATTGGCAAAAGACCGATAAAACATTGTTAAATGAGCGTATTGGAAATTAATATATGACACTTCGTTATACATCTGTTCACCCCCTCCCACCTGCACAGGGGACCTCAATAAAATTGGTATTTATTTTTAACCCGCTATTTCGCCATGCAATAGCATTCATGATTAAGATAACGAATTAATAGACTCTGAACGTTGAAACCCTCATTGCTAATCCATTTAAGGTTTCACCGAAAGTCTGGCAAAAATATATACTTATAAAAAATAATATATCTAGGTCAAATTTTCATTCTAAATTCTGTTCTATATTTTTCCTTTTTTGATTTCTAAATCAAATGGAATTTCTTCGTGGACTGATTTTATGTGTGAATGTAGGTATGTCTTTGTTTTTAAAACCGATCTGTTTGTTTAATTTATCATTGATGATTACAGTAATCCTCAGATATAAAAACACGGGCGTACATGACGGAATTGACCATCAGTCAAAATCTACTTTAATTTTGAGCTGAAAACAAATTAACCTTCGAAAAAATGCTTTGTGTAAATTCCATATACTAGTGTTGACCCAGAGAACTTCGCCTACCGCCACAAAAGAAGGTAAATAATTTATCAAAGTTCTAGCCGTTTAATATTTCCAGTGAACCAGTTTATTCATTTTATATCTGTCTGATGAGCTGCATTTTTCGTCACTCTTCCTCTCCATCTCCTGCTCTCCCATGATTTTGTGAGACATTAATTTAATTTTTGGAAATGGACGCCTTGTAACTTCAGCGGTACTCATTTAAAATGAATTACTTTTTAAAATAAGACGTATACGTAATGTAACTTCCTGTTAAAATTCTGTAGAAATGACGTTGCTCATACGTCGGGTATTCATGCTACACAGATTGACAGTAATGAACATTAAATTACAATATCCTGTAGAAGTGTCAAAATTATATAAATTCTGATTTATGTAAAATATGCCCTAAAAGTTTTTTGCCCATATTCTTAAATTAACCAAACAACTTTCGTTCAAATTTCGTTTAGAACTGAAAGCTTAATCCATCGTATTTATACGAAAAATATATTCATTCTGCTTTTTAGTTTCTCCCAAAAACGATTTTTCGTTGTTTTCAACTTAAATAACATAAATTTTTTTTGAACAATTATCAAAAAAACCATAGACACTCACTTCAAATCGCGTACAAATTTTTAATAAAGCAGGCGGGTCAGCTCTCCTGTGACGTAATGCGCAGTAGAATTATTACGACAACCGGAGTAGGTTTTCCTGTATGTTATGGCCAGTGCTCGGACTTGAAAATTTTTATTGGTGGTAGATTTTTAAAGAAGAAGTAGTAGGTTTATATAAAAAGTGGTAGATTTAAAATGGTTCGGGAATTACTGCATAATAAAATAATATTGCAATAAAAAATATTACGTTGTGCGTCCGTTTGACGCACTGACGTCGAAACACAATTTTTACTGGAAACTTAGTTCCCCATGAGAAATGAGGCATCGTATTAAAGTTTTAATTATTTGTTCTAATAGTAAACTTGTACACAATTATTTATTCAGTTAGTGAATGCAATAAAACGACATCTTTGCATTTTAAGAAGACGTACAGATGGAACGTTCCAATTTGGGAGTTCGCTCGAGGTTTCTATTCTTTCAGTTTAACTTTTGCGACGAGAAACATCGAAGGATGCGGCTTCAACTGAGTTTGCAATTTGTGGTCTCAACTTTACACATGAAGTAAGTAAGTCCATTTCAATCCATCTTCAGGCATGTTAGAAACGAATTCCATAAAAAATTTAAAAGAAATTCATTGAATCACATTATTTCGATTTTTATTGGTATTGATATTAACAGACTGTCAACATTTTATCCACTCTCGATTGATTGACATTCAACAATTGGCAATCGAATGCTTTATGAAAAGGATCCGTGTTATGCACAGGAATCATAAACGGCACGATGGCGACGTTAGGTGAAGACGTCAGCTATACAATTTCAATAAAAAAATTTCCTTAAAAAATTTGCTATGTCGGTTGGAACATTTTTGCAGAGTACTGTAGGAGGACCACTTCATTTGCTAACAATGCTGTTTGCTGGAATTAGTCTAATGGAAGAAATGTAAAGGATAAGTACAATAATAACAATTTATTCCTAATATCTTATGCTGGTTAACAGAAACATTTATTAAGAAGCATTACTATGCGGTTTAGGCATTGAACGTTAATATGTAACAATTGATCTAAAGCATTGAAAGGTTGTACCAAAGATACAAGAAAGGTCGAGCAAAAACGACATCGCTTTGTTATTTTTAGGAAGACGACCACTTCGCTAGGATCTTTTCTATGATTGGCACAATTATAGTTCTTGTTACGACGTATGCAAGACTGTTTGGATGGGACATCATTGAAAATAATACATTTCACATTTCATATTATGAGAAATTGTTAATTTAAAAAAAAAATATATGTATATGTATGTATGTAAAGACCAAATATCCACCCGATTTATTGACATTCAATTGCTACATCGAAATGCTTTATAAAAGGTCCTGTGTTATGCGCTGGAACTCCACGAGGAGACTTAGGTGATAGTTGTCATGGGTAAAATTAAAAAAAAAATTTTCCTATAAAAAATTCTCTATGCCGGGTGTCGATACATTTTCTATTGCAGAGACTCCGGAGGACCACTTATTTGTAACAATGCTGTTTCTGGAATTGTCTCATTCGGAAAGGGATGTTCAGGGGAAGATACAAAATACACGAATGTTTTCAAGTATTTATCCTGGATTAAAGAACATTTAAAAAGGTACAATGGCGAGATTGAAGAGATTGAAAAGATTGAAGAGATTGAAAAGATTGAAAGCAGCACGTCCTGTTTGGAAGACGACCACTTCGCTAGGATCTTTTCTATGATTGGAAATTTAGTTCTTGTTACGACGTATGCAAGACTGTTTGGTGGACATTTTTGAAATAATAATTACACTTTTTAAGTGAAATTGTTTTTAGAAATTGTGATTCCCATGGAATAAATGTAATACCGAAATTTTAAGTAATGAGAGCATCTATGTATATGCACTTATGTTTTTCTAATTAGGGGCTTTTTCGTTGTTTTCTAACTTAAATAACATAAATTTTTTTTTGAACAATTATCAAAAAAAAACCATAGACACTCAATTCACATCGCGTACAAATTTTAAATGAAGCAAGCGGATCAGCTCTCCTGTGACGTAATGCGCAGTAGAATTCTTTCGACAACCGGAGTAGCTTTTTCTGTGTGTCAAAGGGCACTGCTCGGACTTGAAAATTTTTGTAGGTAGTAGATTTTTAAAGTAAAGGTGGTAGATCTATACAAAAAGTGGTAGATTTAAAATTGTAATAAAATATATCACATCTGATCATGTAGAAAATTGGGAAACTTACATGTTTTTAGGTACTTTCTCTTGTGGAAAAAAATTTGTCAATATTTATTGGGTGTCGTTAAGCGCCAATACTGCCATTCTTGACAACATTCTTGACAATAGGAAGCTGCCAACATATTTTTCAATAATACATAACATTGAAGCACATTTTTTATGTTCTCAATTATTCTAAATGATCAGAAAATAAATTATACAAATGCATAAATAAGTAAAAAAAACAAAAGTGGTAGATTTGGACCTAGCGTGGTAGAAAGTGAAAATAGTGGTAGATGTACCACTAAAATGGTAGAAGTCCTAGCACTGGTCATGGGTTAGTCATCCAGTGATGCAATTTGTAGGGAAATTTCTCTTTTTAGGGATCTTTTGGAAGAAATTCCGTCTGTAGGGAAAAAAGGAATTTCGATATGTATAACTTTTAACCAAATTTCGTAATTGAAACAAATGGTTTGTCACTTACAACCGATTTTCAGGGTGACACAACAATTATTAATGCCCTAATTTTTACGATTCTAAGCTCGCAGTTTTCACTCCCGTAATCAAGGAGCGCGAGAATTTCATTTTTTTTCTGTCTCTCAGGTAACAACGAAACAAAATTTTTAAACAAAATATTGATTTTTTTTTTTAATTCCGTCCACTCAAAGTCGGAGAATGAATATGTAAATTGTACAATCTAGATCTGTTGATTGCACTATCGACCATTTTGTTAAAGAAAAATGGAGAATTTGTTGGAGTTTTTTTCTGAAAATTGTGGGGGGGAAATAAAATTTTTGTTGCTGGCAGCACTGCGCGTTACAAACAAATTTCAATGGAACCCGAAGAGCTCCTTTCACCTACCGTTGACAAATCTCAAGTTCCTCCATTGCACCAGAAACGCGTTGTGGCATTCGTAAATCATTTCCTGATAAGTTCCTGTAGCTTCCTGAATGAATTCGCGACCAATTGCGAATCAAAATTCATCGAGCTAGAGAGGAAAATTCAAAGACTTGAAGCTGGTTTAACTACACTAGAAGCAAAGGTAAGCATTTCTCTTAAACAAACAAATATCCAAGGATGAACGAAAAACAATTCCAGCTTGCATCGGTTCCGGAGGATACTTTTACAACAAAACCGGTTGAAAATGAGTTGAGTCCAAAGGATAGCGCCATAGCAGATAACACGCCAAAGAATGATGATGAATTGGTATCCAAAGATTCTGTGGAACAAACACAATCTGAACGGGCTGAGAAATTTGTGCGTGCCTGCGAAGATGTGCGATATATAAAATACTTCAAAATGCTCCAATTTGGCGTCCCAGCGAACGCAGTCAAGATGAAAATGCAAGCCGAAGGTTTTGTTCCCGACATATTGGAGTGAGTAGAATTGATTCTCTCTCTCTCTCTCTCTCTTTCTTCTAAATAATAGACATTTCCACACTTTCCTTACAGCACACCAAACTTGGAACTGCCCGATGGAGTGGTTTCTTGACATTCCACGTCTGTTTTAACACATTCAGCTCAATGAACAAACAATAAATATTAAATATTTTTTAACAAATTCAACTGTGACTACTTTCACTTTTCAATTTAAAACTGCAGATTTCTTTCGGAATTTCGTTTTCTTATTCTTTCCCAAATACAGCGTAGCGTAAAAACAATAGACAGAAATGGAGGACTAACTTAGAATTGAATCATCTGTCCCTTCCTCTTCTTGTCACCACCCAATTCAAAATGTTTACAACGTTTCAAAGGCGTCTGCTGGCGATATTTACATTCGGTGCATTCCATACGCAGTACAATCTTTTTGGTTGTCTTGGCCTGTGAAATAAAAGAGGAAGCTTGTTAGATACTACTCCATATAGCCATGTAGAATGTTAAAACTATAATTTTGTCGGATTTGACTGTTTACAAAAACCGCCATACGTATGCGTCGCGAGAATTTGTAACAAGATGCAATTCCTTAGTATTTTTGCTTTAGCACAAGTATATCCCACAAAAAAAAGCCTTCAGTCCGGCGATTCCGTTCTACAAATGTGCATTCATGCAGCTTCAATCCACAAATCTTACCTTCTTCCTGAAGATGGGTTTCGTTTGACCACCGAATCCCTGTTGTTTCCTATCGTAACGACGTCTGCCCTGTGCAAATTTACGCTCCTTGGACTTTTTGTACTGTGTCACTTTGTGCAGTTTGTGGCACTTGCACTTTTTGCAGAAAGTGCGGCGTTGTTTTGGTACGTTTACCTGCAAGCAAAATGCAATGAAATATATTAATATATATATATAGAATGATTAGTTTGTTTCAAAAGGAGACTCTTAAAACGACAATCGGCAATCGGTTTTGCATTCGGTGGATTTAGATTTTCACATCGCGAGGCAAATTAACTCGATGTTCAGAGATTATTTTTGTATTCATCGGCAAATCTAGCTAGAAACGTACCATCTTGACGAAAAGTAGGAAACGGAAAGAAATGACACTGACAGCTTCATGACATTTGTGGCCAGGGATGCCAAAATTTGTAGTTTCGTATCAAAATTGGTACGTTGAAAACAGATTGATACGTTGGTACGATTTCTCGGATTTTGGTACATTTTTTACACCTTCTCACATATTATTTTTTCCATACGTTTTTCGGTTGCTAGTATCCCAGCAAGAAACCTAAGCGTTATATATGCCGTATATAACAGTTAAAATAACGCTTATACTTTTCGTTAGAGCCTTATGGACGTGTATAGATTTTCAACGGAAAGATTTTGTGTGTATGAGCCATACATCCCTTTCTGTCGCAAGCAAATGCGCATAGCTTCCTCTCTTTTTTACTAATATCACATAATGCGTTAGTGTTTTCGTAATTGTAACAGTTTTATGCGCCGTATAAGTACGGCTAATATAAGCGTTAGTATCATATTAGTGCTAACGTAAAACCATCGACGATTTCTATGATGAAAATCCTGTTCATAAAATAAAATGCAGTGTTTCTATTTTCATAAATTTTGATTTATAAAATTGGCTTAGAATAAAAATATGACAATGGTAAGGCACATCATGTCGATGAATATTATAATCCCTATTTCTAATAATAATATTTAGAATACCAATTTTATAAAGAAATCACAACACACTAACAGCTATGTTAAATCAAACAAATTTTTAAAATTTCTCCAAAAAATTATATAATTGTCTCAACAATATTATTTTCAAACACCAAGCGCACAATCACAATAGTTAGTAAAAATTTTGGGCAGTTTGGTGTGAATCACTCAGTAACTGGTAGCTTCCCATACAAACTTTTGTGAGTACTCGGTTTTTATGAGCACGCAAAAAAATGTTGATCACTAGAATGTGAATGTGTTAGTTGATGCCTCTTTTGACTTATATGTGTTAGTGACTCTTCGTATTCATTTCTTGCTGGATAGATTTATGGATATAAATTCTTTTGGGAAGAAGAAGGGGCCTTACAAATTGATTCGAAGAGGACCAATTGTATCGCTAATTTGTTGACTTTGTCCCATAGCTCTGCAGCAGCAGAAAGAAAGTTCTCTTCACTTAATTTTATAAAAACTGACATAAGAAAAAATTAAAATGTGTTTATAAAAATGGAGAAAAACTTGTTTCTTCAAATCGATTTTTCATTTTTTCATTCTTTAAGGGCTCTACGCTCTAAAGCAGCAAGTAAATTTCTTATACCAAATACATGTAGAAAAAACAAAGAAGTACTTTGGCTTACTTTCGCTACTTGAACGCATACGCTAATTACAAGTAATCGGACTCACAGGGTTGCATTTAAGTCATAAATTTTCTATATTTCTGTCGACCTGTCATCGAAATTTCAACTCTGATTTCCTTTCTTCGAAAGAATGAGCTCGTTACTTCCTTTCAATTTAAATTTAACAGCGTTGATCCCTTTAACATATCGCACCCTTCCTACTAAATCGGCACAATTCAAAATTTCGCATTTCTCGACAATCATTCAATCCCTCTTGACTCTAAGGAGAAATAAAATTTTTTCTAAACTAATATTACTCTTAATCGACTGCTGGTTCATTCAATATAAGCGTTAATTCTCTATGTGTTGGGTTTTCTTACAGAAAAATTCAATCGTACATAAAAAATTGATTCAAAAAATTTTGAATTGTGCCGATTTATTGCAAGAGTGTGATATAATTTTGGTACTTCTGATCAGCATTTTGGTACGGAAAAAAATAGAAGAGCGGCATCCCTGTTTGTGGCTGACAGCTAACGAAGTTGTGTGAAGCAAAAAAGCGGTAGCACAGAGCTGCAATTCCGTTATGGCCTCTGATGGCTCCTGATGGTTACACTGAAAATTATTTTTGGGAAAGAATAAAATAATGTTGAGCCTAGCGAGGTCATTAAACGGAGTTTTTGGGGACGAATAACAATAAGAAGATATAACATATCTTTTGGGGACAAAGAAATAAGGGAAATAAATTTAAAGTTATAATGACTAAGCCACCAGCAGGTGTATCCTCTATCTTCTAACTTAAAACATCTTGAGTGACCTTTTAAGATCCTATTTTTCAATTGCCTTTATCCATTTTTTTTCCATTGAAACAGTTTCCAAATACCTATTTTGGAAATCCTTTTCCTATTCCAAGTTAGGGATGTCATAAAGTTGAGTCCGTCCACAAGGACCAGAAGTCGTTGTAGTAAATATAATAAGCCTATTAACTATTCCTGTATTTTCAATAAAAATATACGGTCGACTGTACAAAAATATTCAAGGGTAAATACCCAGAGTAGATGTATTAAATGGACCGGATTTCTAAGAAGCCTTTTCCTTCTTTTATTTTTACTCTTATGGGATATGTCCATATGTACAGTTACAATGTAACGAAAATATAAAGATCTTCTTTGTGATATTTTTTCAGGTATTTGTCCATATAAACAGAAATGAAAAACCCATGAAAATAATTTTTTTTAGTATTAATCAAACAAAAACAAGCTCTTTGCCATCAAAAACCAACTGATTAATGTCCATCAGTTCTTCTCTACAAGTACATACATACATATGTATGCATATATTACACATAAAAATACGTTTGAAATTGAATCCTTAATTGCATAATTCGCGGAACTAACAAATATTCCTTAAGGCTTACCGTAAATGTTCAAGGTCTGTTGAATATTTTCCAAAAAAAAAAAAAAATTCATGGAAATTATTAAACTGAACTACCCTCTGTGGAATGCTACCTGAGAGGGTAAATGTCGCCCATATCGGATGTACTTTTCTTCCTGTTAAAACAAGCCATGTTTGCTGCCAACCTTACTCTATGAACACGCATATTCAGCTCACGGAGATGTTCATTTCGTTTAAAGGGAGAGCAACGAGGACGACATTTTTTTTTTTCAAATATGTGCGTTATAATAGGCACTTTTCGATGAAACGCCCAATGGCGCAGAAATTTTTGCTACAGTACGTATTTTCGTACTTTTGAATATTTTGTTTTGTATGAATTACGAATGAGAGAAAGAGAGACCGAGCGATAGAGAACGGCAAGGTTATGAACAGGACTCACCAAATGTCTTCGTTCATCGTGGACATTTAATTTTTTGGTCAGAAAATTATATGAAATTATTGTAGGTAGCTTATAATAAAAAATACATATTTGTTATAAAACTTACTTTTTTGAAATTTGTACAATTTTTAAGAATTTAAAAAAAAAAAAACATCGCGCACAATTTTAAAATTCTCGTTCGTTTTTAATAGAAACGAACAAACAAATAGGGTGTTCCGTAGCTGAGTGCTTTCCTCTATAGGGTTGATAGAGCAGGTCATTGTGAACAAAAAATCGTATGGAGGGGGGGTCCAAAATGCACCCCTGAAGAGTTATAAGGGAACGAAAGAAATTTGCAGTTGTTTCATAAAAAAAATTTTCACGCCTAAACGTTTAAATCCAAGATAAAAGTTTTAATGCAATTCGACAGAGAATTGTCAGACCTTTCTAGGCGTATAAAATAGTCTTGTACTTTATTGCAGCTTCAAGGGTATTTGAGCCTTCAAAGTCAAAATTTTAAAATTTTTAAAACATTTTTTTGACTTTGAGAGCCATTTTGGTATGAAAAAGGTCCTATTAACACCCAAATTTTTTAGTTTATTCAAAATGCTGGATCAATTTCCTTTAATTTGGTACCCCATATGTCTAATAAATTTTTTGAAAATAAGATGAGAAAATTAAATATCTAAAAAAGTACCTATAACGTAGAGCTATTAAAATGCAAAATTTTATCGAAAATACTCAACATTCGAAAACACATGCAATTCTTTGACGAGAACAGGAATGTTTTTAATTAAGTAGTTCAAGTTTTCGAGAGTTCACTGCAATATGTGTTTTCCATGAGGGATGAATTGTATTAAATGGCGGGTCAGTCAAAACAAATGTTTTGAAAAAATTTTGTCCGTAGAGAATGACGTGAACAGAAAAGAGACGGTTGCTTCTTAAAAGCCTGGCTAACAATCTGTGCTTCTCTTTTTGTTCCGTGTATTCATATTGTACATATGGTATATGTTTTCCAAACATTTTCCATATATGTGACCCTGAACAAGGTCTGTTATAATAGGTCTGTTTGCGTACTGTACGAAACTGCCCAAAACTGCCCACTTTTTTGAAAAATGTATGAAAATTGGACAAAATTGGGCTGTTTTGGGCAGTTTCGTGCAGTACGCGAACAGACCTAATACTCTGCACATTAAATTTGCAAAGCAAAAGGTTTAAAATTTTAATATTCTTTAATTTTTGTTTCAGCATTGACCAAACCCTAGTCTTATCTTTCGAAAATACTGTCGATTTCATTTTTTTTTCAGCAATTCCCACGCGAAAATTCAAAATTTTTTAAACTAGATTAAGGGGACCTTCTGGTCTAGAGCACGAAAATTTAGGGTATTTTCATGATTTTTTTTTTGGTATTAAGCCAAATAAAAAACGGTTTTCTAAGTATGCAGGCTTATTATATTCTTTATTGACAAAAACTAAAAAATGTTGTTGTAATTTTTTTTTTTTTTTTGGTATTTTAAAAATGGCGTTGAAGTGGACCCTCTTTGAAAAAGTACCTCCGTGGTGTGAAAGATTTTGGCAGTTCTGGTAATCGAAAAAAAAAAAACAAAAATATGTTATTAATCAGAATGAATGCGGCTATGGCAGGAACTAGAATAAAAAAAAATTTTTTTTAATTGACAAAATGGCGCAATTTTTTATTTCAACCATCAAAAACTCCCCTTTTTTTGACCATTTTTTTGATGAAAAAATATGAAGTTCTTGAAATAAAAATTCGATTCTAGTTCGGGCCATAGCCATTGATGTTATGAATAAATATTTAAAATTCCAGACAAATCGGTTGGATGGTTTTTTTGTTTTCCTTCACATCAGGTCAAAAAAAGTAGTTTTGAGATAAACGCGTTCAAAGTTGCTTTGATCAAGCGCGCTGCCTGCTGTCTCCACCTTCTAAAAAGGCTGTAGCAAAACAAATATTGTCAATATCTTCACGAAACTTTGCCAGCATATTCTTAAAAGTCTATTCTTCCGAAATATTAATATATAAAAAAAAAATCAATTTTCAAAAAATTCTAGACCAGAAGGTCCCCTTAATTATTTAGAAACTTTAATGTCTCAGAAGTACGAAAACTTGTGGAACTCAGTGTTAAACTCTCCTTATCAAAAAAAAAAATGTTGTTCCACTTTCGGCAGACAAAAATTGATGATTGCATATTGTATCATACATATGTATGCAGAAACACGAGAATGGTCTGCATCGATTTGCTAATTCTTCTCAAAAGTTCAAAAATTTCTTCTCTAAAGCCAATAAAAGAATTCAAAAACAATATCGTACATTCATTCGTACATACATGCATTAAAGAAACTCTTTTACATCTGCTCAAAGCGTTGAAGCTTTTCTGAGCATTTGATACATGTGTAGCCACCCAATAAATAAAGTGCACACACAAATTTTCTCAACAGTTCTCTCCCAACGCTGCGACGAACAACTTATTGTGAAAGCGACCAATCCGTATATCATCAGCATATCGTATCGGATAGATAGATACCTACGCCACACGACGTAACGACCAAGAATGTTATACAACGTTCGGACAGATGTTGTTGTTCCAACGAGAAAGACGAGCAAACAAAAAGAGTCACCCTCCCGGCTTTTGTGGAAGGCGATGAAGAAACGAGGCTGCTGGTGCTGCCGCTGCTGCTCATGGCCAGAGCCGGGCGCTGTCGAGTAGTAGTATGCCCTGTATAAAAAGGGATAAAAATTCGAAATTCGTAAACGGTACAAATTAAGAACCATACACTCTATGGCACGCACGTTAAAACACGTATTTCAATTTTTGTGTGGTGCATTCTGCATGGAAACATATTGACATACATATGTACGATATGTATGTACATACAAAAATGTGTATCTCGTTGTCCGTTTGTGTATGTGAATTGTTACAACATTCAGCACAAGGCTCGTCGCCGGGTCGGATATAACCCTGTCTCAGACACACGTATTGGGGCTAAATAATACGAAGGTACCTCTAATAACAACCCTCGGATACAGATAATATGGCATTTTGTTAGGGCTTTTATTTTCATATATGTACTATGGATTTTTTTTTCGCAATAAGCTCTTTTGAATGATCGGATAATTAGATTGAAACTTCCACTGTATGAGGAACAATTAATTGTCCTTCGTTCGACATTCAAAGAAAATTATATTTTTAATATGAGATAGGATGTTTTTCCAATAATTTCTAGAGATTTCTTACCATTTCAGGTGCCCCTTTCTGTACATTTCGATATAGTTTCTTCAGGTTTTACTGTTGTATTCTACATAGATATGAATGGATGATGTGAGAATGGAGAATGTGTCATCGAAAATAGTGGATCCTGGCATCAGTCGAGATATGTAGGGTACAAAACGGAAGAAAATATTGTGGTTCTCGGGGGTCTATTGTCAAGTAGAGTACTGGCAAGTTTTCTGATATCGATTACCTTCAACTAACAAATAAATTTTTTTGCTTTTAGTGGTCAAAATATATCCATAAAAAAAGGATCGACTTAAAATGATGATGTGAGATGGGTTCTTCAAAGGAAAATTCAAATGAAATCCTGCTTCACATGAACATGGGAGAACAAAGATTTGATCATGAATAGATAGAGGGAAATTTTATTTCTAGGAGATTTCTCTATTTAAAGTGGATAGTGCCCAGTCTATTCAGAGAATACTTGTTCTATATTATTGATAAATTTCTTCTATTTCTTTCTTCCGTATAACGAAAATATTTCCATATCTCGAAAACCATAATGTATTTTATTTTATATAGATATGTACATAGCTTTCCTTTGTTCTCTTCATAATTTGTTTCTTTATATTTCTTTCTTTCTTTCTTTAAATAATAAACAATCTTTCCGAGTGAGCTGCAACATTTTATGCGATGCGAATTTCTGTTTTTCGAATTAAAAACTCTGAACTCTTATCAACTGTAGCTCTTCGAGTTAATCACAATTTCAAAAATGTGGTTATATTCGCATACACCTATATTTTCATATACCTACCTATAGCAAGGTTTTTTTTTTATTGGCTTAATAGCTCGGCATTTTAACTTAACTTCGACTGATACGACTGAAAGTAAAAACGAACTCCAATAGTGCCGACCGCCGACCCATTCTATGTTCCCCAATCTTATCTATTGCAAGCACAAATACAAACGATTAAAATATACATACAGCGATTAGAAGAGCAAGTATGTATGTATGTATGTCGATAATCATATTCAAATCATACTGAAAGCAGCGGCGTTGACAACAATAACGTCATCCTGTACCACCTGCACGACAATCACGGGCCTTCTCGGAGACCGTCGCGCGATGATTACAGGTGTAGATATACGAATGATCATAAGTAGGTATTTAAATTTTAGAAATCGCCTTCGTTTTCGAAGATTTTATATTCTAGCGATGTTAATTTTTTCAATAAAATTTACGAAGAAATATTTTTAACGAAAATCGGCGGAAAAAACACAAAAATAGCAATAATAAGTAGAACAAGATTGTCTGTCGTGCCATTGTCATTTGGTTCTGGTCTTTAGTCTCTCTCTACACCAAATCTTTTTCACATAAGGGGGTGAAGGGGAAGGAAACTTGTCAGTTTTCTATTCTATATCCGAACCAAGCTAAACGAAATGGTCGTTCCAAAGTCCCGCTTCTGTATGTAAAGGGTGACTTTTTTATGAGTACACAAATTTTTGTTCCCCTTCGAGATGAAGAAACGATGCTTCGATAGTGACGTTTTACATTAGGCCAACTATTGTAGAGAAACTACCCCTCCGCGCTTCGTCTCGCCGATAAACCAAAAAATTGTCGGCAATAGTTGCCTAATGTAAAAGGCCACATAGTATTTTTATTTGGATAAAGAGGGACAAATATGTATAAGAGAAGAGAGAGAGAGAGAGAAGAGAGAGAGAGAGAGAGAGAGAGAGAGGAGAGAGAGGAGAGAGAGAGAGAGAGAGAAGAGAAGAGAGAGAGAGAGGAGAGAGAGAGAGAGAGAGAGAGAGAGAGAGAGAGAGAGAGAGAGAGAGAGAGAGAGAGACGTCAACAGCATGTTACCTGATGGTGTTGCCGGAAAATCATTTCTTAATTTAAAAGAGAGACTTGGTTGGTTGATTGAAGTGGCTGCCACTTAGGCCGTTAATCGGCCCATTGTGATACCAAGGAGGTTTTCTTGTGTTTGTGTGAGTGTATGTCTTTTTATGCGATTTTTGAAAAACCAGTGCTAGGCTTGGAACATTACACTCCGTTTCGCCTGTGCCGGGAATCGAACCTCGGACGCATCCCCTACGCTATCCCAGAGCCACTAAAACGAGACTTGCAAATAAACATTTTACGATGCAATGATAATGACTGAACGGCTCCGATTATTCCAAAATTTATTTCGAGTTCAATATTATTCAATTTCTTATCAATTTTTTTTTTATGTTAAAAAACTGCCTGGTCATAAAAAAAAAGAACTACACTCAAAAAGAGACACCCTCTATATTGCGAAATCATTTCTTTAAGCGTTCCACACACGACAGCGTTGAATGAGTAAGCAATCTCATTGTAAAAGTCCTTGAATGTCTTTAAAAATGATGAAGATTTTGAGTGATGAGTCAGTAAGTCTTAGAACTTCAAGAAATGAAATCATCAATTTTCATTTTTCGATATTTAATTGAAATACGAGTATTAATTAATAGTTCAAAAGAAAAATATATTTAAAGAAATACCTATATATTTCTTTATATCTATACAGTCGAAACTTTCTATAAAGAACTCTTCTATAAGAATCTTTTCAAGGCATTTTCGCCAACATTTTTAGTGTCTTTTTTCTCCCCTTAAAACGAATTCTCTCTATAACGAATAAAGGGACTCGTTTCTTCGAAGAATGTGACAGTATTTTTGTCTAAGAAAGCAACAAAAATCTCAATGCATGAAAATGGCGTTTTCAATTGAACAATTTCTGATGCCTTTTACGCGATAAATGATCGACAGAATATTATTGAAAAAAAAAATTATAATCAATAATATTTCAACAGAAACATATAAAACTTAATAGCACATTAATTAAATCCAGGCCTCATTCATTAAAAACAAACAATAACAAGTGTATGTACTGCTTTATTTCACCACCACCGTGTAACAGTGAATGATTCAATTTTCAAATTTAACGACTACGCTTGCCGCACAGACTGTACTCATGAAACCCAAGCAACATTTGTATGAAAATACTCAGGAAACCCTCTGTTTGCATCAAATTCTAAATTCAATTTTATTCAAAATTAATAATTAAGGAGTCGAAATTGTTAAGAATTTTTTTCTCTATCGAATGGTATATTTATCTATTCGATGCAAATAAGAAATTATTAGATATTTTGAAAAGAATTTTTTTATCGAAACCAAATCGAAAGAGAGCAATGCGAAATGAGCGAGCCAAGAGATGACGGTGATAGCGAGCGAGGGAGAGCAGTCGTTTTCAAACCCATTTGCGGGTAAGTTCGTTCTAACATTTTAGGGATTTTTGCGAAAGGTTTTATAAAGGGATTTTGAAAAATAGTTTTTATTTAAATTATAAATAACACACATGCTTGACTTGGAAGTTCTACTATCGAAATAATACGAATATTTGAGGACATTTTCGCCAAAAGCAGCATCGAGTACTCTTGGAGCTTTGTTTTTTTTTTTTTTTTTTTTTCATGAATAACATTTAACAAAACGAGATGCATACACTGTTGCTCTCACATTTACGCATACACAATTAACACAACGCTGCCGGCTTCAAGTTAGTTCGACAGAGAGAGAGCGAGAAAATTTGTGCCACTCTCTCTCTCTCTCGAGGCGAAGACGACAACGACAACGACAACGACGGCGGCAGCGGTTAAAACTAAAGTTCATATAAAAATTCATTTCATTCTAGAATACACATTGGAATCGAACGGTTCAGTTCTCGGTCGAACAAGCGCAAGTGTAAAGTCTCGTCCAAAAGGAAATTAATCGAGAAGCAAAAAGAAAAAGCAAAAACAAGTTAATTTGTGTAATAATTATTACAAATATCCACGTGTGGTTGCGTAATAAAAGCGAGATTCGCATAGAAATTTGAAGGTTTTTTTTTTGAAGAAGAAAAAAAGAAAAGAAAAGCACACACATAATGTCAGCCGCTACAGAACAAAATAATGGAGATGTTGCCGTTGAGAAAGTTGCCGCCGCCGCAGCCGATGCTGCTGATGCCGCGGCATCGGTGAAGGAGGACCTCAAAAAACCTGCAGTCGAAGGAGCAGCAGCAGCAGCAGCAGCGGCCAACGACAATGGAACAGCATCAAAGGAAGCTGGCGTGGATAAGGAGGACGATGCAGCCAACGATGCCGCCACGCCTGTTAAGGAACAAGCGAAAGGCACAAAGCGACCGGCCGATGTAAGTACACAGCGTGTGAGTGTAATGTAGTGTGTGTGCAAGAGAGAGAGAGAGAGAGTGAGAGTGTGCGACGGGGGGAGAACGCTCTAAAGACGTTTTTGTTTTTTAATGATTCATTGAATTTTATTTGCAATATTAGATGTAAATAATGAATATTTTCTTTTGTTTAAATTGCGCGCAGAGAATTCCAATTCCATTGAGAGATAGATTGATGGACGACGTCTCTCGTCTTGTCTGTCTCTTTCGCGCGCGCGTTAATTCTCTGGTCTACGGTCTTTGCTTTCATCTTCTTTCCGTAACAGAGGCCATCGTCATAGCTACAGAGACAAGCTATTTTTATGTTAAACGAGAATCAAAAGCACACAAATTATTATTTGATAACGCTACTTTGTTTTTCCATTCACTCAGGAAAACGAGGAGATTGAATGAGAGTAATGGGAGAGGTTCACGAATGAGCAGAAAACGAAGAAGAAGGCGGAGAAGAAAAAGGAGTAATTGATCAATATTATGAGCTTTACAACATTTTCGATATTGTGTATAGAGTGTGGCGCGTAGGTGTAATTTTGCTGGACATACAACAAAGCCAGCACGGACACAGGGAGGGGGAGGGTACATTTCACACAACTTTCCAAGCATGCATATAATTGCATGCGTTTTAATTGAAGAAGGCAAAGCACATACATATGTATGCAGAGGAGGCTCTCATCACACCTTGTGTCTGCTTTCCGAAGTGGTTCTACTTTTAGATTAGATCCATTAGACTCCTCTCTGACTGAATTGCTTCTCCTATCGTTCAAAACTACTTCACTTCACCAGACAAACCATGCGCCGGCCGGTAATTTCAGTACAGCACCTTTTAGTGATTCTCTGTCTCTTTCTCACGTTGCATTTAGTGCTTGCAGTACTATTGAGAAGGTTTTTCAATAGGCGCGTAGATTAGTAAATATTCCTTTCGGAAGTCTAAAAAGCGGGAGGGAATAATGTTCTCTTGTTATTCCCCCTGAAAATATTTTGTATCAAAATGCTTTTTAAAATTTGTAAAATAATTTTTGAAACAATTACGCATTTGCAGCGGTCAACCGCGTGCGAATTACTTTTATTTATTTACTTTTTTTTTTTTTTCATGCCAATTATCTTGTTTTTGTAATTTAGAGCAAAAAAAATTTCAAAGTAAAAACACGTAGGCTTCGACAAATACAATCGATTATCGTTTGGAATTTCGATATATATATATTTGTTTCTTTCTCTCATTCTCTCGATTAGCGCGCTTATTGTGCTTTTTGTTCTCTTCTACTTCGCATCTTTTTCCGAACACGCTATCTACTTCAATTGTATATAAGTCAAAGCGGCTATGTGTGTACATATGTGTATGGCGCAGACACTTCTGGCGGTACACACGCATTCTCGTTCACGTTGCTTTGACTTATATACGGATATGTGTGAACGCGAGTATGTACGTACGTACATAGATGAGAATGGGTATATAAAATGCAATGAAAAAGATGCGAAGTGGAAGTGCAATAAACACGCGAGAGAGTTGGCTTCTTCTATGTATGGAATATGGAATGAGAAAAAAAAAAGCAGAAAATGCATCTGTTTTTATTAATAAAGGCCAATGGGAGAGCGAAGGAGAGAGAGAGCAAATAATATTTAATTATTTTACATTGACAGCTCTATGAATTCATTATTACTGAGAGAATTTGAAAACTGGCAACTGTTTAATTAATATCAGATATTCTTTTTTTCTTTTTAAATCGATTATATTAAATTAGAGATGAGAAAAACAATCAATGAATATTGAGGGGGTTTTATATTCTTTCAACTTTTTTTTTTAAATAAAATTATTTCTAATATTCCTATGTATATCTGAATAGATTGTAATGTACACCTAAGTCTGTTTTTACACGGTCTTTTTTTACACGGTTTTGATATAACACGGTTTGAAAATTGAATATTTTTAATTTTTTTACACGATTTTATTCCATTTAGCACGATTTGAAATTTTATGTACTTAAATTTTTTTTGTCAAATTTAATTTTTGCGAAGTATGTTCATATCACAAAAAAGTATTTATGAAAGAAAAAAGTCTGAAACCATCGACAAATCACCCATTTTTGTATACGATCAATGTCTTTTTTTACACGGCTTCTTCTGGAACCAATCTACCTTGTAAAAACAGACTTAGGTGTATTAAAATAAAATTATTTCCTAATGCAAGATCTAATGTACTTATGTATATCTGAATAGATTGTGACAGAGACAAAGGAGATTCATAGTTTTATATTCCTTAATTTAATTTTTTTTTTTTTATCTATTTAAAGTCTAATGAGATTGTTTTTATTAAATAGAAAAATTTTCCTTTGTTCGATTTCTTTGTTCCCATTCATCTCTTAATATTCAAAATTCACAATTATAATCACCATATAGAGAATTTATACGAACACAAAGCTCTATCGTTCGATCTGTTCCCATTCAGTTCGAAGCATTCGAAGCATTAATCAATAAAAATTTCTATGTAGGAATTATTTTCTCGCACTCGTGTTGTTTGGGTTGAATTTTTTTCATAAGTATTTCTCTCGTGCTATTGCCTTTTTTTTTTTTTTTGTGTGTTTTTTCTGAGATAACTTTGCGCCTTTTTCGTGAATAGCATGAATAGCGCAGCAGCATGTGGTGGTGGCAGCAACCGCAGAAGCAGAGGAAATAGAAGCAGCTGGCTTCGCATGCGGCGTCGACGTTAGCGTCGGCGTCGTGAATAAGGTATTCAAGCGTAGCGTCGGAAGCGGTGTCAGGTACAGTCAGAATTGAGCAGCAGATACTTTCTAGCGCGTCGCTTCATATTCCAACAACGGGCAGCGTTTTTGTTGTTGTTGCCGTTGCTGTTGATTTTGTTTTGTAAACATGTGTGCGTAATATTTAACAGAAAATGGTCTCAACAGAGAGTGTAGCGGAGAGAAAATTCGAGAAAATGTTTTAGTAGGTGCGCTCTCAAATTGTGAGGTCAATGGTTGTGTGGAAACATGAGGTTTTAGGGATAAATAAAAGTTTGCACGCACACACACATACACTCTCGTCCTATCTCGCTCGCGCCAAATGAGGTTAGGATTTCGATTTTCGTATGGCTTTATGTAGCTACCTATATAAGAATTTATTTTTTTTTTCAATGGATTATTGAAGCTCAAAAAATAGGCACTTCGTCCCGTTAGGAGGAAATCGATATGACTATGTAGCAGTTGTTAAGGACCGACCGACCGACTCACCTATTGTATACTTACTTGTCGAGCCGGTTTTGAGAGTTAACTTGAGATAAACAGGACGTGAAATACGTAAGAGGAAATGGTTATGTATACATAACCAGATATCGAATGTCCTTTGTCAAGGAGAGCGGGAATATACCTACATATAATTTGTATAATTTTTTTTGTATAGAATCACAATATTAATTATAAACAATCTCTTTGTTTATTTCAGGCTAAATCCGCGGAATCAAAGAAGGCCAAAAAAGATAAAGCCGCCGCCGCCGCCGCCCCCGATGGTGATTCAGATGAAGAGGAAGTATTAGAAGAAATCATCGAAGGTGACAGTGATATCGAAAGCGATGAATACGATATTCCCTACGATGGTGAGGAGGAAGATATTGAGTGCGAGGGTAAGTAAATAAAATTTAATATAAGTATGTTTTTTTAATCAAATTATTTAGAAATTTATCTCGTCTGACATTTCTGTCAATTCCTTCCTTCGTCATGCCAAAGAACACGAACTTCCTGCTTTCAAAAAAAAAAAAAACTTTCCGTTAGACCTCCAAAAAAGCACGCTCATATCAAATTTTGTTTCTTCCGAATTTGAAATACCTACTATGACGTCAATACCGCCTGCCAAACATACGTTGTTATCCTTTTATCCATGCAACGTGACTTTTACGTCATTTCACGTGAAGTCGTGTCGACAGAAAGTAGATTTGAAAAAAATTTCCTCCTCCAAACACATGTCAATATAAAGGGAGTAAGAATGTCGGAACATTTTTAGGCAAAGGTCATCGCATTCTTTCTATTATTGTCGTTTAGCATACATCCTTTTTTTCCCCGGAAAAAATTGATGGAGAAAAAATGCCCGTGTCCGCGTCAACCTGGATTGATTCCCACTCTCTATTACCGTAAAACTATCTAACTAGATACAGTCGAAACTCTATAAAGAATTTCAAGGGAGCGGGAAAAAAATTCGTTTCAGTGCCGTAGCAATTTTGCTAGGGAGAAAATTAAATTTTTCGCAATGTTGCGTGGTGGAAAAATTTTTTCAATTTTATTCATGGGCAAAAACAAAAATGCGTGGGGGGCAAAATCTCCTCTTGCCCCTATGGTTGCTACGGCACTGTTCGTTATAGAAATAATTCGTTATAAGAAGAAAAAAGGCCACTGAAATTATTGCGAAAAAGCTTTTAGCAGATTCGCTATAGAGAGAAATTCGTTATAGAGAGTTCGGAGAGTTTCGACTCAGACATTTTCTAGTTTCTCGTATTTTTTTTTTTTTTGTTACCTTAAGGGCTCAACGCTGTTAAAGTAAATTGAAAGGAAGTACCGAGCTCATTCTTTTGAAGAAAGGAAATCAGAGTTGAAATTTCGATGACAGGTCGACAGAAATATAGGAAAATATATGACTTAAATGCAACCCCGCGAGTCCGATTACTTGTAATTAGCTTAGCGTATGCGTTCAAGTAGCGAAAGTAAGCCAAAGTACTTCTTTGTTTTTTTCTACATGTGTTTCGTATAGGAAATTTACTTGCTGCTTTAGAGCGTAGAGCCCTTTAATGCGTACGATTGGCCACCGATTCTAAATAAATCTTCATTTAATTTAAACATTTTCAGATGATGATGATGAAAACGATGATGGATCGGGCTCAGATGATCAGGCGTAATAATAATATAGTAGTCAAAAAATACAATAAAAAATAAAAAAAAAAATACAAAAATGCAAAAAAAAAAAACCTTAAAAACCCAATAAACAAAAATTCAGTTTAAAATAATGCAAAAAGTATAAAAATTACATTTATATTTAAAATTATACTACGTTAAGAAATACTTTTTATTTCGTATTTTTATTTTATAAATGTACGAGTATGTGTAATTTTTTTTTTTTTTTTTTATATAATAGAGATATGACAACATAAAATCCCCCCCACAAAAAAAAAAAAAAAAAAAACAAGAACGAGAATCCTCCCCCCAAAACAAAACAAAAAACTGACAATTGCATATAGCATGAAATACAAGATTTTTTTCAATCCGTTTAAATAGAAAAAAAAAAAAAAGATTGTAAAATTTAGGTCTCACTCGTAAATATTTATAACAATTAAAAAAAACTCAATTTGTTTAAAATTATATTTAAAAGTTAAATGAAAAACAAAAAAACCAAACGAAAAAAAGTTTAAAGAATAGAACGAGAACTTTGCATTCAATAAGAAGAAAAAATAGACGTTACCATTGATGGAAGAAAAGAAAAAAAAAAAAACAAAAAAATAATAAAAAAAAGCAAAAAGTATTTAAATAAAACAAACTCATTAAAACAAAAATCCAAAAAAGGCTATAAAGAAAATTTCCATATTAGAGTGTGTTTTGTGTGTGTGTGTGTGTGCGTATTTTTAGGAAATGTATTTCATTTATAAATGAAGGAAATTGTTTTGTGAGGATGAGATGATGATGATTCGCCATTTTTCTTCTGCAACGATTTTAAGACTGATGTGTCTTTATAAAAGAATACAGGATAGCATTTTGGCGTGTCTAAGCAGCATAAATTTCACTCAATGTAGTTTCCTTCATTTTGCCGAATATAAGCAATATAAATATAGCACTCTATTCTGCTACTCCTATGCTTGTTTGGGTTTTTTTTTTTTTATATAAGTATATATAAAAAACATGTATGTATATACCTACATGTTATTGTATTTATCTTATCAGCGTGTAGACTTTCACCGCATCGCGAAAGCAGCGCTTAAGCAGCTTATTGAATATTTAAAGCGAACTTTCGGGGGAAAAAACAACTCACAAGCTCTTTCATATCTTTTCACTCGAGGATTGTTTCGGTAA
This sequence comes from Chlorops oryzae, assembly GCA_020466095.1. Classification (NCBI taxonomy): domain Eukaryota; kingdom Metazoa; phylum Arthropoda; class Insecta; order Diptera; family Chloropidae; genus Chlorops; species Chlorops oryzae. The sequence goes on from CM035807.1 coordinate 113,770,050, forward strand.
GTTTTTACACATTCAAAATGCATTTTCTATTGATTTATATTGAAAAAGAGTGTACATTCGATTCGTCGTTTTGCACCATGAAAAAATGATGGATTTGTTTTTCGTCTTCATTTTATATTTATTTATATGTATATGCTTTTTTTTTCAAAATCTTGATCGTTGAAATATTTTTACTGCCCTCTCTAGCCGAACGAACGTGACTGAAATCTCTCTCTCTCTCTCTTTCTCTTTTTCTTTACCTACTACAATTGAGAAGTCTTACTGGATTTTGGCAACAAATTTGTCGAAATCGACCGTTGTTTTAATGGCAACTGACATTTTAACGACGGAAAAATGAATATAAATACCTATACAATTTGTTTTTTTGTTGTTTGCTGCTTTCATTTTCACAAGTCTCAAGTCTGAATGCATTGTGGAAATGACAACAAACAGCAGTCCAAAGAAGTCACTCTTAATCGATGTGCTTTTTATGCATAAGTACTGACCTCTCAATAACCCTGAATGAAGGGATGAAAGGGAGTATTATGTACATATGTAAAATGCTTATCTTGAGAGAGGACTCCAAAAAGCATTCAATTTTCGCTTTATATAATCAGCATAAAGCTAAATTGGTAGTAAAGTGCTTAATAATTTTTTTTTTCATTCAAAACTCAGCTTTAAGCTGTACTAAAGTAAACACTTAAAATAAACCTCTCGTAGCATGAAACATGTAATTAGATCGTATTGGAATATAATGAACGTAAAACTCAAAATAAAAATAAATCCCGACATATATGTAATCAAGCTGTAAATAGAACCAAAATTATATGTATGATAATTACATTTATACAAATATGAACTAGCATTTAAATAGCTTTAAGAAATTCTTAGTAAGAATACAAAAATAATTGATAAATTGTAGTCGTTGTCCATATTTAATAGAATAATGTTATGTAGTCAAAACCACAGTCATGTACCAAAATTTTTAAGAACCTCAAAATAAAGTCGACCTTAAAGCAAACAAATACCCGTAATCGCTACTACATAAATTAATTACATTAACATAAGAGTTATTTAGTCTATAAATTAAGATACGTTACATACAACTTAATCATTAGTATCGTAAGTAAATAATCAGTCGAATCGTTATAATCGACAACAACAACAAAAACCTATTATACATAATGACTAAAACATGTATACGACAGTCTGATATAAATAAATTGTCTAGCTTTAAGCCTGCTACTAGTCCATTTCAAATAAAATTCCATTCATGGAATCATTTCAATTGAATAATGTTATCATAGCCTTGAAACAACGAAATGTACTTGTAAACAAATAAATATGTTTTATCCATAAAACCGAATTGTATTTGCAAAAATTCTGTAGTATTTACATTTACATAACATAGCATTAAGAAATAATTATAAATTTAATATGATTAAATTTATTTTAAGTTATGTCTAAGTCGCTATCATATAATTGTATTTACACATAATTGCATTTAGAGAAAACTCATATGGCATGTTAAAGATGTATTGTGGAAACATATATAAAAAAGAACACATATATGTACACATATAGATACATATGTGCGTATATATGTTATAGGGTCAAAATGAAACTGAAACCTTTTTAAAGTGAAATTGCAAGAATTAAATAAATTATATACTTAACATATTCTTAAGTTGAACGAGGTCTCAATGCCTCAATGCGTTTTCTTCATGAAACGTCAAACACGGTGTTCGAACTACCACGCCATGAAGTGTCCGTTAAATTGATAAAACTGCAAATAACCCTTTTGGGATTTTACTGGTATTCGCGTCTTCGTGGGGGTAATTAGTTGGTGGATGTTTTTTTTTTTTTAGGAATCCTAGTTCACCTTTCGAATAGTGTTTACATGATTTATGGGACCAACGGTGATATTCCGATTTAGCTTTACTAGAAAGTGGGGCATAGAATGGAAGTCGATTGGCGGCAATAACCGGGCATAATAACGCATTTTGTCTTTAAAGTTGGGGAATTAAAAAGGCAAATTGATAAAAACAGGTCGAAAAGTGGTCGACACACGACTCGACAGTCATTGCGCATACAGTTATAAAAAGCGAGAGAGATAGAGCAACGACATCAGACGCAAACGTTCAAAGCCCTAGGGCAACTCCTATGATTTCGCAAAAAATGTATGGAGGTCAAGCACTATTTGCGAAAGAAATAGATCAAAGACTCAAGACACGAACGTGAAAACAGCTTGTCAAAAGTTTGTGTATTCGCTAAGCCTAGTTCAGACACTAACTGCATAGAGAATATACGAACCTTTGTTATAGTGACATAATTCATACGCAAACTAATTTAGCCAATGATTTTGTGTCTTGGCTAGACACGTTGTCTATGCTTCTGCGAGTCTCCGCTATGCCAGTTGGTGTCTGAACTCTGTTCTTACGTCACGAATATCTGATAGAGGACTTTGAGTGGGCGTAGCACAAGAAGTAGGCGTGGCAGCGTCACGAAGTTAAACTTTTCCGACTTTGGGGCACAACATTAAGCTATATTTCGAATGTGGGTTCCGTGGGTTCAAAATTGTGGATTTTAGAAAAACCCGTTTTCTGTTTGAGGGGGTTGGGGTGGTTCGATTTCGAAAATTTTTTGGGAATCTCTTAGATCTAGAGATAGAAGCGTCCATGCCAAGTTTCAAGACCCTAGGGCAACTCCTTCTATGATTTACCAAGAAATGTATGGAGGTTAAGCGCTTGAACTCCATACATTTCTTGGTAAATCATAGAAGGAGTTGCCCTAGGGCTTTGAAATTTGGCATGGACGTTTCAATCTCTAGATCTAAGAGATTCCCAAAAAATTTTCGAAATCGAACCACCCCAACCCCCTCAAACAGAAAACGGGTTTTTCTAAAATCCACAATTTTGAACCCACGGACCCACATTCGGAATATAGCTTAATGTTGTGCCCCAAAGTCGGAAAAGTTTTACTTCGTGACGCTGCCACGCCTACTTCTTGTGCTACGCCCACTCAAAGTCCTCTATCAGATATTCGTGACGTAGAACAGAGTTCAGACACCAACTGGCATAGCGCAGACCCGCATCAAAACAAACGTGCCTAGCTAAGACACAAAATTTTATTGTCTTAGCTAGGCACGTTGTCTGGTTCTGATGCGGGTCTGCTCTTACGTCACGAATATCTGATAAAGGACTTTGAGAGGGCGTAGCACAAAAAGTAGGCGTGGCAGAGTTACGAAGTTGAACTTTTCCAACTCTGGGGCACAAAAGTAAGCTAAATTCCGAATGTGGGTCCCGTGGGTTCAAAATTGTGGATTTTAGAAAAACCCGTTTTCTGTTTGAGGGGGTTGGGGTGGTTCGATTTCGAAAATTTTTTGGGAATCTCTTAGATCTAGAGATAGAAGCGTCCATGCCAAATTTCAAGACCCTAGGGCAACTCCTTCTATGATTTACCAAGAAATGTATGGAGGTTAAGCGCTTGAACTCCATACATTTCTTGGTAAATCATAGAAGGAGTTGCCCTAGGGTCTTGAAATTTGGCATGGACGCTTCTATCTCTAGATCTAAGAGATTCCCAAAAAATTTTCGAAATCGAACCACCCCAACCCCCTCAAACAGAAAACGGGTTTTTCTAAAATCCACAATTTTGAACCCACGGTCCTCAAGTTCAGAACTATAGCTTACTCTTGTGCCCCAGAGTTGGAAAAGTTTAATTTCGTAACGCTGCCACGCCTACTTTTTGTGCTACACCCACTCAAACTTGTTTTCACGTTCGCGTCTTAAGTCTTTGCGCATACAGTTCTGTTATAAAAGGCGAGAGAGACAGGGCAAAGACTTAAGACGCGAACGTTAACTTCTCGTTGCGATGTAAACATGTAGGAGGATGTAAGCACATCGAATTCTTATGAAAAATGAATTCGAGCTGTCGAACATCCAAAATGGCGGTTATTGCCAACTTCATGGCAAGCAATATTACAAGACATAAATTGGCCATCTTGCGGTCTCCATTGGCATTTGACATTTTGACAGATGCCATGCCATAAAAAATTGCGTGTCTAGATGCCGGGTTGACCATTAAGCTAACTAGCCTTCGGGTGCAGCTGCTTACATTTTTTTAGCCCTTCTATAAAGCGACAATTTCTTGCTGAACGCCATCTAATATGAACACGAAGGAGACAGCAAAAGAAAATTGTCCGTGTCGCTTGCTTGTCTTGTCGCATAATATGAATAGCGACATACCGTTGTCATCATACCATACCAAAAAAACTTCACAAAACGTATGCAAAGAACTATCGCACGTGGAGTCGCACTGTCGCAGAGCTTTTGCAGCAAAAAAACTATCGATAGTCGAAAACGGAAACTATCGATATTATCGATAGTGATCGATAGCATGGATAGTATTCTCGAGCTCAACTCAGACGGATATCAGAAAAAAACATTAGACATTTTTGTACAATGGACGCAACGGCCCCAACGGCCGATTTAGTTTACCAAGGGATCTGCACACTATTTTATAACAAGGACCCCAAAGAGAAGGACAAGGCGAACAAATGGCTGGAGGGTTTTCAGAAATCGGTATGTAAATTCATCAACTTTACAAAGAATTAATAACGAATGCATTTTTTTTTTTTTTTTTTTTTGGCATTTATTGTGAAGATCTGGAGCTGGAGCATAGCTGATGAGTTATTGCAACAGAAGCGAGATCTGCACTCTTGCTATTTTGCGGCACAGACCATGAGGAATAAGATCCAGAACTCATTTATTGAACTACCCGCAAACACACATGTATCCTTGCGGGATTCATTACTGTCCCATATTAGCTTGATTACAGCAGATACCGATCCCATTATAGTGACACAACTATCATTGGCTATCGCTGATTTATCTTTGCTGATGGCAACATGGCAAGATCCTGTTGGTGATATGCTGGAAATGTTTTCGCAAAAGCCGCAATCGATATGGCCACTTCTTGAGATTTTGACAGTAATACCTGAAGAAATGGACTCTCGACTGTTGCGCTTAGGCGCCAATAGACGAACCGAAGTGCACAAACAAATGAAGGTAACCGCGGATAAAGTTTACAAGTTTCTATGCTTTTGCGCTCAAATGAATCCGCCTGAAAACATATGGAATGGCGTATTGCGATGCTTCTCCAATTGGATATCGGCGCAAGCAATGCCATTGCAGAATTTGCAAGCGAATCTTGTCGTGAAACAGACGTTTCAGTTCTTAAGTGAACATGATACTACAGCACGGCTGCACGATTCGGCAACCGAATGTCTTTGTTCGATGCTCTCCACAATGGAATCCAATAATAATAGCTATCAATCTGATGCTGGGATATTGGAATTACAATTGTTCCAAAATGTTTGTGCCCTGGAATCTGCCTATCATATGAGTGTCGCTCACGAAGACATAGACAAGACAATGAATTACTGTCGAATATTTTCCACACTCTGTGAGGAATTTCTAAGTCAAATGGTTTCCGGTGAGAAAGAATTGCATTATTCGGTTAAAGGATTGGATCTTCTATTACTATGCGTTGGACATTTTGATTATGAAGTTGCGGAAATTACTTTCCATTTCTGGTATAAATTGAGTGAGATATTATTCGATGGCAATAACGATGCAATGACTGGGAATTTTAAACCACATATTGAACGTCTATTGGGCGCTCTATTCCGGCATGTGCAAATGGACTCGGATCACGAAGGACTCATCGATGAAAATGATAATTTTAATGTGAGTCTTTAACAGTTTTCGGAAGAAAAATTTTCTTAATGAAATTTTCTTTTAGGATTTTCGAAGGAAAGTTTCTGATCTCATAAAAGATGTTGCGTTTATAGTTGGATCTGGTGCCTGCTTCAAACAAATGTTTCTACTCCTACAAACACCAAATACAACTTGGGAGTCGACCGAGGCAGCATTGTTCGTTATGCAAAATGTGGCAAAAAATGTTCTACCGTAAGTTTTTTATACCCGACACACTCTGTGTCGAGGGTATATTGCGTTTGTGTGGTTGTGTGTAACACCCAGAACCAGTCGAGATAGACCATACAAAATATATATAGAAATGATCAGCGTCACCAGGAGATTCGATTTAGACATGTCCGTCTGTCTGTCTGTCTGTCTGTCCGTCTGTTTGTATACAGTTATCTTATCGAAGGAGTTGAGCTATCTTGACAAAATTTGGTATGCGTGCTCACGGCAACATGAGTAAGAACAAGTTCCAGAATGGACCCGATCGGACCATTTTTATTGGTACCTCCAGTACTAGGGTCTGTTATGAAAATCATAAAAACTGCTCTAAAACCGAAGTTTTTCAAGATATTTTGATGAAATTTGATATTTGATCATATTTAAAGGACAGTAATATTATTTCCAAAAATTGTAAAAGTGGGCGTGGCAGAGGGCGGTTTTCGAAAATTGTCTCCTACTCTCGAAACGCCTATGGGACTTGAAAATTGGCACTTATACTTCCTTTGTAGCCATAAACATCCTCTCAAAAAAAAATTCCTAGATCGGTCCATTATTAAGGGTACCCCCAGTACTAGGGTCTGTCAAAAAAATCTCAAAACTGCCCCAAAACCGGATTTTTTGAGATATTTTACTGAAACTTAGAATTTGAACGTATATTAAGGCCTCCGATTATAAAACAAAAAAAATGGGAAAAGTGGGCGTGGCAAAAGGGCGGTTTTCATAAAGAAATTCAATAAAAGTCGGTATATGGGGCCCCTAATGGCCTTAAACACCTCTTGATATTAAAAATTATTTGAAGATGTTAGTCTGTGTCGGGTATTCTATTGTCAGGCTCGCCTGACTATAACACCCTTACTTGTTTTTAGATGAAAAAGAGAGATTTTTGTATAGACTTCTTCTGAAATCCTTTTGCACTTCTGCTTTTGTATGAAAAGATCGATTTCTGATGAGTTTCATTTGAAAAATATTCCAGTGATGAAAACGAAGTTGTACCGAAAGTCATCGAAGCGATATTAAATCTACCAGAAAATGCCCATATCGCTGTGCGGTATACATCGATTTTATTGTTAGGAGAACTTTGCGACTGGATAGAATTTCATCCAGAGAGTCTGGAAGCCGTTCTGAATTTTCTACTTTATGCGTTGCAACAGAAGAATGGTCTGGCTGCTGCAGCTGCTGTTTCATTGACGACAATCTGTGCTGCATGCAGAAATCAAATGGCTTTGCATATTGATGGATTAACGGAAATTGCACGCTGTTTGGATAGCTTCGAGATCAGTAATGAATTGGCAATTGGATTATTGAAGAGTATCGGATTGATTCTATCACGTTTGCCGCGCGAAAAATCCGAACCAGCAATGCGTGATATCATTGGCTTTCAATTACAACCATTGGCACATTTATTGGAAGAAGATTGTGAAACGAAAACATCAAATTCGATACGCAAAGGTGAACGTATGGATCCCGCCTATTGGATCGATCGCGCTTGTGCGATAATACGACATACCAATCCGGAATTGAACGGCGATGAAATACATCCAACTGTTAATATACTCACCGAGGCATGGCCATTGGTATCACAATTAATGACAAAATATCAAGCTGATTGTCGAGTTATGGAAAGGATTTGCCGTTTAATACGTTACGCATTTAGAATGGTGCATAAACAAGCGTACATGTTAGTGGAACCCATGGTCAAGTTGCTAGTGGGGCTTTATGCTGTTAACCATCATAGTTGCTTTTTATATTTAGGATCAGTGCTTGTAGATGAATTTGCAAAAATGGATGAATGTACGGCAGGTGAGTGCTTTAATTTCCCAATGATTTTTGAATGGAATTCATTTTTTTTTTTTCAAATTTTTCAGGTCTCTTAGAAATGTTGAATGCATTTATTGCTCCAACTTTTGCATTGCTTCAGGTGGAAAACGGTCTGCAAACGAATCCGGATATAGTAGATGACTTTTTCCGTTTATGCGCACGTTTCATCGAATGCTGTCCATTGCAATTACTTCGCAGTGAACTTGTCACACCGATATTCCAATGCGCAATGCTAGCATGCACAATGGATCATCGTGAGGCGAATTCATCGGCTATGAAATTCTTTTGCCTCTTGCTTAAATGGGGCCATAGCAGTAATCATCGATTTGCCGAGTGTCGTCCACTTGTGAAAGCCATTGCACAGACGCATGGTGAGCTACTCGTTCGTAATCTTATGTATGCGTCTGTCTTCTGTTTGAGTTCATATATGTTGCCGGACGTTGCCGAGGTTCTATCCGAATTGAGGGCAGTTATCTCACCAGCAGAAATGGAGCTTTATTTAAAGAACGCCTTAAATTCTCTACCCAAAGAGAATAGTGGAGGTTTTGTTACAGCAACACAAGAGCAAGTGGATGAATTTAGTAATGCTGTTTTGAGGTGAGTCATTTGGAAAGCATGGTATTATAGAAACTGAAAATCGTTGGAATCAAATTTGAAATCGATCATCTTTGGCTTGGAAGAATTCACCCTTCTCTCAACTTTTTTTTTTTTTTCCATATTGAAATCTGTCTTTATACAGTTTTCTTATCGAGGGAGTTGAGCTATCTTGACGAAAATTGGTATGCGTGCTCACGAAGACATGAGTAAGAACAAGTTCGAGAATGGACCCGATCGGACCATTTTTAGGGGTACCTCCAGTACTAGGGTCTGTTACGAAAATCACAAAAACTGCTCTAAAATCGAAGTTTTTCAAGATATTTTGATGAAATTTGATATTTGAACATGTTTAAAGGCGATTTTCAAAATTTTGCAAAAGTGGGCGTGGCAGAAGGGACTTTTTCGAAAATTGTCTCATATACCCACTTATGCACTAATGCTTTCCTTTGTAGCCATAAACATCCTCCGCAAAAAATTTCTTGATCGGTCCATTATTAAGGGTACCCCCCCCCCCCCCCAGTACTAGGGTCTGTCACAAAAATCTCAAAACTGCAAAATCAGACTTTTTCGAAATATTTGAATGAAACTTAAAATTTGAGCGTATATTTACGCCTCCGATTATAGTTTAACAAAACTTGAAAAAGTGGGCGTGGCAAAGGGAATTTTTCATAAAGAAATCTATCAAAAGTCGGTATATGGGGCCTCTTATGGTCTTAAACACCTCTTGATATTAAAATTATTTGAACATGTGAGTGTGTCGGCTATTTTATTGTCAGGGTCGCCTGACTATAACACCCTTACTTGTTAATAAACTACATATTTTTGTTAATGTGATTTATGGTTTTCTTTTAGATCCGATACATCAAAAACTGTGAGTGTTGCTCTTCGAACATTTGCTAGGCTCTTCCGATAATCTCGACGCGTATTTTAACAAACTATTAAAATACTAAATGGCAAAGTAGTTTAAATTTTAAGCTAAAAGTAGTGCTCTCGGCTTTAATTTTTGTATCGGCCAATACACCGATCCTAGAATATTGTTGAATTAATATTTAAAAAAAAAAAAAAAAAAAAACGATAAATGTGCATATTTCCTTTTAAAAATTATTGAAGTCTTTAGTTTTAGTTTTATTTGTTAGATATAAAAAAATAAATCGTGTATATTAGAGTTTAAAGACTTTTTTCGAATCCTCACAATGACGAAATGCAATGACTGGGATTTGCGATTAAATTCAGTAAAAATAAATATGCCCTAAACTTTGGAGTTTAATTTTTTCCACCTCTTTTTATTTATACCCCCACGTAAACTCATTCAAAATGCTATCAAATTTTTTGTTCAAAAATTAAGAAAAAATTTAATTTAAAAGCTTAAATTAAATTAAATGTTAATTTATAGTTAACATGACATACACTGTTAAATAACATTCGAATTTTTGAAGAAAAATTAATGGCAAACGACCAAGGTGTATTTAATAAGGCGGTGGCGATAGTACATCAATTTAAAAAAAATTCGGAATGTCAAAATCAGCTCACGTTTTAGTTTTTTCAAATACAAAAAATTTAAATTTCATTCAAAATTGTAAAGCCCAAAATCCAACATTGCGAGAGTGCGCGACGTCACGAAAAATGTTTTGCGTGACGCATTTCAATCTCCAATGAGAGTTTTGCTTCACGCAGAAGATAGCATAATTTCGCTTCTAGTAATGCAATATTTGAACCAAGTACCAATCTAACGAGTACCGAGTAGTCATAAAAATTATACGTTATCACTTGAGTTTAAATTTTAATTCAAAATTTTCTAAAATCTTCAAAAAATTTTCAAAATGAACCAAAGCTCGCGAAATATTTTAAAAGCTCTTTTTCACCGAACAGTGAACAGTTTTTGTTTTATTAGTTTAAACGAGTACCCAATAGCGAGTACTCAAAAAATAGCTACATCATTAACCTGTCAAAAATGCCTCGCAACGAGAAATATTCAATTTTTCAAAATTTTCTCGCTACGAGGTCTCGCAGTGCGATTAATTGGAGCTTGAACTATATGATTGAATTTATTGAAATTTGTGTGCGTCTCGTCTTGCGCTCTCGCAATGTTGGATTTTGGGCTTAAGCGTTCGAAATTCAATACAAAATTTTGACAGTTCCGAGTTGAAAAAAGGAAGAAGAATCATTTTGAAACAATGTGATGGTCATCGCACTTTTTTATTTTTAGTTTGATCGAAGCTACCAAAACAAGAGTCGTTCTAAGAAAAAGCTGGGATTCTTTTTAACCCTTCAAATCCCATGCCTGATGCAATTTCGGGTCTAAGTTTTCAGTAAAATAAATACATAGAATGATTGGTTGGTGACAAAAAATATACATATATAATAAATATTTAACTCATTTTATTTTGATGGGCGACGCCGCATATGATAAAAATATGAAAAATAGTATTTAGAACTCTGTAGAAATAATGGTAAAATTTATGTAACCATCGTAAGATACACTGAAAGACAATAAACATGTTGCACTCGTGTCGATATGCAAATATCATATTGCGGTTGATTAGTGTCGCCAGCAAAATAAAATAAAAATAAATTAGTGTTTCTAATATGCTATAGGAATGAAATTTGATCAGAATTAAAAAAAAAAAATTGCCGTATGACACAAAAATTAGTATTAAACCTCTATCACCTGAAGGCGACACTGGGAATTAAAGATTTAAATATTTTCCTTCATATCAGAGGCAAGAAATTATTTGAAAACACTGAAAAAATGTTAAGATTTGCAAAAATTTCAAAAGAATTACATTATTTATACAATCCAGCGGTCACCACCTTAGGGTTTTTCTTTATACATGTAAGAACTTAAGTGCTAAGCGATGAGTCTTCTATTTATTTTCCCAATACTGAAAAAGGCATGATACAAGAAAACAAGATAGCGCCACTTGAGAGAGGAAACGTCACAAACTCAAAATCGCGATTCGTTGTTGTTGTTTCCCATGTTAAACCGGCTTTTTACTTTTTTGAATAGCATGGGAACCAACAACAATTTCTCGCTCAGTGACGTCACAAACTCAATTTTCGGCCTCAAAATAGCGGTACTGAAGTGGCGCTATCTTGTTTTCTTGTATCATGCAAAAAGGTAAGCATATTTTCTTAAGGGTTTTTCGTTTTACGAAGCGGAAAATCTCAACGCACAGAATAGAAAAATTTGTTAAAAAATATTATTCAGTTTAAAGCTTAAGCGAACAATTAAAAAATTAATGAAATTATTGATAATGTAAAGAAAAAATTATTTAAATTTAGAATTTCTCACAGCAGAAATTTAGATGTTATTCTAGCCTAGAGAATTAAATGTTACAAAAGATAACTTGGAATATTGTTTTTCTTGAAAATGTCATTTTTTTTTTTAACCCGTATTTGCAGACGTCGGAACATTGCTGACTGGAGCTTTGATACCCATTAGATTGCAGAGCGTGTTCCTTATTGGACGAATTTCAAGCAGTGGTAGACTCCAATCCGTTTCGGCTAATAAATTTAATATTTCATCCATATTTTCCTCAGGAATATCACAATTTTCACCGTATAACGCTAATGCTTCGTATAATTTTGTTGCAGTCGTTTTTCGTATATGAACATGTGTAAGTCCCAAAAAGATTGACATTTTGGAAAGTACACGCCTTGTCAAACGTGGAACTTGTAGCAATTGGCAGTAAACGTTAACACTGGAAACGAGCTTGTACAATTTCTTGTGACCTTTGATTTCTTGATGCAATAAACGGTAAATGTTATCGGGAAAAGAATTTGAAGTATCTGCCAGAATGGACGTTATTGTTCCTGAAACAAAGATGTTCATTAATAATTCTTCACTAGTTTCATATGGTTTTTTTTTTTTTTTTAATATAATCCAGTCCCAGCGGAAAATTATCTCCTGCATGACAATGTCATCAGTGATGTCATCGATGACATATAGGTGACATTGTCATGTGTGACATCTTGGAGGACATGTCATTGTGGAGAGCTGCCCAGCGGAAAATTATCTCCTGCATGACAAAGTCACCAGTGATGTCACCGATGACAAATAGGTGACATTGTCATGCATGACATCTTGGAGGACATGTCATCGTGGAGGGATGCTGTTCATGTGCTTGCCTCTCATTGGCTACTGAAATTTAAATAAGGTTTTAGCGTCAGTGCAGCGTAAGCATGAAGTGGCGTAGATGATGAGTGCTCGACTCTGAATCCGAAGATCGCGGGTTCGATCCCTGGCTGAGGCGAACAAAAATTATTAAAAATTGATTTTTAAAAATTTTCGAAATATTCAAAGAGAGGGCAAAGAAGAGAGTTTTCAACTGACCAGCTATGGATTCTATAAATTAACATTGAGAGAGAAAAGAGCATGTGCTTTTCTTAAATGCTTTTTTCGCCATCGCTCCTCCTAGGAGGACATGTCACCGGTGAAATCACTGTCCAACTCCTGTACAATTGTCATGCTAGGCGTCCTATGAATTGTCACGCATGCCAGGGTGACTTGTCACCCTGACTTCACCGGTGATGTCAGGGTGACATTTCCCGCTGGGGTGCTTGTCAGCACGACCACTAGCACAATTTCTCTCATTCTTCACATGTATGTGTGCTTAAGAGGCTCATGCAGTGAAAAAAAAAAAAAAAAACACAGACGCTGTGTGTGAGAAACAAACAACAAAGCCGCAATACTCAGTTTTGTATGAAAGAGTATTACGCTGGGAAGCACTGGTATAATCGAGTGTTTTTTTTTTTTTTTTTTTTTAGTACCTGAGCTTAGAAGAATATCGAGGAAACTAAGTATTGGATATGTAACACGTTCGTTGAGCAAGTTCTCCTCAAAGTTTTCAACAATTTCTGTACACAAACGTGGCACATCATTGGGATTTTCTTGTAAATAACGAAATAAGGAATCCGATGTGGATTTCATCTGAAAAAAAAAGTAGTTTTTGATTATATCGTTGCAACAAAATGTAAGAAAATCCTTGACTAAATATACCAAAGACTCCGTTAGCTGGCCAATGCTAGCGCTAAGGCCAAGCAGTATTTTCTTCGAATACGCCGGATACCGCAGAAGTTGACAAAAAAGTGGACTTGTATGATCAGCGAAAAGCCAAAGAACTGTATCATCATCGGATGGGAAAATGTTTAACAATTGCTCGTGATGCTGTATATGTGGTATGCGTGGCTGAGCGTGCACCAATTTACAAAATAAACGTCCCGCAAGTCCACGAGTTCGATCGATTTTTTCAACGGCTTGTTGTGCGAAACCTAGCATTGCCTTATGTACGTGTATGGCAGTCAAAATCCTTTTGGGACATGTGGTCAGGAGTTTGTAAAGTGCTAAAGGGGGAAAATTTTCAATGTTTTATTTGGGTTTGAGTTGATAAAAAAAGAAAAAAAAAAGTAATCGTACCGTTCATAGCAGCTTCACGTACCCATGCACCTATATCGCCACGATTGTCCAAAGTATACTCCTCTAAGGCTCTTAGAAAGCATTCAATGACTTTTGTAAAGAGTTTCTCATCATTGAAAGAGACTAGAAATGTTCAAGAAGAATATGATGGATTAATATTTTGAATAAGCCTTTTGATTATAAATTCCATTCTTGAAAGTATTCAAATAGACTAACTTCTTTTCTCATCGAATCCGACGGTTTCCACAAGATTGCTCAATGCTTTCACACAATCGCGACGCGCTTCACTCCAAAGATGTGTGCGTTTGCTTTCGTGATCTTGTGGTGTCATTTCACCAGCAATTAAAGCTTGCAACGGCGTAAGGGAATGTTTAACCAGACTATCCAGTATATCATTTAGTCGCGTTGAAATCATAAATTGTGGCAATGCTCCAAGTGCACTTATATAACCCATTCGAATATGTTCCTCTAAATCGTTATTGGCACCGCTCAAATATGTGCGCACAATTTTTTGCCTTGTATTCTCATGCTGGGGCGTATCATAGTATGCCTTGCATAGTTCGGCGAATGCAGCTGTTGCGGAAATTCGTATAGTTGGAGTCTTATTGACAATGCATTGATCGATAATGTCCTGCCAACAAACTAAAAAAATAAAAAAAATAAAAATTAAAATGATTGGAAACGATTTTTGAAATCAATTTAGAACAGAATCACATACTTAAAGCGTTCGCTGACACTGGAACTTTGGCCAAGCTACAGTTCTTTATGAAATCCGTACAGCATTGTTTCATCAGTTCGCCACTCATGCCGCGAAATACATTGCGTTGATAGAATTTAACCATTTGCTCATCAATTTCGCTAATTGTCTGATTGTATAAAAATCGCTTAGACGGATTTTCTTTCTCAATGATGGCAAGCGCTAGCACGATCTCTCCAATTGCTAGAACACTGCCATGCCTCATGTTCAAGTCAGGCGATAGGGAGTTAGCGAACAATTTCGATAGTACAATATTAGCCATATAGACTGGATCTCGATAGGTGAGCTTGTGCAATGCTTTTGCGGTTAATTCACGAATTGCCGTATCCCAATGATTGACTTTACGTTCAATTAAATGATCTATTAATGGCTGGCAATATTCTTTATATTGGGCAATGAAATCACTAACATTGAGATAACAATTCTGACGCAAGCCGACGGCATAGAAATCGGTCGTTGTTGATATTTCAATGCCATACGGGAAATTGCCCAAACGTCCAACACTTTCTTGAAATGCAGCCGACGCGGCACGGCGACAATTGATTTCACGATCGAATACGGCAACGGTTAGCAGTCCAGCAGATATTTTCTGTACGAACGGCTGCAAATCATCTGGATTGTATGCTCTCGCAAATGCCCAACACATGTAACATGCTGAATCGCGTATATGCTGTCCGACGGACATGTAACCCTTCATCTCATCGTAGAATAATGCCTTCATTAGAAGCGGAACTATTTCAGCCAAACGGTGTGGAAGTAAAAGTCCACGTTTTGCCAATTCCGCCAGCGCTAGGCAAGCACCATGCCAGGCCTCGTGTGGTTCCAATGGACTTAAAATTTCAATAACCGAACCGATAACATCATCAGCTAGATCTTTTGGCAATCGATTCGTTATACGCCCAACACTCTTTGCTGCATTCCAGCGTATATCACTGCCACCGCTACGTAGGGCTTGCAAAAGTTCTTCAATGATTTCTTCAATGGCATCGGGCACATCAATGTCGTCGTCGTCGTCGTCCTCATCATCATCATGATCATCTTTGAGGTCATCTCTATGAGTTCTACAATCGCCTATATTTATAGTCTCCATTTGATTCGGTAATTTCGATTGAGTAAGATTTTTAACCAAAGAACGTGTGCCTTAAAAGAAATTTGAAGAAAAAACAAGTAAGGGTGTTATAGTCAGCCGAGCCTGACAATAGAATACCCGACACAGACACACGTGTTCAAATAACTTTTAATATCAAGAGGTGTTTAAGACCATAAGGGGTCCCATATACCGACTTTTCTTAGATTTCTTTATGAAAACCGCCCCTTTGTCACGCCCACTTTTCCAATTTTTTTGAACTCTTCTCGGAGGCTTAAATATACGCTCGAATTCTAAGTTTCATTGAAATATTGCGAAAAAGTCCGATTTTAAGGCAATTTTGGGATTTTTGTGACAGACCCTAGTACTGGAGGTACCCCTAAAAACGCCCTTATGCCACGCCAACTTTTCCAATTTTTTGAAATCGTATTACTTGCCTTTAAACATGTTCAAATATCAAATTTCATCAAAATATCATGAAAAACTTCGATTTTAGAGCAGTTTTTGTGATTTTCGTAACAGACCCTAGTACTGGAGGTACCCCTAAAAATGGTCCGATCGGATCCATTCTCGAACTTGTTCTTACTCATGTCCCTGTGAGCACGCATACCAAATTTTGTCGAGATATCTCAACTCCTTCGATAAGATAACTGTATACAAACAGACGGACAGACGGACGGACATGTCTAAATCGAATCTCCTGGTGACCTGATCATTTCTATATATATTTTGTATGGTCTATCTCGACTGGTTCTGGGTGTTACACACAACCACACAAACGCAATATACCCTCGACACAGAGTGTGTCGGGTATAATTATTTCCATAATTTATGAATATACCCCCCCCCATAATCTTTTAACTTACCTCGCCTGTATCGCCATTTTGCAATTTGCGGCTTCAAAAAGACCAGTCCGATCCTTTGAATGATTTTGATCAAATATTTATACTTTAGAAAGTCGGTGCTATTCTTGTATTGGCACGATAGAATCCAACGCAGCACTTTGTCCGCATAAGGAAGCAACTCAGCTCGTTTTCCATGCTTGAAAATTGCTGCAATCGCAGCAAGTTGACCGAATTTCGCTTCAGCTGTGACAGCAGAATGTTGGCTTATCACCCAATCGATATATTGATCCAAGAATATATCCTTTATATCCGCACGCACCAAATACTTGGCTGATAGAAATGCTGCCACAGTGCTGCAAGTATCATTGGTTGCCGTATAGAGTTTACAAATATCCAAAATACGTTCCATTTTTAGCTTCTGAGGATGTTCCACATGATTGCTCTTAACATTCGGGTCATCATCAGTTTTATAAACATCCAAACGTGACATATGAAAAGGATTCAAAACTAATATGGATAGCCATAGTAAAAGGACATAACGGGTTTCCCAATTGCTGAACTCTTTGGGATCTTGTTGCTCCAATAAATCCAATGCAAATTCCAAGTCACTGAGCTCGTGTGGAAGAAACTTAACTAATACTTTGAATGTCCTAACTTTACAAAATATATAAAGATACTTAAAAGCAGCATGCACTTTGGATTGAGTCTCAGGATTCCGAATTATTGAAAGCAGGCGATTTAGAATATCGTCCAAAAACGGATCAAGTAAATGAGGCTGATCTTGGTACCTAAATTGTAAATTTTAGAAACGAAATTAGTCATCCATATTAAAAAAAATTATTCTATACCTGGAAACGACTTCTGAGAAGTTCTCGAATTCTTTCTCGAATCCTGGCTCCTCGGTCGATTTCATCTCCTGGATCATTTTCAGGACCTGATCCAACTCTTTGAAATGATCCAAAGCGCATATTGTCGGCGATTCATCGACCTTTAGCTCTTCGTTCATTTCAAGATTTTTTTTTTTTTTTTTTTTTACTTTAAAACTAATGGCTGGGACACTTAAGCCTTTGTCCGATAGGCTCCGTCGTCCGTCATGCGTCACGTCATATGACAATCAATACTTCTGCGTCGACGTGACGCACAAATGCTAACGCTCAACTTTCGAGGTTACGAGTAGTGATGCCATGAATAGTGGATTTGGCCGAATACCGAATATTCGGTCAACCTCTCGGCCGAATAACGAATATTTCGGGCACGTAGAAAGACAGCTGAGCCTCTCGCGACTAGCTGGAGTCAAGGCAAAAGCTCCGCTGAAAAATTTGCCCACTGTTTTAATGTTTTCGAAGAAAATTTAGAAGAAGCTAGCGTACATTTAATATTTCTAAAGAATAAAAAGCAAATCTGCTGTATTTTTAGATCTCGTTAATTAAATTTTTTTTTACGTTATTGTGAGAAAAACTTAATTTGTAGTTACTGCTGATTTTTTTTAATAAGTTATTTCTACTATTCGGTATTCGGCCGAATATTTTAACTATTCGGCCGAATACCGAATACTGAAAAATGACGCCGAATAGGCCGAATACCGAATAGTGGCCGAATATTCGTGGCATCACTAGTTACGAGGTTTGATAAACTCACAACACAGCTGAAATATTGTTTATACGTCAATGACGTACTTATTACATATTGTGTCGGACACTTACGTCAACACGTGGCTGTCAGTCACCCAGCAAAATTTGCTTCGAAATGTTACCAACACAAATGCAAGTATTTTGTGTTCAACACGATTTCCAGGTGCAGAGGGGACAGTGCTACTGTACACAAAATGCTTTCGAATAAAGTTCTCTGCATTTAGTTTCCAAGAACATTCCGAAAAATTTCGAGATAAATTTTGGAAATTTACAAACGATTTCTGGCAAGACGTGACAATGACGTTATGGGGAGCAGTTCACATGAGAGCAAATGCTTTGTACATAAAGCCGAATGAACGACCTTTAGCTGATCAGCAGCGAAGACAGACTAATCGGATGGAAAAACGAGAAAATTAATGGGAAAAACTTTTCAGTGCAATGCGAAACCATCGAAGCTTCAATGTGTGGCTATCCCTGCACATGACGGACGACGGAGCCTATCTGACAAAGGCTTTAGAGATAACACCCAGTTTCGATATGTTGATATTCGCTGTTTACACAAGTCTAGTGGCAATGCCAGTAATAAACTTGTTTGCACAGTGAGTATGCTGAGTCTATCAGTCTTAGAGCCTATACTGAGATATGCAGTAACTACTTGCATATTAGGAGCCAATTCGCTACAACGTCGTAAAAGAGTAGAATGTTAATACTTGAATACTTCAAAGTATGCCAACAATTTAACACCTTTGAAGTCGGTGTCAGTATTTCATTTGAAAAATGTGCCGCAATCAGCTGTCCTGGCATTTTCTTTCGCATAAAAAATGAACATGTTCATTTCTATGGCGAAGTGAAGCAGGCAAGTCGCATGCAACCCTGCGCACATGATTACTTGACATCTCAGTATAAGCGAAAGTAAAGTATTTACTTCGAAGTACTTTTCAATTTTTTTTGCACGTATTTCTTATGGGAGCTTTACTTACTGCATATCTCAGTATAGGCTTTTACGGGAGAGCAGCCGCAAAAAGAGCGTTTTTAAAATTGGAAGGAATAGTATAGTTTAAATTAGAATTTGACTATTAATAATCGATTTTGGATTCGTCCAAGAACCTTAACATTTCAACCACGTTTCTCAAGTCAAACTCACAGAGGAATTCAGATCTATTGTCATTTTTTTTTTGAATAACTCGTACTTACTTCTAATATCAGAGTAGGCTGGGCATACGAAAAATTTGATGTTCAAATGTGTCAACCAAACCACAAGTATCGCAGCTTGGAGCTGGTCTTGCGTTAATTGAGAAAAGAAGAGCATTATTGTAACAACCTGAGCTGGTTGCCTTTCCAGGACTCTGTGGGTATACTACTAGAGGACTCTTCTGGATAGCCTGAGTCATAAAATAAAGTGCCAATAAGGTTCGTTTCGATAATGCTTTATTTCAGGGACCATAACTGTTATAAATTATATTTTAAAAATTACAATTTAAGTATTATTTTAAGAGTTTTATTATTTTAATCAGAAAATAAACAATTATTTTTTGAGTTTTATTTTTTACTCAGAAGATATAACTTATTCTTAGAGTTTTATTTTTCGATCAAGAAATAAAAATTAATTTCGAGTTATATTTTTTACTCAGAAGAAAAAACTTATTTTTAGATTTTTAATTTTTACTCAGTAAATAAAAATTTTTTTCGAATTTTATTTTTTGCTCTGAAGATAAAAATTTATCTTAGATTTTTATTTATTACTCAAAAAATAAAATTTGTTTTTGATTTTTTTTTTTTACTCAGAAAATAAAACTCTTGCATAAGTATATTACCACTTTCTTCAAGATAACGCCTGAAATAGGATAAAGTGATGAAGAGTCGGATGATGATGAACACGAGGAAATGAAAAAGGCCAGATGCGAAATCGGCAACCACAATTCAAATCCAAAAAATATTTGCATTAATATATTGTTTGCATAATGTTGTGAGTTAAAACAAAAAACTTGAAAAATAATTTTTATTTTCTGAGTAAAAAATAAAACTCCCCAAAATAATTTTTATTTCCTGATCAAAAATAAACTTGAGAATTAATTTTTGTTTTTTGAACAAAAAAAATAAAACTCTAAGAATAACACTTAAATACTAATTTTTAAAATAAAAATTATTTTTATATCAAATTTTTAAAATTCAAAATTCCAAAAATAATACTAATACTTAAATACTAATTTTTAAAATATAAATTATTTTATATCGATTTTTAAAATTCAAAACAAAAATAATATTATTTGGGTCCTGCTTTATTTATAAGTTTAGATAGTAATCGAATCCAAATGCCCCCGAATTGTATTTCAAAAACCTATAATAAGGAAAACTATTTCTCTTTACATTCTCAAAGTCAATGACTACTTGATTATTCATTATTCAGGTCTCCACAATTATCATATGTATATCCCACAATGAATCTATTCAGCAGCTTGATCATTCTGGGAGGAAGATCTTGTTTATGGAACCAAGGCCTATTGAATCCAATGGGGAATGCCATGAAAAAACCTGAAGGAGCTTTAACTTCATTGGAATAAACCTCATTGGCTGAATATACACTTTGGCAATTGCCCAACTTTCGGCGACAGAGAGACGCAAAGACGTGAGGGGTAGCTTGTCTAATTTTTGCCCAGCGAAAAAGTTGTGTACGTGTGAAAAATCAATTGGACTAGTGTACGGGCAAATTTCCAATTTTTGATGTGGGTAATTTTTAGACAAGTGTACATCCACTCATTGAACCAATGTTTCTTTAATTCATTTGAGATGCGGCAGAACGCCTCATTAGCTGAGAGTGGAACATGAAGGGTTGTGCCAACTTCTACTGCACTAATATTTGGGAAAGTTGTCTTTATAAAATGTTTTCTTTTATTGCAAGCTTAGAATAGTAAAAATTAGGACATTAATAATTGTTGTGTCACCCTGAAAAGCGGCTGTAAGTGACAAACCATTTGTTTCAATTACGAAATTTTGTTAAAAGTTATACATATCGAAATTCCTTTTTTCCCTACAGACGGAATTTCTTCCAAAATATCCCTAAAAAGAGAAATTTCCCTACAAATTTCATCACTGGATGACTAACCCATGACCAGTGCTAGGACTTCTACCATTTTAGTGGTACATCTACCACTATTTTCACTTTCTACCACGCTAGGTCCAAATCTACCACTTTTTTTTTTTTTTTTATTTATTTATCCATTTGTATTATTTATTTTCTGATCATTTAGAATAATTGAGAGCATAAAAAATGTGCTTCAATGTTATGTATTATTGAAAAATATGTTGGACAGCTTCCTATTGTCAAGAATGTTGTCAAGAATGGCAGTATTGGCGCTTAACGACACTCAATAAATATTGACAAATTTCTTTCAACAAGAGAAAATACCTAAAAACATGTAAGTTTCTCAATTTTCTACATTATCAGATGTGATATATTTTTTTTACTATTTTAAACAATTTTAAATCTACCACTTTTTGTATAGATCTACCACCTTGATTTTAAAAATCTACTACCTACAAAAATTTTCAAGTCCGAGCAGTGCCCTTTGACACACAGAAAAACAGAAAAAGCTACTCCGGTTGTCGAAAGAATTCTACTGCGCATTACGTCACAGGAGAGCTGACCCGCTTGCTTCATTTAAAATTTGTACGCGGTGTGAATTGAGTTGGTTTTTTTGATAATTGTTCAAAAAAAAATTTATGTTATTTAATTTAAAAACAACGAAAAAGCCCCTAATTAGAAAAACGTAAGTGCATATACATAGATGCTCTCATTACTTAAAATTTCGGTATTACATTTATTCCATGGGAATCACAATTTCTAAAAACAATTTCACTTAAAAAGTGTAATTATTATTTCAAAAATGTCCACCAAACAGTCTTGCATACGTCGTAACAAGAACAAAATTTCCAATCATAGAAAATATCCTAGCGAAGTGGTCGTCTTCCAAACAGGACGTGCTGCTTTCAATCTTTTCAATCTCTTCAATCTCTTCAATCTCGCCATTGTGCATTTTTATATTTTCTTCAATCCAGGATAAATACTTGAAAACATTCGTGTATAATGTATCTTGCCCTTTACATCCCTTTCCCCTGGAGACAATTCCAGACACAGCATTGTTACAAATAAGTGGTCCTCCGGAGTCTCTGCAATAGAAAATGTATCGACACCCGGCATAAAGAATTTTTTATAGGAAAATTTTTTTTTTTTTTAATTTACCCCTTGCAACTATCACCTAAGCCACCTTCTGGAGTTCCAGCGCATAACACAGGGATAACTAATGTTTTACGGCATTCCGATGTAGACAATTGGAATTTCATTAAATCGGGTGGATATGCGGTCTTTACATACATACATATACATATATTTTTTTTTAAAAAATTAATATTTCTCCATAATATGGAAATGGTTGGAAATGGCTTACTGTTTCTGTACGACCCCATCCATTAACTTGGCATCTCGTTCCGGGCGCAATATTAACTTGAGTTAGGCGCATCGGTCGAACAATTGGATGGCCAATTGGTACGTCTTCACTTAAAAATAACAAAGCGATGTCGTTCATTGGCAACGTTTTTGTAAAGTTGTGGGCTACAATCTTTACAAGTTTAAGGATAATTGTGTTATCATCTATAGTGTAGCGATTCATTTGACCTAAAATCGCATAAAGTGAATTGGCGTTCAAGACATATCGATATCCTGGTTCTCTGCAAGTATTGCGTAATTAAATTGACATATTGCTACTTATTTTCTACTTATTATCATCATACCTAACGCAACAGTGTGCTGCAGTGAGCACGACATTCCTCCTTATCAATGTCCCTCCACAAAGGTGTCCCAAACCAAACCTTTGAAAATCAGTAACGCGGTCTCTTATTGAAACCGTATAGCTGAGGTCTTCCAACGTCGCCAATGTGCCGTTTATGATTCTTTCATCACTGCCATCTTTTCCGATAACATTCAATTGAAATGTTAATGAGTCGAATCAATAGAGAGGGATAGAAATGGTTATAGACAGGCGTGCTCTAGAAATCAAATCCGAATAAGAAAATTCGAAATCAATGTGATTCCAATAGAAATTTCATCTATTTCGAATTTTTTTATGGCAATTCGATTTCTAGAGCATGCCTGAGAGATAGTGATTGAAGATGGACTTGACTTACTTGCATGTGGTAAAAGATGGAAGAACAAGAATTGCAGAACACTCAGTTGAAGCCACATCCTTTCGATGTTTTCTCTTTTCATGCAAAAGAAACGAAAGAAATAGAAACCTTCGAGGCGAGAATCCCAAATCGGAACGTTCCGATCTAAAACATTTCTTTAAACGCAAAATTTCTTTTATTTCAATTAAATAAAGCATAAAAAATAAATAAATATGTTCATATTAAAACAAACGTAATGAAAAGACTTTTTTTATACGATGCCTCATTTCTCATGGGGAACTAAGTTTCCAGAAAAATTGTGTTTCGACGTCAGTGCGTCAAACGAACGCACAACGTAATATTTTTTATTGCAATATTATTTTATTATGCAGTAGATTCCCGAACCATTTTAAATCTACCACTTTTTATATAAACCTACTACTTCTTCTTTAAAAATCTACCACCAATAAAAATTTTCAAGTCCGAGCACTGGCCATAACATACAGGAAAAACTACTCCGGTTGTCGAAATAATTCTACTGCGCAGTAGACTCCCGAAGGTGAAGACTTCCGGAAAAGCTAATCGACTTGTCCCGAGAGAGGTTGATTTTTTTTGAAAAATTAACTTTGCCTTGGAACTAAAATTCTTCCAAATCTTACATAGCAAAAATTGAGAAACTGATTTGGTAATTTTTCTTTCAGGGAGCTTTCTGTATTACTTTGACTTTATATTATTATTATATTATTATATTATTATATTTTTATATTTTTTATTTTTTATATTTATAATTTTTATTATTATTATATTATTATATTATTATATTATTATATTATAACATTTTATATTATTAATTATTATACTATTATGTTATTATATTATTATACTATTATATTATTATATTATTATATTATTATATTATTATTATTATAAATTATTTAATATTATATTATTATTTATTATATTTATTATATTATTAATTATTATATTAATAATATTATTTTATTATTATATTATTTATATTATTATATTATTAATTATTAATTATATTATTTATTATTTATATTATTATATTATTATATTATTTTTTATTAGATTATTATTATTATTATATTATTATATTATTATATTTTATTATATTATTATATTATTATATTATTATATTATTTATTATTATTTTTATATTATTAATTATTATATTATTATATTATTATATTATTATATTATTATTATTATATTATTATATTATTATATTATTATATTTTTATATTATTTATTATTTATTATTATATTATTATATTAATTATATTTATTATATTATTATATTATTAATATTATTATATTATTATATTATTATATTATTTATATTATTAATTATTATATTATTATATTATTATATTATTTATTATTATATTATTATTATTTTATATTATTAAATTATTAAATTATTATTATTATTAATTATTTTATTATTATTTATTTATTATAGATTATTATATTATTATATTATTATATTATTTTATTATTATATTATTATATTATTAATTATTATATTATTATATTATTATATTATTATATTATTATATTTTATATTATTATTTTTTAATATTATTATATTATTTTATTATTATATTATTATATTATTATATTATTATACTATTAGATTACTAGACTATTATATTTGGGGATCTCACAGAAATGAACTGCAAAATCGTCTAGAATTTAAATTTGTCCAAAGGTTAGGGCGGTTTAGTTGACTCAGTTTTTCCCTTCTCATTTGGAGATAAGAATGTACATGTTAATATCCGAAGGTTTTATTATTAAAGGCTCATCTAGGTGATTGCACTAGGACTCGTTTTTTTTTTTTTTTGTTTACGATGAGCTATTTTTGAGTATTTTATTAATCAATTTAACATCGAGAGGGCTCAAAAAAGACTCAAAAGATCATTTCTGGTTAAAAGCTCCTCCAAATGTTTGCTGGGTGAAAGCTTATATATTGCGAAGACTATTTACCTGGGATTTCCATAACGAAAACAATGCAGAAGAAACTTATCATTCCCCATGGAAAATATCTACTTTTCAGAAGTTTTTGATTTAAAAGATAAAAATTTTTTTTTTTTCAACTTAATCAAATTGCAAAGCAAAATTTCAATCAACTGAGAATTGAAAGAAACTCTTCTTTGCAGGAGTTCAAATCGAAGAAATGAATTCATTTTTCCAGATTAGATAAAGGCAATCAAAGTAGAACCGTAGAAAAAGAAAACGCTTATTCTTTTTACAAAAGCGTAATTTTTTATTAGTTTTTTTCTTTTTGCCTTATCGAGGGCTTTATTATTTCAAGTGCTAAAAGCAAAAAAAAACAAGTAAAGAAGTTTACATCGGCTAGCCGATTGCACACATACCTTTTCCTCAGCCTGAAATATGTTAAAACATTACCTTAACAAAAATTCCTGCCGTTCCTAGCTTGGATATCTATTTATACCTTCTAAGACTCGAGATTATTATTAAGCACAAAATTTTCGCGGAGGTGAGCATGGTCAAATTTTAACCGTTAGAGGACATTTTGTCTGCTGCGAAAACCTCAATTCAAAATAGTGAAAATAAAATTTTTGCGAATTTCGCGAATGGTGATCATGGTCAAGTTTTAAACCGTTAGAGGACATTTTTTAAGCTGCGAAATCCTCAATTCAAAATAGTGAAAATAAAATTTTTTGCGAATTTCGCGAATGGTGGTTATGGTCAAATTTTAACCGTTAGAGGACATTTTGTCTAGTGCGAAATACTCAATTCAAAATAGTGAAAATAAAATTTTTGCGAATTTCGCGAATGGTGGTCATGGTCAAATTTTAACCGTTAGAGGACATTTTTTCTAGCTGCGAAAACCTCAATTCAAAATAGTGAAAATTAAATTTTTGCGAATTTCGCGAATGGTGGTCATGGTCAAAATTTAACCGTTAGAGGAAATTTTGTCTAGCTGCGAAAACCTCAATTCAAAATAGTGAAAATAAAATTTTTGCGAATTTCGCGGATGGGGGTCTTGATCAAATTTTAACCCTTAGAGGACATTTTGTTTAGCTGCGAAATACTCAATTAAAAATAGTGAAAATCAGGTTTTCGCGAATTTCGCGGATGGTGTCTTGATCAAATTTTAACCCTTAGAGGACATTTTGTTTAACTGCGAAATACTCAATTCAAACTAGTGAAAATCAAATTTTCGCGATTTTCGCGGATGGTGGTCTTGATCAAATTTTAACCCTTAGAGGACATTTTGTTTAGCTGCGAAATACTCAATTCAAATAGTGAAAATCAATTTTTGCGAATTTCGCGAAATTGGTCATGGTCAAAATTTAACCTTAAGTGACGACTTTATTTGGTGGCAAAATACACAATCAGAAGAAGCAAAAAAATTTTTTGTATTCAGATATGAGAATAAGAGAAAAGTGTTTTTTTCTATTGTGTAGGATGATGACCATAGTTATAGCGATGTCGCAATTTTTTTTCAGCGAAAGCTTAAGTCTACATAGTAGCTATACACTCACCAAATTTCAATAAGCTGGGATGTATAGTCAAAAAAGTTATCCAGGAAAAACGTTAAAAATCGTGATTTTTGAAACTTCTGAACCACTTCCCACGACCCAAGAAGGGACTACGAAAAAAATTTGTATGCAGTTTTTCGGACATTTACCTGGTTGAAGTCCATGCCAAATTTCAATATGATATCTTTCATGGCTTAGAGTAAATTACGAAAAACTAAAGTGTGCGACAGACAGACAGACAGCAGACGACAGACAGACAGACAGACAGAACAGACAGACAGACAGACAGACAGACGACAGACGACAGACAGACAGACAGACAGACAGACAGACAGACAGACATTGCTAGATCGTTCCTCTTGTCACCCTGATCAAGAATATTTATATGTCTATATCTACCGCGACTCCTTTGGTATGTACATACACCGTGCCAAACTTAAATACCCTTTCCTTCGGAAAAGGTATAAAAATATTCGTAGATAGGCGAATAGGTAGCAACACTTTTAAATTAAATTAAGGTATTAATTTCAGTTTTATAGTTCAAAGCAAAAAAAATGCCCCACTTTCCAAAAGTCTCTTAATATCTGTTTTCTTTCATAAAGTGATCAGTAAAAAGCCTTTGTAAACATTTGAAGTGATTTTTGGTTAAAGGTAAAATCGAAAAAATCGCTCAAAACGGGAAAACCCGTCGTTCTGGCATCAGTGCATAGAACAAAATTTTAGCATGGCGCTATAAATTAAACCTTTTCCGAAGGAAAGGGTATATTAAGTTTGGCTCGGAGTATGTAACATACCAAAGGAGTCGCGATAGATATAGACATATATATTATTCTTGATCAGGGTGACAAGAGGAGTCATCTAGCCATGTCTGTCTGCTGTCTGTTTCTGTCTGTCTGTCTGTCTGTCTGTCTGTCTGTCTGTCTGTCTGTCTTCTGTCTGTCTGTCGGTCACACTTTAGTTTTTCGTAATTAACTCCTAAGCCATGAAAGATATCATATTGAAATTCGGCATGGACATGAACCAGGTAAATGTCCGAAAAACTGCATAAAAATTGTTTTCGTAGTCCCTCCTTGGGTCGTGGGAAGTGGTTCAGAAGTTTCAAAAATCACGATTTTAAGGGTTTTTCCTGGATAACTTTTTACTATACATCCCAGCTTATTGAAATTTGGTGTGTGTATAGCTACCATGTAGACTTAAGCTTTCGCTGAAAAAAAAATTGCGACATCGCTATAACTATGGTCATCATCCTACATATAAGAAAAAAACACTTTTTCTCTTATTCTCATATCTGTATACAAAAATATTTTTTTTTGCTTCTTCCGATTGTGTATTTTGCCGCCAAATAAAGTCGTCACTTAAGGTTAAAATTTGACCATGACCACCATTCGCGAAATTCGCAAAAATTTGATTTTTACTATTTTGAATTGAGTGTTTCGCTGCTAGACAAAATGTCCTCTAAGGGTTAAAATTTGATTATGACCACATTCGCGAAAATTCGCAAAAATGTGATTTACACTATTTTGAATTGAGTATTTCGCAGCTAGACATATTGTCCTCTAACGGTTAAAATTTGACCATGACCACCATTCGCGAAATTTTTTTGTTTAATAATAATCTCGAGTTTTAGAAGCTAAATCGAAGTGCAGATAAGGTATAAATAGATATCCAAGCTAGAACAACGAAAAACGGCAGGAATTTTCGTTAAGATAATGTTTTAACATATTTTAGGCTGAGGAAAAGGTTTGTGTGCAATCGGCTTTGCCGATGTAAACTTCTTTACTTGTTCTCATTTG
>CM035807.1:113808623-114056123 GCA_020466095.1 Chlorops oryzae
ATTTTTACTGTCACAGCGATCGAAGGAATCATTCATGTCTCTATTCAAAAATTCTGAAAATCAAGAAAATGCTGTGGCGACCGGAAACTTCATCAATAACATGAAAGAAGGCAAGAGTGCCACCAGCCCCACGAAGAAATAGTGAGAGCAATTCTGTGGGAAGAATGGTTGAAGAGCTGAAGGGGGTAGGGTTTAGTACGTAGGCACTGTCATAACAATGGACAGTGAATCGTGCATGCGGCTGAACTTGGAGAAGTCGTATCTTTTAAAGATTCCGAACCTCCATGCGATCCAGAAAAAAAACCTTGTAAAGACCTTTTTATACCCGACACACTCTGTGTCGAGGGTATATTGCGTTTGTGTGGTTGTGTGTAACACCCAGAACTAGTCGAGATAGACCATACAAAATATATATAGAAATGATCAGTGTCACCAGGAGATTCGATTTAGACATGTCCGTCCGTCTGTCCGTCTGTCCGTCTGTCCGTCTGTTTGTATACAGTTATCTTATCGAAGAAATTGAGCTATCTTGACAAAATTTGGTATGCGTGCTCACGGGGACATGAGTAAGAACAAGTTCGAGAATGGACCATTTTTAGGGGTACCTCCAGTACTAGGGTCTGTTATGAAAATCACAAAAACTGCTCTAAAACCGATGTTTTTCAAGATATTTTGATGAAATTTGATATTTGATCATATTTAAAGGCCAGTAATATTATTTCCGAAAATTGGAAAATTGGGCGTGGCAGAAGGGCGGTTTTCGAAAATTGTCTCCTACACCCGAAATTCAAATGGGACTTGAACGAAATTTGGCACTTATGCTTCCTTTGTAGCCTTAAACATCCTTCCAAAAAATTTTCTTGATCGGTCCATTTTTAAGGGTACCTCCAGTACTAGGGTCGTCACAAAAATCCCAAAACTGCCTTAAAATCGGACTTTTTCGCAATATTTTAATGAAACTTAGAATTTGAGCGTATATTTAAGCCCCCGATTAGAATTCAAAAAAATTGGAAAAGTGGGCGTGGCAAAAGGGCGGTTTTCATAAAAAAAATCTATCAAAGGTCGGTATATGGGGCCTCTAATGGCCTTAAACACCTCTGGATATTAAATGTTATTTGAACATGTGTGTCTGTGTCGGGTATTCTATTGTCAGGCTCGCCTGACTATAACACCCTTACTTGTTAATATTCTACCACGTACTGCTGAAGCCAACAAAATCAACACTCAGCTACTTTTGTTATAAGCCTACATCCTGAACTCTAAACACCATAATCGACTTCGGTTTTAATCGTAAAATTTTAAAATTTTAATTCTTGCTATGGATCTGGAGGACATTACTAAATCTGCATTGAATAGCTCAATGGACGCTAAGTATCCTGAAAGTTAAAAATTTGACTTTTACGCAAAATTTATTTCTTATAAAATCGAAATAACAGGTGAGGTGGTACTTGCCACCAACTTACAAGTTAAGCTACGCACGCTTATTTTTCAAAACAAACCGACGCATGTTTGTGCGTAGAGTGTGTGCGTGAATCACAACGACGTGAGTTCATTTCAAACCTTTTCAACCACATTAAAGAAGTGGTTTTAAGATATATTGTATATTTTCATTACATTAAAACCAAATTGAACGTAAATAAATTTTTTACGCTAAACGGTTTTTAGACAAAAAATACATTCAATTTTATTAAAATATTTTCGAAAAAAAAATTTTTAAAAAACCTATAGATATTTTTATTTAAATAAAAACCAAAAAAATTTTTTTTCCCATTAAAAAGAAAAAAAGGCCATGAAAACCGAATTATAAAATTCGGTTTTCAACCTTAAGGCCATAAGAAAGTTGGATAGGGGAAAAACAAAATTTTTTTTCCTTTAAAAATTTTTTTTTAAAAATGGCGCTTTCCGGGGCCAAACCAATAAACAGGCCGTTTCCATTTTTCCCTTTGAAGAACCCATTTCGCCCAAGGCTTTGAAAACTTTCCCGCGGGAAAACACAGCAATACAAACCCAACGAGAACAGAAAATAGAAATTTTTGACTTTACTGTTTGCGTGACATACCCAACCTCCTAAATATATATGCATGCAACCGATTTAAAGCCCGTTTATTGACAAAGCCAAAAGAACCAAGGTTGCGTCAAACGCGATTTTCGTGTGGATCGTGTGGATTTCGACCGGATCGAACAAAAAGAAGGTTTGATAGATAAAGATAAAAAATAGCGGTGCCATCTGGAAAGTGGCGGAGCCATTGGAAATATGGCTTTAAGTAGTGGTGCCATTTGGAAAACTGGCTATTTGCAGCCAAATAATTTGGAAAGACCGCTGTTTGGAGCTGGTCCTTTGCTCAATATAACCGAAGTCACTAACCTTTTACCATTTAATGAAGGGTATTCCCACAAAGATTCGAACCCAATTTCCGAATTCTATGAGGAGCCAGGTATTCTGGAAAGCTGGTTATGGGACGAACTATCAATTGGAATGTTGAAAAAAGCGGAATTTGCAACAAATTCAATAGTGACACTCGACCTAATTAGCCAATTGAACTATCAATATCCGTTGCGTTTGAAATCAAATAGAATATAATAATATATTTGAAGAAGGTTTGAGTTAGCTTCCTCTCGCTGCTGGTCTGGGTGAATTTCAAAATATATAAAATGACATCTCTTGTTGTTCCCCTGCAGGAAGTCTGTCGCCATATGGCCCCATGTCTATATTGACGTCAATATAGACAAGAGAACTAGTGACAACGTCAACAGTATTTATAGGCGGTGTCATTAGAGAAACTGTACTGTCAAGAGATATAGTTCATCTCCATTGACCATGTCAACAACGTGTCTCCTTGTAAAATTTGCCGCAAAATTGAACAAGTTAGACTTGTTAAAACTAAAATGCAAGCTATTTTTATTGAAAGCGGAAAGTATAAATATATATATTAATTACTGGTGACTAGCGAAAAAGTACTCATTTTGTCTACATAATAGTACCGACGTCACTAGTTCGTCAATAGTTTTTCGGTCTACTGTTGACATTCAATGACAACTCAATGTTAAATGTCTATAGCGCAAAGCATTGCGGCGGGTATAGCTGGTCAGTAGTACTGTCGACGCGGTCATTAGTGAAAGAGTATAGATTCACTATTGACATTTCCTGCAGGGTCTATACTCTTTGCGTATACCGATTCGTGCGAAAACCGTTCGGCTGCGTTGGTGTGTGTAAAAAACAAACGATAGAGTAACCCAGCGGGAAATGTCCCGCGGACATCCCCGATGATGTCCTAGTGACTTCGGAGCCGGAATGCATGCTATTTCCGTTGACACTTTGTATGACATTTACACAGGAGCTGACAGGGACTTCAGCGGTGACATTGTCATGCTAGGGTGTGCGATGGCAAAAAAAGCATTTGAGAGCAGCACCATTGCTCTTTTCTCTCTAATGCTATGTTCTCACTATAGGGGTTAAGTACTTAACCCGATACTTTAACTCAAAGCGTTCATATCAGGTTAGAGCGAGTTAAGGTTTACTAACGTCATATGACCCAGCCGGAAAGTGGACTACTTCTGCACTACTTCCGAAGTGGTGAAAATTCATACTGCGGCTACTCGCATTACTAACCCTTACTGTTAATGAAGTTTTTTGGGAGATGGCCGCTGTTTTCATTACATGCATGCGATAATGTCCGGCTTGGGAGTTTGAAATATAAAAATTTCGCAAGGTATATCTGATATATTAGTGGCATTCAAGCAACAGTGCAAATCGCAGTGTGCAATATTTGCACTGCTTTTTTTGTACGCAATTTGACAAGTGCAAATATTGCACACTGCGTTTGCACTGTTGCTTGAATACCACTACTATATCATCGAGAAATTGCAAATAAAAATGGAATTTGCTTTATTAGAAATTATAGAAGCTGAAAAAGCCAAAGGAATATTGGAAGCAATAATATTAGAAGAGCATTGCAATATCCGCAGGAACAAAAAAAGATTAATGGAGCTAATAGTGAAAGCGGCATCACAAAACGTTCCACGACCTGTGATTAAAATTTACATATCCAAATACGTGCATCCTTCCCCATTCATTTTCTGCACGTGAAAGCTTCCTGCCAGTGTCGTATTAAATTTTTACCCGGTTTTTGTACTCGGTGTTAGCAAATGTAACTGAAATTTTCAAATGCAACTCTGCGCTAACCTCAGAGTTAAATGTTAACCCGGGGTTTATTTTCGGGTTAGATGATTTTTTTTATATGCGTTTTGACATTTGAAACCCTGGGTTTCGCCGATAACCCTAACCCGGCCTAGTGAGAACATAGCATAAATGTCAATTTATAGAAACCACCCAGCGGGAAGTTTGTTCTTCGATTACCTTATTCGTCGAGGAATTCTTCGATGAAAGGGTCATAGGAGAATGCTTCGAAGAAAAAGGTAAGGGAAGCGGAAAAATTATTGCTCACATAGTCGTCGTAGACTTTTTGATGAAGGGTTCGTCATAGAATTCTTCAACAAAGAAGTAAGCGAAAGAGGTAACGAACGAATTTTCAATGACATCGCCGTGTTAATTTTCATCGACGCGGGTAAGTGGTAGACATATGTTGTATCGATTACCTCGCTCGTTTACCAATGTCTACCTTTTCCCGCTGGGCAGTTTGATAACTCTCTCTTCTTTGCCCTCTCTTTGAATGTTTCGAAAATTTTTAAAAATCTATTTTTAAAAATTTTTGTTCCCCTCTGGCCAGGGATCGAACCCGCGGTCTTCGGATTGTGAGTCGAGCACTCATCATCTACGCCACTTCATGCTAACGCTGAACTGACGCTAAAACCTTATTTAAATTTCAGTAGCCAATGAGAGTCAAGCACATGAACAGCATCCCTCCACGATGACAAGTCCTCCAAAATCTCGCACATGACAATGTCACATATATGTCATCGATGACATCATTGGTGACTTTGTCATGCAGGAGATAATTTTCCGCTGGAAACTCACAGCGAAGTCGACAGCGCATTCACACACACAATCATGAATGTTTACGTATACGTTTGGCCATCACTGTTTTAAAGTCAATTTGAGCAGAAATCATGTTCTCTCAGTGCCCAACTCTGCCTGTGAATCGCATCATTGCGTCATTAAAAAGTTTTATGTAACTGAATCACATAAGTGGGACTCATGCAGCTTCGCAAATTGTGAGAAATGAGAAATTTGTCACTCAACTGTTAAAAATTATATGCAAATTTACGATGGGAAAAGTTGCGAAGGCATTTGCGAAGCAGCATGAGTACCACTATAGACGATTGTGAACATCGCAGTGGAATTATCCAGAGTAGCGGCGTTTGGGTGGGGAACGGTTGGGCAACCGCCCAGGCCGCCGGATATAAAGGGGCGATTTTAAAAATTAATATCGTATGTGTTTGAATTGCAGTAAGGGCGCGACGAAGAAATCTAGCCCAGGGCGTTGGTGGGCGGCAATGATTACCCAGTTAAAAATGGTCTCATTTATATAGTAGAGAAAAAAAGAGTCCAACATATACCCAATATGTCGAAGCAGTGAATTTACCTTTAGCAAAGGAGTGTTGATATTTTAACCCTTTCCTTACCCTAGGAGAAATCATCAAAAAATTACTACGTCGGATAAATTTTTGAATATTTGAAGCTAACCCAAAAATATCATTGGTGAATTCTCATCTTTGAAATTGGGCAATTCCAAGAGATTCTGTCCCACCCGTGACATCCGTGAAAGCCATTCTGAGCACAAAATCCGTAATTTCAGTGCCCAAAAATTGTTAAACGTTTTAAAAATTTTAGATCCTTGAGAATCGCGTCATTTTTTTTCAATTATTATGAGCTAAATTCATGGAATTGCCCAATTGCTTTTGATGAAATTTAGTGCAAATGTGAAAGCTTCCGACAACGCCTACAGGAAATGAGGTGATGAAAAAAAAATGATCTACAGATATTTGTGGTATTGAAGCAGGTGTGCAATTTTGCACCCTCGCAAATTTTGCGTTTGTGCAAATTTGTTTGTATGTAAAAAAAAAAAATTCCGCAGCCGGGCAAATATTGCACATCGATTTTGATGGGCAAAATTTGCGCCATGTTATCGCACAAGTTTTGCACTCGTTCTTCGCAGGGTCATTCATACAAAAGGGCTAAATTTGATGGTGCAAAATCAAACTAAGTGTGCATAGTTTGCACCCGCGGAAAGTTTCCACTGCGGTGACTTTCTTTTGTATGAGAAAATTTGCACCTTCGAATTTCCACAGCTGCTTGAATAATATTAATAGTGGTATTCAAGCAGTTGTGCAAATTCGCATGTGCAAAATTTCTCATAAAAAAGAAAGTCACCACAGTGGAAACTTTCCGCACACTTACTTAATTTTTCCTCCCATATTTTACTCCTCATAATATACTTAATGGAACAACTAAGTATCTCAAAAGGTACCCTGAGCTGCAATATATTGTCTGTTAGAATGAACTCATGAGTGTTGCCCGATGTCTATAGGTAGATGGCAAAAAATAAATGTGGTAAATTTTTGCAACGTCCCCAACCCAGCGTCCTCATCGCCTCTTTTACTACATAACAAGGAATTTTTATATTGAAAATCACTTTAAATTTATTGCAGCGTCTGGAACGCCAACTTTTTCAACTAGTTAGTGTGTGCTTATTGATTAAAGTTTTAACTTCTCTTCCATCTACTTTCAATAAATCTTCCTTTTGTTCAACTTTTAATTTAATTAAATTAAACTATCCAAACAATCTTCTCATATTGAAAACATAATTTAAAGTGTACGAAAGCAGCGTCCCTAATGCTTGGATTAGACATGTGTTCATCAAGTGAAAAAAAAAAAAAAAAGAGATGAATTGCTTTTATACCCCATCAAATAACCTCGTTTCTGCCATAGTTAAGCAAAGTTTTGTGGTTTTTTAATTCCTTGATTTTCAGAGCAAATGCGAAATTTATTTTATTCCTTTTCGTTAGGTAGAATTTAAAATTAATGCCTGGCTTAAAAGAGCGCCGGAGTTTCTGGAAATGTTCAACACACGCAAGTGGATGAAATTTTAATCAACTGCGGATTTTATTGTAATTGGTTCCATACGTTTGCATTTGTTGAATATTTGAAGGAATTCCGGCGCTATTGGAAATGAAATATCACTATGCCTCGGAATTTGAATATGTAAAAAAATGAAAAAAAAAATGCAAAAAAAATTCAAAAAAATATTCAAAAAATATTTTTTTTAAATGCAAAAAATTCAAAATATTCAAAAAAAAAATTCAAAAAAAAAATGCAAAAATTCAAAAAATTCACAGTCAAAAATTCCAAATTAGTTCGATTTAGTATGCCTATTAAAATGTTGAATTGTCAAATTAACCAAAAAAAGACTACTTCAAAAAGCACAGTTAAATTCAAAATATTCAATAAATTCAAATAATTGAAAAAAATTCAAAATTTTCAAAATCCAAACTCTAATTATCACACATCCAGATAAGCTTTATCTGCTCGATTTCGAGGGGCTTCAAAAAGGAAAAAAAAGAGAAAAGTTTAAGCACCGTTAAAATTCTTGAATATATTATCTAATCATTATTAATTCTATGTAGGGAAATTTAAAATTTCCCAATTAATCAAGATTTATTGACATAGGTAACTGAACAGACAGTCGATTATTTACTCAAGAACGAAATTTCACAATTTTATCAAAGGCAAAACGAAAGCTCGTGCAAAGTTACGTCATTTTTGAATTTGCGAGCACACAAGCATTGAGTCCTTCCTTAATAAAAATTAGGGCAATTAGCATTGAATGCGTCTGAAAATTAGCAAACAAAACCTTCTCGTCGCTTAAGATATATAAATGGGAGGCAAATACATACATAATTTTTCGCTCGTTACTCTTCGAGTTGTTGTCCTTTGTGCCTGAGTTGGCTGAGATGACAATTTTCGAAACAAGAGGCCCTGAGTTCGACTCCCAGCCGAGGTTGTGGATGCTTATTCTCTGTTTTCCCATTATCCGTGGTATCACAATGGGCCCCATGTGAGGCCTAAGTGTGGTGGCAGTCACACTTATCTAACCTAACCTACTCTTTCGAATTTGAATATGTAAAAAAATGAAAAAAAATTTAAAAAAGTATTCAAAAAATATTCAAAATATATTTAAAAAAAAATCAAAAAAAAAAGTCAAAAATTAAAAATATTCAAAAAATTTACAGTCAAAAATTCCAAAATAGTTCGATTTAGTATGCCTATTAAAATGTTGAATTGTTAAATGAACAAAAAAAGCCTACTTACACAGCGGGAAATGTCCCGCGGACATCCCCGATGATGTCCTAATGACTTCGGAGCCGGAATGCATGCTATTTCCGGTGACACTTTGTAAGACATTTACACAGGAGCTGACAGGGATTTCAGCGGTGACATTATCACCGGAAGATTAGAAAATGTCACTGGTCATGTTAGGGGATGCGATGGCGAAAAAAGCATTTGAGAGCAGCACCATTGCTCTTTTCTCTCTAAATGTCAATTTATAGAAACCAGTTTGATAAATCTCTCTTTGCTCGTCCTCCAAAATGTCATGCATGACAATGTCACCTATATGTCATCGATGACATCATTGGTGACTTTGTCATGCAGGAGATAATTTTCCGCTGGGTATGTGAATAAAATATTCAAAAATGACTCGGAATTTGAATATGTAAAAAAATGAAAAAAAAAATTCAAAAAATAATCAAAAACATTTTAAAAAATTCAAAAAAAAAATGCAAAAAATTCAAAATATTCAAAAAAATTCAATCAAAAATGCAAAAAATTCACAGTCAAAAAAATTCAATAAATTCAAATAATTCAAAAAAATGCAATAAATTCAAAATCCGAGCTCTACTTATATATATGTTCCTTTGACCCTTTCAAAACAATTTTTTTTTTTTGAAGATATACTCTTTTGAAATGAAATACCTCAATAGAACAGTTGTATCCCCTCAGTAATGAAAGGGTTAATAACATTCAGTGAATCAAAGACGTTCAGAATAGATAAAATCAAGGAAATTTCTACTTTTCCTTAATATTAATCCGACTTAATTGAACTCAAAAGCTTTTAACTGAATTAAAATGAAAAATTCAATTCAATGCTGAGGGGCCACGATCATTGAATCTCAGCGTTTCCTTTTCTATAGATAAATGAAGCAACATTTCTTTCAGACATTTATTTGAAGAAGCTCAAATGCATCTTTCGCCATATCCTTTTTCATCGAAAATATTTTTCTATTTGCAGGAATTATTGAGGAAAATAAATTCAACAAAAAAAAAAATTGGAAAAAAAATGGATGCTCGGCTTCAAATAAAACTGCGAATGTGCAAAACATCGAAATAAATATTCTCGACTCATATCCAGTTATTTGGAACAGCATGAGCCATGTCCTTTCGAAGCGTTTCTATCGTTGTGCTTATACTATTTTTGAAAATGGATAATAATATCATTGCTGCCAGTAAGGTAAATAAGATGCGAACGGATGAGAAACGATGAAAAAATTGAAATGAAATTCAAACCCTTAAGATATGGGCATTTCCATGATGTCGAACGCGACATTCGCACGCATTCTCAGTGGAAAAAGAAATATACGAAAATTTTTTTTTATTTGGACAAATGGCGGAAGTTATAGCTCTTGACTAGCACTGTAATTGGTGCTAAGGTTGATTTCTGGAAATTGTTCGTTTTCAAGATAATTACAAAAAACTAAGGCATTCGCACGCTACAAAAACAGAAGTCAGTTTTGAGGCGAACAGTTCAACCACTGATTTTAGCGAAACTTGAGGCAATATTTTAATGCGACTAACTTTGTAATATTGTACATTGATGAATCTTAGAACTGGTTTTTATTTGATTCAAAAATATTAAACAGTTTAGTTTTTATACCCGACACACTCTGTGTCGAGGGTATATTGCGTTTGTGTGGTTGTGTGTAACACCCAGAACTAGTCGAGATAGACCATACAAAATATATATAGAAATGATCAGTGTCACCAGGAGATTCGATTTAGACATGTCCGTCCGTCTGTCCGTCTGTCCGTCTGTCCGTCTGTTTGTATACAGTTATCTTATCGAAGAAATTGAGCTATCTTGACAAAATTTGGTATGCGTGCTCACGGGGACATGAGTAAGAACAAGTTCGAGAATGGACCCGATCGGACCATTTTTAGGGGTACCTCCAGTACTAGGGTCTGTTATGAAAATCACAAAAACTGCTCTAAAACCGATGTTTTTCAAGATATTTTGATGAAATTTGATATTTGATCATATTTAAAGGCCAGTAATATTATTTCCGAAAATTGGAAAATTGGGCGTGGCAGAAGGGCGGTTTTCGAAAATTGTCTCCTACACCCGAAATTCAAATGGGACTTGAACGAAATTTGGCACTTATGCTTCCTTTGTAGCCTTAAACATCCTTCCAAAAAATTTTCTTGATCGGTCCATTTTTAAGGGTACCTCCAGTACTAGGGTCGTCACAAAAATCCCAAAACTGCCTTAAAATCGGACTTTTTCGCAATATTTTAATGAAACTTAGAATTTGAGCGTATATTTAAGCCCCCGATTAGAATTCAAAAAAATTGGAAAAGTGGGCGTGGCAAAAGGGCGGTTTTCATAAAAAAATCTATCAAAGGTCGGTATATGGGCCCTCTAATGGCCTTAAACACCTCTGGATATTAAATGTTATTTGAACATGTGTGTCTGTGTCGGGTATTCTATTGTCAGGCTCGCCTGACTATAACACCCTTACTTGTTTATTTTATTTTAATCACTGTCGCACGCTACATGTCGAATGCTACATTTAGTTGCATCATACGTTTTAATTTAATATTTACTTTTCATTTAATTGGACATGGAGAAGATGATGATAAATGACTTTTAATGTTTTCAATATATTTATTTTCACAACAAAAATTATAAACTTAAAATATCTTCAACAAAGAAAAAAAAAAAAAAAAAATAAGAATATTCATCCTTTACATAAAAAATAAAGAATAGAAACTAACTTAACTGTGAATAGTATTACTTATATTAAATAAAGATTTTTTAATGGAATATGCAGTCCTAGCTCCTTCAGGACTGCCCTCTTAATATGCCAACCGATGCTTCAAACTGTATTTTTAACATTGGCTTGTCATTGAGGCATTATCACTCCCACATTTAACTACTCCACGAATAGACCTACTGTGGTGAATAAGAGGTCAGTTGTCTTACACAAAATACTCTACATTTTGACTAGTCGTGTTCTGGGGTAACTCAGAGTACTCCTTTTCGGTAAGTTGACCTATCGCACCCTTGCTACTAAATCGGTACAACTCAAAATTTCGCATTTCTGGAACAATCATTCATTCCCTATTGAAACTTGCAAAAAATAATTATTTTTCTTAACTTAGTTTATTCTTAATCGACTACTGCATCAGTCCATATAAACATAAATTTTCTAGGTGTTGAGTTTCTTGCAAAAAAATGTGGTTGAAAATAAAAAATTTGAAATGGGTTTAGGAGCAAGGGTGCGAAATTTATAAATTTTACACTGACGATGTCGCACGCTACAAACTTCAAATATGTCTCAGGGCCAAAGCGTTGATTATTTTGCAACAAAATTTTTTTTATTTAATTGCAATACAAATTGCTGTTTGCAGCGAATATTTGAGGCGCGTTGCACAAACACCTTTGACTCAGTGATAACAAATGTTATTTTTCAATGTCGCACGCTACAACGAAATAAACGATAAAGTAAAGAAAAAATTTACCGTAATTGGCGATTGCATCGTTCCCTTTGCATTTTTCTTACATTCCTCAAATATAAAACGACATTTAAAAGTGCAAATATCAAAGCATAGTGGATGTTATTACGAACATTAATCAAAACAAAACGGGAAGAGAAATATTCAAAACATAACTTTTGCACTTGTGCGACTTTGCATTTGAATATTTCTAAATGTGTTATGAATATATGTGGAATATGTTCATATTAGTAAAATTTGATCGATTCTCTATAAATATATGTTAAAACAACATACTTTTATAGGCTTTGAATTTTTTGACTGCGGTTGACATTTCTGTGGAAATGCCCATATGCATTTGAAAAAAAAAACCCCAAGCATTCATTTCTGACAGAACAGGAGATAGCCCCTTACGGGGGGAAAAAATCTCATATTTCTATCCCATTACCAAGTGTTCCGAATGGGAAATGTTCATTTTATGTATGTGCATAGTTTTTGGGGTTGAATTAAAATATTTTACGTTGGCTTAATTATCATTAGGGCTCGGATTTTGATGCTTTTATAAATTTAAAGCATACTTTACGGGTAAAAAAAATGTTTAATTACCGGCATTTTGCGAATAAGTTAAGCAAAGTTGAACTTCAAAGCGCTTTTCTAATTTCACAAAATTCATATTGAAAATAAAAATTGATTTGAATGTGAACAAAAATTTTTACTCCATAAAGTATGCTTTAAATTTATAAAAGCAAGAAAATCCGAGCCCTGATTATGATTATGACAACAAAAACTATTTAGATTCATCACCCAAAAGCGTGCATTTAGATATTCTGAATATTTCCGATAGTGTCGAATATGGAATAAGTTTTCCCACTTAATCACATTTTGAGGAAATGTTTCGAACGATGTACGAATAAATTAAAAGCCTTAATTAAGCTCTGTTTATCAAGGCTTAAAATGATATTAATTGGCTTTTCAATAATCAAATGCATACATTTAGGTGCTGAATTTTAACATATCACCAGGGCTCGGATTTTGTTGACTTTTATAAATTTAAAGCATACTTTAAGGAGTTAAAATTTTGTTCAACTCGCATATAGTTAAGATTAAATTCGATTTTTAACTTCAATATGAATTTTTTGAAGTTAGAAATGCGGTTTGAATTTCAACTTCGCTTAACTTATTCTTAAAATGTTAGCTAGAAAAAAATTTTGCCCCTTTAAGTATGCTTTAAATTTATAAAAGTCAACAAAATCCGCGCCCTGCATATCACATTGCCTCAATAATAATTGAATATTTGTAGGAAAAGCAGCAGCGTCAAATGAACGAAATCACTGGTATGTATGCTTATGAACAAATAATATGAGAAATCACAGAAGAAACCAATTAATTTTTAATT
This sequence comes from Chlorops oryzae, assembly GCA_020466095.1. Taxonomy (NCBI): domain Eukaryota; kingdom Metazoa; phylum Arthropoda; class Insecta; order Diptera; family Chloropidae; genus Chlorops; species Chlorops oryzae. Next base: position 113,821,748 of record CM035807.1, read on the forward strand.
CCTTAGACATTGATGTGCATGTAGTGATTTTCGATAAGCGGGTCTTACAATTCGAGATTAAATGGAATGACAATTTGCCCAACGGTAATGATACTTTCACACACATGTTTACTAATACAGGGTGGTGTCCAGGCAACTTTATGCATAATTTTAACGATACATTTTTTAGGCATGTGGTGCAAGACCAAAAAAATATATGTATTAAAATTACGTATAAAATTGCCTGCACACCCTGTATATTAACATAACTGTTTATTAATATATTCACATCAATGCTTTGGAATGACCGACAGGTACGTCGTATAACGTGATTGTTAGTGCAATCAATCGAACAATGTGCCCGGAGATGCCCTGTAGTATGTATGGAGTACCCAAGGTATGCAATATCGAATTGCTTCTTATTGCAATAAAATTTAATTTATCGATTGAAGACTGTCATTGATTGTGATTTAAGTGGGTAGAAAATTATTATTACCTCATTGTTTTTAATGTTATAGCTAGGGCTCGGATTTTGTTGACTTTTGTAATTTTAAAGCATACTTTATGGAGCACAAATTTTGTTCAACTCACCCAAAGTTAGGATTCAAATCGATTTTTAACTTCAATATGAAATTTTTTGAAATTAAAAATGCGATTTGAAGTTCAACTTCGCTTAAGTTATTCGCAAAATGCTGGTACGAAATTATTTTTGCCCCATAAAGTATGCTTTAAATTTATAAAAGTCATTGAAATTCGAGCCCTGGTTATCACTATGCCTCGGAATTTGAATATGTAAAAAAATGAAAGAAAAAATTCAAGAAAATATTCAAAAAAAATATGCAAAAAATTCACGAAAATATTCAAAAAAGGCAAAAAATTTAAAATATTCAAAAAATTCAAGTGTCAAAAATTCCAAAATATTTGAAGCCTATTAAAATGTCGTAACTCAACGGAACCTTAATAATGCTTCTGAGAACTTTGGGCAAAAGCTTATGGCATATTCCTCTCCAATTTTAACATATTCATGACTTGCTTTTAATCCTTATTCGTGTTCGAGTGTAGCCATTAAAGGCTCAGCTTCTCAGAAGCTTACAACTTAGTTGGCCATTATGATATTTCAACACTTTAAGCCAGTGCCAGTGGGCAAAGATGAGTCATCTCACCTCCTAGAAGTGCTGCGCAACGTTTTCGTATATAAGCGCTGTAGAAGCTGTCCCAGCGAGAAATTATCTCCTGCATGACAATGTCATCAGTGATGTCATCGATGACATATAGGTGACATTGTCATGTGTGACATCTTGGAGGACATGTCATCGTGGAGGGATGCTGTTCATGTGCTTGACTCTCATTGGCTACTAAAATTTAAATAAGGTTTGAGCGTCAGTTGAACGTTAGCATGAAGTGGCGTAGATGATGAGTGCTCGACTCACAATCCGAAGACCGCGGGTTCGATTCCTGGCCAGAGAGGAACAAAAAGTGTTAAAAATAGATTTTTAAAAATTTTCGAAACATTCAAAGAGAGGGCAAAGAAGAGAGTTATCAAACTGGTTTTTTTAAATATAAATGGACATTTAGAGAGAAAAAGAGCAATGTTGCTGCTCTCAAATGTTTTTTTCGCCATCGCACCCCCTAGCATGACATTGTCACCGCTGAAGTCCCTGTCAGCTGCTGTGTAAATGTCATACAAAGTGTCAACGGAAATAGCATGCATTCCGGCTCCGAAGTCACTAAGACATCATCGGGGATGTCCGCGGGACATTTCCCGCTGGGGTAGAAGCAAATTACTATAGTATTAGTGAGTTTTGCGCGTGATGTGATTGTATTGCGTGACTGCGCCTATTCGTATTTGCAAGCAAGCAGCAAAGCAAAAATACAAATGTATTAGTGTGCCCAGCATTGCTTTAAGCATACCAAAGGCGCTTATGAGTTAAGAGTCACGGCAATATGGCCATATCTGCATATCGTGGATGCCTTTACAATGCCGAATAATTTTTGCATTATATAAAATATTCCATCAAAAACTCAAATTCAACATCGCGATTATACATTGGAAAAATATTATTATTTTTGCTGTTGTTTATGTTTAATTTAAAAAATTTTTTTATTTATTTTTTTCACATGAAACACTGATAAATTGTAGCTTAAAACGAATGAAGTTTTATTGTTGCCTGAAAGCCCAATGAGTATTATTGATGTCATGGAATGCAGCTATATGTTCAATTGTGGCTATAAGCTTCTTGTGGAAACATCGAACGCGATGGTCTCAAACACCATTGAGGTGTACATTCCAAGTGAGTCTGAGATTTAAGACATTAATATATAATAAAAATAAAATGTCATTCATGTGGGAATTTGCAGATTGCGTTTCGGGAGTTTGCTCTTGCCAGCATGCACGTTCGTTGCCCAAAGTACAGATTTATGCAGATATATCTAGAAATGATACGATTAATTTTAATTGGTCAATTAAATTTGCCGAGAATAGCCGTGGATCGAATGCAAATCGGCAAGTCGAGGAAGCAAGGAAAAATTATAAATTATGGTTAAAGTAAGGCATTCTTTTGTGTAATCATTTGAGAATCCTTTTTAAGTACCCATGTTCATCACCAGGGCTCGGATTTTGTTGACTTTTATAAATTTAAAGCATACTTAAAGGGGTAAAAATTTTGCTAGCTAACATTTTTCGAATAAGTTAAGCGAAGTTGAAATTCAAACCGCTTTTCTTATTTCAAAAAATTCATATTGAAGTTAAAAATCGAATTGAATCTTAACTTTGGGTGAGTTGAACGAAATTTGTGCTCCATAAAGTATGCTTTAAATATATAAAAGTCAACAAAATCCGAGCCCTGTTCATCACTTATTATTATTATTATTATTATTTTTATTATTAATATTATTTTTTATTATTAATATTATTTTTACTATATATTATTATTATTATTATTATTATTATTATTATTATTATTATTATTATTATTATTATTATTATTATTATTTTTATTATTATTTTTATTATTAATATTATTATATTCTTTTTTAGAGTCAGTGAACAAAGTAATCCATCGCTTTCTTGGGGTGGCAAGCTTATACCTGTGGCTGATTCTGTCTATTCCCTCCAAAATATCTCAAACATTCGAGAGACACACGATAAGCTGCAAGGGAAATTGAAAATCAAAACGGATTATGAGCTCTCCACAAATGCAGTAATCAGCCTACTGTCCTTCATTGAAGATGACGTTGGTTGTTCGGGTCCGCCGAATAAAATTGTTCTCAAAGGTAAGACGACTTAATAAAATAATAATTCAAATGATTGACGTGTTCAGAGATACATTTGATTGTTCGAAAGTATTTATTAGTTCTTAATTTTCAACTATTGTGATCATTTGTTGAAGGTTATAGGAAGTTAACTCTTACATGGAATAAGCGTCTTTAAAAAAAAAGGAAAATCCTTTTAATAGAAAGGACGTTTGCTTTAAAATTATCTTTTCATTAATTCTGACTCTTTTTAGTCCCTTTTTTCAGCGATTCCAGCGTTGAATTGAATGAGCTTAACTTTGAAATGGTGAGCATGCACTTTTTTTTTCTATAAATATATCAGCAACCCTAACATCATCAGCGTCAGATTTGAATTCAATTTAAAATAATTCCATTATTCATGAGATAAGAGAAAAACAAGAAATTCTGTGAGCAAAGTATTTGGATTCCAGTTTTTTTTTTCTATTACATACAGTAGAATCTCGGCTACCCGAATCGAAAAGGGATTTTAGAAGACTTTCTGACCTGCCTGAATTTAATTTTGAACATGTTTAGGTTTTATTGGGTCTTAGATACGTCATTCAGAAAAATACTATATCAAACAAAAATGCACTAACCTTTCATTACTGACGGGACACCTTGCCCAGGTCCCCTGACATACGAATTTTTTTTTTCTTCCGACGGTCCTTAATCCTTAATCCCACCCCATGAGACATTAACTACTTGAATCTTGATGGGTTGACTCAAGTAATGCCTTATGGGGTGCGATGTCTCAGATCAAAAAGTTTTTGTATCCTCAATAAAAATCAGGTTTGAAAGTGTTCAAATTTTCGATGGAACTTATTTGTGATCCAATTTTTCTACAGTTTCATGCAAAATGGATAATAGGGGCAACAGTTTCCCTCAGCGTTGGCACATTTTTACTCCTATTCTTTGTTTGGCATAGGCGAAAGAAAACCCAAACTTTGAATGCAGAAACTAAGGAAGAGCAATGCATGACACCGATGGCGATGGATATTGAGTAAGGCAAACAATAGCTCCTATAGAGAACTGAGAAGAAAAAAATATTAAAATCACATTCTATTTACAGCATGGAGGATAATTTAAATTACGTCGATAAATACGTTGAGGTTAGTAAAAATAAAAAACCCCCAAGCAATTCATTTGAATGATAATTTTTTTTGACAATATCCATAGGAAGCACAAACCAGAGGCTTGGCTGATATATTCGAAGTGCCCCATAATGCCGTTCAGCTTGAAGAGGAAGTGGGTGAAGGCGCTTTTGGGCGCGTGTACAAAGCAACCGCTGTAAATTTAAGGCGAATGCGTGGCACCACAATTGTTGCTGTAAAGCAATTAAAACGTGAGTTCTGCTAAATTTTCCTTTAATTGTAATTGGATAATAAGGTTTTAATTAAAATTGTTGGCTAGGTTAGGTTAGGTTAGGGTGGTCGCCCCCTTTAAGGGGACACACTTAGGCCGCGTGTGGGCCCGTTGTGATACCACGTGGGAAGGCATGCCTCCCTAGTTACCCCTTTTGGTGGAGCCAATTGGACTCATTTATGAAGCGAGCCATGTCTTTTATTCTAACAGATGATAGCTCGGTGAGGGAGGAGAAGAAGAAGGAGCCGAGTAGCCTGGATCTTCTGGCTAGGGGGGTGGCTCACTGATTCTTCTTCCTCCTCCGATCTGCAACTTCTACAGAAGTCATTGTATGGAACGCCAAGGCGTAGGCAGTGTCCTGTGATAATGAAGACCAAGTGCCTTATGTCGGCGCGGTCCAGGGCAAGGAGTTGACTGGTCCTTTTGTAATCTAGGTCTACCCACATCAACAAAATTGTTGTCTAGCTCTCGTGTGAGCATTTTCTGAAAGAATATTTTCTCTCTTTCGAATTTCAGGGAATCCCACATCAGACGAAATAGCTGAGTTTCTATATGAAATTGAGATGCTCAAAAGCGTAGGTACGCACCATAATATTGTCTGTTTCTTGGGATGCTGTACCATACGTGAGCCATATATGATGATTATGGAATTCGTTGGACGTGGAGACTTGGTACGCAATCGAGAGTTCGAGAAATCAAATATTAATTTTTGTGTCTATTTCAGCTCACATACTTGCGAACTGTGCGACAGTATGCATCAAATATAAAGCCAAATGATGCAAATTATGCCCATAATAAGCCAGAAAATGCAGTTCGCGTGAACTATATTGACTTAAAGCATACAAATCAATCGGCCCAAGCGCCTGAGAGCTATCCAGAGAGACAATACCGAAAGAAGCCATCATTTGCTGAAAGTATGTGCGCTGTTTTTAAACGTTTCAACATTCAAATATTAATTTAATTGGGATTTTTTTAGCCACATATACTACAATCGAAGAAGTCCCAAAATTCGAGTATATTTTGAATCACAAAGAATTGCACAATTTTGCCTTGCAAATCGCTAATGGAATGCGTTTTCTCGAAGAACAGGAGATTACACATCGGTAAGGGCGTGAGAGAATTGATAATAATTTACATACCTTGTTCAAAAAAATGACAGAAACCATAGAAAGTTTTCTCACAAAACATCAAGTCAATCAAAAAAAAACATCATGATTGATTTTGAGTTGTGTCCGTTTTGAAGAGAATGCTTTCCAATGAAAGAAATGTAACTTTCAACATACACACGAGTCCTTTTAATTCGTTTGGGAGGATGAAAAAAAAAATTAAATAAAAAATCATCTATCTCTGAGGAGCACCTCCTTGTGTGGCTTACCCTGCGTATGCGTAATGTGTCACCATATAGAAAATACGTTGCGTATACGTCCAGTCGAAAAAAGCTCCATTCAAATGCAAGGCAAAATACATACATATATTGAGTAGCTTCAAAAAGAAAATTTTAATTTTTTTATCATTCGATTTGGACATTATTTTCAGCGATTTGGCGGCTCGCAATGTACTCATCGACAACAGGAAGACTTTGAAAATTTCAGATTTCGGTTTATCACGTTATGGTATATATACAAATAAGAAAACACGCAAGGTAATCAATTGAGCTTGTGGAAATTTTATTAAAAAAAAAATCAAATTTCAAAAAATCAAATCATTTTCGAATTCTCAGCTTCCCTTACGCTGGCTTTCGGTCGAGGCAATTCGTGACAATGTCTATTCGAATAAGAGTGACGTCTGGGCGTACGGAGTTGTGCTTTGGGAAATCGGTACGCTCGGTGCATCGCCATATCCGACAATTAGCAATCATGAGCTTATACCGTTCTTGCTATCGGGCAATCGTCTGGAGAAACCCGAAATCTGTACACCACAAGTTTACGATATAATGTTGCAATGTTGGCACGACGATCCGAATGAGCGGCCGTCGTTCGAGGAGCTTTTTAAATTACTAAGTCCACGAACAACATATGTTGACATTAATAATCTAAGTGATGATTACATTTTCCCGCCAATTAAGAACCGAGAGGAGACAAATACATAAAGAAAAAAAAAAAAGATGAAGGAAAGAATTAAATAGTTCTTTTGAAAATTATATTTCATGTACAAAATAGTTTAAATGCTTTTTCGAAAGGTATTACTAAAAAGTAAGAGTTATGTAAATGTGGAGTTTAGAAAAAAGTTAAATTTTCATTATAGCTGTAATTATTTATTCTAAAGAGATGTATACGAAAACTTTTATAAATCTACTTGTTAGGGAGGGACTACCACCAGCTTTCGCAGAAATGAAAAATTTCATATAAAAAAACGCTTAAGAAATGAATCAGAAATTTTCTGAAGTGTTTTTTATAGGTCTGTTCCAGTACTGCACGAAACTGCCCAAAATGCCCGAATTTTTTAAAACTGTATGAAAATTTGGCAAATTTTTTGAAAACTGTATGAAATTTTGGCAAAATTTATTGAAAACTGTATGAAAATTGGGCAAAATGTTTTGAAAACTGTATAAAAATTGGACAAAATTTTTTGAAAACTATATGAAAATAAGGCAAATTTTCTTGAAAACTATATGAAAATTGGGCAATTTTTTTTGAAAACTGTATGAAAATTGGGAAAAATGTTTTGATAACTGTATGAAAATTGGACAGCTTTGGGCAGTTTTGTGCAGTACGGGAACAGAACTTTAATTTTTTCATTTCTGACAGAACTGGGTAAGCCCCCTAGAAATGAATGTGATTTTGTGTCAAAATATTGAGATTCACTTGAAAAATATTTAATGTTTTTTTTTTATTATTAAATCAATGGCTGTTGAATGTTTGATGTAACGTTTTTGAAATTTTTTCAGGTACACAATTTCATGGTAATATTCAAGTAAGTAAGACGAATCGATCATTGAAAAATCCCCTCAACATGCTTTCCAGACGTTCAACAAAATTTCAAGATTTCAGACAATTTTAGAACAAATTTGACATTTGAAATCCAGGCGATTTCAATTTTGTTCCGAAACCCCGAGATTTCGTTGCATGTCTGAAAAGCATATAAGACAAATGTGCTGAAAATGGTTCCTTAAAGGTAGATGCGTATTTTGGGAAAAGAACACATGAGCCAAAACATTCAATCCTCTTTAATACAGAATTGAGGATTTTAAAAAATCCTTAAAAACTCATCGTCGCTCTACTTCTTCAGCCCTACATCACGTGAAGGCCTTTCAACTTCGTCTTGCGCCTGATTCGATTTGAATCTGAAGCTCTTCACAAAGAAAACCACAACATCAGAGTCAAGGCAACCAAAAATATTTCAATGGAGCTCTAAAAATATCCATGTCAGTATTTTGAAATATTTCCGATGCTTAGACTCTGATATTTTCAGGAAAAACGCCCATTTATACACACATACATACCTGCAAGAGCGTATAATGGAATTTTACGTAATATTGACGTGCATACTTTTAGGGCTCAAATGAAATATTTGTGGTTGGCTTGATTATAATCAGGGCTCGGATATTCTTGCTTTTATAAATTTAAAGCATACTTTACGGAGTAAAAATTTTTGTTCAACTCACGTATACGTATTCCAACCCAAAATAAAAATTACGTATACGTCGAATGAGTAGGGTTTTTTGTTATATTTTTGTCGAAAACACCGGTTGACTGCATTTTTCTGTATTGGTGTCTGAAGCATATTTGTTGGTCGCTAAAATATCAACAACATTCCAGAAGACAGTAAAGCGATAATATATAAATTATAGGGTATATAAATATAGCCTTTGAAGAGAACCTCCTACAAATTCCAACAATCATTTGGTGACCAGTCAAAAATGCACTTTCAAATAGGAAAGCATTTTGTTTGATTGCATTGTTGAATGCTTCCAATAAACCATATGATCGATCTTAATCGATTTGATTGTTCTAATTGATGACAATCAATGCAATCATTTCATTCCGACTCAGAAAAAAAAGGAACTCAATTGTTCACAGTGTAGTGATGGGGGAAAAAATATACCTACGCAATCATACGTGCCTCAGAGAGAATCTTCACGTTCTGACGTGCGTTTGCACAGACACTCGACTTATGTGTGGTAAATTTACTACCTTTGAAGATAATCTCCTGTTTTCGTATTTTATTTTTTTTTTTGTAAATAATGCAAACGAATTGTGTAGAATGAGTTCAGATAAGGGAGTGAGAAAATTATATGTAGGAATGTGAGGTAATGTTCGGCGTTGTCATAATTTTGGTAGAAATTCTCAAAATAAAAATGGGCTGGAGCGACTATAATTGTGAATACCTATGCCTTCCGTTGCTAGTTATAGAATCAAAAAATTATATCAACAGATAATGCTGAAATGTTTTTTAAACAAAACAAATCTCGCTTATCAACTATAAAGGTCGAATCGCTGATAAATGAGAACACTAAATCCGGTCTTAAAAGCATTCAGATTTATGGGAGCTTTTTGAAAAAAATAAATAAAAATATTTTCATACGAATGTGAAAGAAAATGTGTCAATATTGTCAATATTGCATCTATGGAGATTTAAATACCTATAAATTTCCAACAAAAAAAATTTCAGATAAATGCCAAATTTGAAGTCACCCAACAAGCATTTGAAGGACCATAAATCACCTCTAGAAAATCTTTTTTCGACCGCTTTGGGGGGATTAAAAAGAGATTGATCTCACGTGCGGCCAATTAAATTCTCAAAAATGGGTACAGACTGGACTTGAAAAGGACTCTTAAATGATATCAAATATGACTCTCCAAGTAGAGTCGCGGCTAGGATTCCATTTTCTTCCGACAAAAGAATAATTTCGGATCAGTAAACTACCGCATTTTGGAACTTTTTATAGCCGAATTGAGGAATAAAAAAAAGTCGATTAAGATCAAAAATTTCAAAAAATGCTAGCGGAGAAAGAAGAAGAAAATCCTTTTATGAGACACTGTAAAGAATGTGATGGGATCCCTGAATGAAAGAGATCTGATCTGGGACGTGGAATAACCGTGTTTCCAACAAACAATTGCAACCAAGTCTGACAAGGTAATGAAGCTTTAGAAAAACTACTCAATCCCATTATTTACTAAGCTTAATAATATGGAATATTGAAAAACAAAAACAATATTAATTGAATGCAAAAAACCCTGCAATTAACTCTTCTCTCTCTCACTCTCTTGCATTTAAACTACCGCAAAGAAGCATAACTCGTTTCGGTGATATTTTTCCCATTTTCGTAGCACTCACTGAGCGTCGAGACTGCTGAATCATGGGCGTATTTCCATCGAGAGTTTTTATTAAATTTTTTCCGCTGCTTCTCCGCAGTTAATTAAACTGACTCACTGTTGACGTTCATCGGAGATTTTACTCTTCGTTATCAGAGTAAACTTTTTTAAGACTCACGTTCGGCAAACATTTGCAAGAATCGTCTCGGAAAGAACGGCCGTCTCACCTACGCTATTTGATTTAGCCGTTTTTGTGAAGCCGATTTTATGCACAACACATTGTGTGATCTCATTGGAAGGCTTTTCATCTGCCAGTTTACCCACATTTAAGTGATATACATACTTATATATAAATATAATATGTTTAATCTACTAGTGACTAAAAGAAACGAAAATAAAAGCCTACAGCTTCCGATCTAGTGCTTAAAAGACGCGGTAGTGAAAATCGGGTTACTGTTAAGTAAAGAACAAAAATGTGCCTACCGCAGAAACTTAGTGGCGAAGCTATTCAAGCGATTGCAGCGACAGTAGGTACCTATGGATATATATTTACATAGAAAAAACTAGTATTAAAAAAAAAAAAAAAAAAAAAAAATAATAATAATAATAATAATAATTATAATAATAATAATAATAATAATAATAATAATAATAATAATAATAATAATAATAATAATAATAATAATAATAATAATAATAATAATAATAATAATAATAATAATAATAATAATAATAATAATAATAATAATAATAATAATAATAATAATAATAATAATAATAATAATAATAATAATAATAATAATAATAATAATAATAATAATAATAATAATAATAAAAATAATTCCGCAGGGGCATTGCTTTGAGTATTGACGGGTGTTACGATCCCGCGGACCCTAGTAAGCAATAGCGAACAAATAAAAAATAGAGTAAAAGTCAATAAAATAGAAATATAAAAAACTGAAAAAAAAGTGCCGATACGACTTTCAGTCGAAACCTGCCGTCGTGCTCGGTGTAAATGGACCCCGTCTCGCGCGGTATGCGGGGGGAGAGTGGCGTGGGATAATAATAATAATAATAATAATAATAATTATAATAATAATAATAATAATAATAATAATAATAATAATAATAATAATAATAATAATAATAATAATAATAATAATAATAATAATAATAATAATAATAATAATAATAATAATAATAATAATAATAATAATAATAATAATAATAATAATAATAATAAAATAATAATAATAATAATAATAATAATAATAATAATAATAATAATAATAATAATAATAATAATAATAATAATATATAATAGAAATAATAATAATAATAATAGAAATAATAATAATAATAATAGAAATAAAAATAATAATAATAATATACAGTCTAAACTCTCTTAAGCGGACACCTACGGGACCGAAAATTATGACTGCTTAACAGAGGTGTCCACTCAAGAGGAAACCATTTCAGAAGCAGGAATACTAGAGCATTCCCAAAAAGTCTCAATTTAAGAGGAGTGTCCGCATTGCAGAGAGTAGACTGTATTATAATATTGTATGGAGCGTTCATTACGCAATTGTGAATACTCAGCGCTTTGATGCAAATGATCAAAAGTTATAGAAATCGAAATTTATGTGAAACTGACTCAATTCTCAAAACCCTTCCCCCACAGGCAGCTTGCAATACTTGAACTTCGGACTTATGCTCGGCATTAACCCATTCCATAGCCGCCTTTATCAACAATCAGCGGAGACTCCGTTAAAGTACAGTGTCGATGCTCAGGAGGCCTCCTGGCTATCCAGTTACCTTCTGTTAGGTATTGCAGGCGGCTCGTTAATCTTCGGAGTACTCACAAATAAACTCGGACCCAAAACAGTTCTAGTGCTCAGTGGTCTATTACAATTGGTGAGTGCGCGCATCTGAAAAAAGAAGAATGAGAAATAGATTATAAAAAAAAAGAAATCCCCTCCTCTCTTTAGATCAGCTGGTTTTGCATACACTTCGCTAACGATATTCAGCACATTTTAGCGTCTCGTGCATTCAATGGTGCTGGTTTCGGTGCAGCATTTACGGTCCTACCCATATTTATAACCGAAATTACGAAGGACGCTAATGTCACTGGCCGACTGATCGCTCTAACTGAACTATGGCGGACATTGGGTATACTCCTCGGTTTTCTTTTCGCTCGTTTCTTGCCATACATTGTTGCGCCTCTAATCGGTATTGGAGTCTCGGTGGCATTTATTCTCACATTCCCATTTGTGCAAGAAAGTCCTTACTATTACATCGATGAGGGAAATGGTCCGCTAATGGAAAAATCCTTACGCTGGTATCGCGGAATCCGTCATGTCGACGATCATGGCAAGCCATCGTTCGTCCGCGAATTGGCCGCCTTCACACTTGAACTCCAGGAGTCGCAGCCCATTATCGTGAAATCCCTACCGTGTGCCTACAGAATGAAATTGGGATTGTATTGTTTTGTCCTTGCCGCATGCGCCCAGCTATCGGGTGCATATTTTATACTTAATTATGTACTGGATTTATATGAAGATGGCAATACGTCGCTCATATTCAGTGGATCGCAAGTCTTGGGCTCCTTGATCGCTGTGTGGTTGGCCGTCAAAGCGAATCGAAAGGTGATTAAAGGGAATCTTTCAGAAAGTTCTTTCGAAATATAAACCGGTTTTTTTCTCCTTTATAGATCCTACTCAGTTTATGTGGACTTATTTCGGGATTCTCGTTGATATTCTTGGTATTTGCTGGGAAATGGGACATCGTAACGACGCAAAGTGCTCTGATGGTCAGCATGGGTTTTCTGGCGTTGCATTTTTTTTCCGCTAGCTTGGGACTACATCCGGTGGCGGCCATTGTTATGCAAGAGCTTTTAACGAAAAAGGTAAATAGTTACACGAATTGAATCTTTTTGTCCTTTCTTTCAATTCCGGTCATTTTCTTCTTTCAGTTGCGCTACACTTACACGACCATCGTTGCCACGATTTCCTGGATAATTTTGTTCGTTGTCATCCAAAGCTATCAATACGTTTCGGCGTATAATTTAATTGCGTACTTTGGCTTTTTTTCGGGTGTATGCTTTTTAGTTACCATCGTTGCTTTCGCCTTCCTGCCGGACACAAAAACAAAGTCCAAAGAAGAGATTCAACGTGATCTCGGATTCGCGGTTGCGGAAAATATTGCTCGACTATCGACCATCACCAATGGCCGCATCAATGAGAGCACTTATATTTAATGCTGAACATGTCTATTTATGAATTTAGTGATGACCAAAGATTAAAACCGATAGATAAAGGAAGAAGGATCCCCAAAAGTGAAAGGCATTCTTATGGCCATTTCTGTGGACTGTAGTTACAATAAATCTTTAGTCTTAAAAAAAATCTATGCTCCAAAATTTCTTCGAATCAAGTCGAGTCAAGTCGAGTCAAGTCGAGTCAAGTCGAGTCAAGTCGAGTCAAGTCGAGTCAAGTCGAGTCAAGTCGAGTCAAGTCGAGTCAAGTCGAGTCAAGTCGAGTCAAGTCGAGTCAAGTCGAGTCAGTCGAGTCAAGTCGAGTCAAGTCGAGTCAAGTCGAGTCAAGTCGAGTCAAGTCGAGTCGAGTCAAGTCGAGTCAAGTCGAGTCAAGTCGAGTCAAGTCGAGTCAAGTCGAGTCAAGTCGAGTCAAGTCGAGTCAAGTCGAGTCAAGTCGAGTCAAGTCGAGTCAAGTCGAGTCAAGTCGAGTCAAGTCGAGTCAAGTCGAGTCAAGTCGAGTCAAGTCGAGTCAAGTCGAGTCAAGTCGAGTCAAGTCGAGTCAAGTCGAGTCAAGTCGAGTCAAGTCGAGTCAAGTCGAGTCGATTCAAGTCGAGTCGATTCAAGTCGAGTCGATTCAAGTCAAGTCGAGTCAAGTCGAGTCGATTCAAGTCAAGTCGAGTCAAGTCGAGTCAATGTCAGAGTCAAGTCGAGTCAAGTCGAGTCAAGTCGAGTCAAGTCGAGTCAAGTCGAGTTCAAGTCGAGTCAAGTCGAGTCAAGTCGAGTCAAGTCGAGTCAAGTCGAGTCAAGTCGAGTCAAGTCGAGTCAAGTCGAGTCAAGTCGAGTCAAGTCGAGTCAAGTCAGAAGTCAAGTCGAGTCAAGTCAGAGTCAAGTCGAGTCAGTCGATTCAAGTCGAGTCAAAGTCGAGTCGCATAGTCGAGTCAAGATCGAGTCATGTCAAGTCAAGTCAGATCTAAGTCGAGTCAAAATTCAAGTCGAGTCGATTCAAGTCGAGTCGATTCAAGTCGAGTCGATTCAAGTCGAGTCGATTCAAGTCGCAAGTCGATTTCGATTAAGTCGATAGTCGATCAAGTCGAGTCAAATCAGCAAGTCAAGTCTCGAGTCAAGTCGAATGTCAGTCGATCATGTCGAAATCAAGATCAGTCAATTTACCAAGTCGAATCTAAGCGAGTCAAGCCGAACTCAAGTCAGTCAATTCGTAAGCCAAATTCAAGAAAATCGAGTTAATGCCGGATTCAAGTCAATAAAGTCAACCATTTCGAGTCAAGATTAATTATGTCAAACCATATCAGATCTTAAGGTCTTAAAATTTCATTCGCAGCTCACATTCGAAACGTATAGGATTCTCGTTCAAAGTTGAATCAATTGAATAAGAATTTTTTTTATTCCCAATCGATTTCTAGATTATGCCTGATAGCCATAGTTAAAGCAAAAACCCCGCAACTTAATTCTCAGCCACATTGAACTGTAGCCTGACTGGCAAAACCAAGCATAAGGATTTTCTTCATTTAACAAATACTTTAAGGAGCTGGTGGCAAATTATGACCTCAAATATGTAATTCGAACGCATAAGAAAAACTGCCTTAATAATTGGATTCATTATTTCATGTTTGTCGGTCATTTGCAATGGAAGTTCTTTTAATTAGAATCGTATTCATCCATCTATAAAGACTATTATTCTCTTTTCTATTTGAAAGAAAAGGAATTCTCGTTTGCAAAACGTTTTTCGAAGCTCATGAAATTGATATCGTTTTGATTTTATGTCAATTTATGAATTATTCATTCGGATTGTTTTGACTTGTAGGCGGTGCACTGGCATGATTTATTCTCAAAGCTCTTTCGAAACGATAAACATAAAATAAACGAAGTAAATAATAATAATTTCCCTCAGGTACTTAAATCACGTCAGTTTGCATTTACCCAGTTACAAACAAGCCAATGAGCTCTACTTTGCCTAACGTTGTGTAAAGGCAATTCTTTTCAAGGCAGTTCATTGACCAGTGAAAACGTGATGTGTTGAGAAAAAAAAGGGCAGCAATTTAAGATCAAAAACTACATTCTTTTTGATCTCTCCCTATTTTCCCTGCAATCAAGCAAGCTATAGAGCAGGCGCCCAGTGGTTCGTTTAGTGGAGAAAAATCAAAATTTTTTTTTTTTTTATAGAATTATGTTGCAGTCCGGGACACTGAAAAAAACCAAGCAGGATAATTAGAGGTATTGTTTTTTTAAATAGCAAAAAAGTGGCAAGAGACGGATTTATATACCTACACTGAAAAAAAAATTTTTTTTTGAGGGAGATTTTTTTCTCAGTGTAAAATTTAAAAAAATTTTTTTTTTTTAATTTCTTGTTTTATTAAATATTAATCGTCATTCGTTTCCTCTTCTTATCTTTATTAGTTTTCGAGACATAAAATTTTCAATAAGTGCTTACTTTAAAAGATTTTTAAGGATATTACACTGATACCTACACTGAAAAAAATTAAATAATTTTTATTTTATTTTTGTGGTAAAAATTTTTTTAGTGTAAAATTAAAAATTTTTTATTTTAATTTCTTGTTTTATTCAATATTAATCGTCATTCGTTTCCCCTTCTTATCTTTATTAGTTTTCGAGACATAAAATTTTCAAAAAGGGCTTACTTAAAAGGATATGTCAAGGATATTTTAAGGACACTGCGCAATTGGAATCTTAAATTTGATTTCCACAGTTTTAAAAATAAAAATAAAAATAAATAAAAATACCTTAGGGGCTGATTACGCTCCTGAGCCGGCAAGAGTTTCTAAGCTTTATCGTTTGCCCTTCCAGCCTCCGATGTTCCGCTGTTATTTTTGCCATTTCACGGTTAGTCAAATGGTTTTGATACTGATACAAATTTTATACTACTAAATGAATTATTTCTTTGATTGCATTAATGGCTTACGTCAAAGAAAAAAAAAAAACTCCGATAATTGATCTCGATTGATGATTGAATGAGCCATCGTCGAAGCCATAAAAAATTCCATGAAACGAAAAAATTCTCTAATCATTGGTTTTTTGACCGACAACGCATGGCTATATGCCTTCTCATGTTAATTTTGATGATTGAAAGTTTCCACGGCATTTTTTGAAAGCATTTTTGAATGGAAATAATAATAGGGGCATTATGAATTACAACCGGTTGTAGTTGTATTTTTTATAGCATTTAAGCCTTCGGAAGTCAACTTTAAACAGCAAGTCCCATTGATCTCTGACTGATTGAAGTCTTATCAATCCAAGAATGTCTCTAAGATACGGCAAAATTGCCTAATAGCCAGGGACTGCTTTGCCACCCATCCCCATATCATCATCCCCCCATCATAGCGACTAATCAGTGGCGTAGCAAGGACTTATCTAGACGTGGGCGAGATGAATTAGCGGAATTTTTTTATACTTACGATCTTATGCTTTCTTACATCGGAGTCTGACATATGCTTAAATATGCCTACATCGAGGAGGACCGGACAAAAATGGTCTAAAACTCTCTTACGTAATTAATGGACAGCCCCGAAGTCCTTTTAAATCGTTCATTCTTCAATTGACTTCGTGCGAGGCGCCACTTCGCTCACGCCTAACAATAATCACAGGCAATCCAAGCTTTCAAAATTCCATGCTTCTTGTGAATAAAGTTGAAAAATCCTTTAATATTATGAACCACTCGAGATTTCCCCGCCCGTTTTTGAAATCCAAATGCGTCATTAAATGCCAGACTCAAAGTCGATGAAAATGTTTAAGT
This sequence comes from Chlorops oryzae, assembly GCA_020466095.1. Classification (NCBI taxonomy): domain Eukaryota; kingdom Metazoa; phylum Arthropoda; class Insecta; order Diptera; family Chloropidae; genus Chlorops; species Chlorops oryzae. The sequence continues at coordinate 113,838,636 of CM035807.1, forward strand.
TTTTTATTTTTTATTATTTTTTTTTTGTTTATCTCGAATGATTATTCATTTTGCGGCCCTTCTTGTTTGGCTGGCATAAACGACAAACGACTTTAAATCGATACAACTCTCGTGAGAAATACTTAAAAGGTTTTTCGAAACTCGAGTTGGTTTAAATATATTCAATTTTGCATTTTATTTCGATCAGTTGCAGCGAAGAGTTGCTCCAGGCAATATCCCAATATCTCGATCAATCGTCGAAAAGAAATTCACTCAAATAGAGAAATGACTGTGGGGACTAGAAGGAATCAATATCTCGTCGGGATCTGTGGTTAGTAACATTAATAAATGAAAATGAAATATAAAAAAAGGAAGGAAAAGGAAGTGCTTAAGAATTTTTTAAAAAATTTGTTGAAAAATATTAAACATTGTTCGTGTTATCAAATAATGTCTGAATCAAAATCTGAGTTGATTTAAATTCGTTTCACATGGCTTCATGTGTTCAATATTTGCAAGAATTTCTGCGCACGCCTTCCTGTGGTATTGGAAGCCAGGAATAAAGTGATATTCTTTTAAAATTAATTGTGGACTTTAAAAAAATTAATTTTAAATCATTTAAGTTGATTTTTCAAGGGGAAGAGTTTAAATTGAAAATTCTTAAAAAAAATATAAAATTATAATCGATTTTGTAGTTAAAAACTTCCCTCGAATTCAAGATTGTGCATGCGGTATTCTACGGGAAAGGCGTACGCATTTAAAGTGAAAAAAGGACGCAGTAAAAAGGATTTTTATTTCAAAAATTAGTTTAATCATAATATATTTTGAATAATTGATGCGAATTTTGATTTGAAGTAATTTTTCGTTTTCAAAATAATTGCAAAAGCTCAAGACATTCGCACGGCTTGAGCCAAAAAATAATTTATACTTTTAGTTTAATTTAACTTTAATAACTGTTAATCGGGACAATTTTTTCCACTATAAAATATTTTTTTATTTATTTTATTGCGGTTTTTACGAAATTACTAAAAAAAAGGCTTGGTAGACTTTGTATGGTGCACAGAATCGAATTTTGAAAAGACTTCATATAGGAGGAAAATAAACTATCCATATTTTTGGTTTCCTTCCTAAGCTTCCTAAGCCTTGAAAAAAATAAGTTTTTTGTTTACCCTGTAAAGTTTTGAAATTGTTAGTTAGCAGGTTTACACTTTAAGCCGACGATATTCGAAAATTAAGGTCCTGTGAAGGGGTATTCTTACTAAAACTAAAAAAAAATGTGTTTATTTACCTTAACTGTTTTGGAATTCTCTATTTGAACTCTAATTTTGATCACGGGATATCGAACTCTATGTATTGCCGAAGAGATTTATGATAGCAAAGGACAATGCATACTGTTTCCCTTTAATGATTTTGATCAACATTTATTTTGCAATAGAAATATGAAAATGAAGAAAGCTTTCGCAGAATAAGAATTTTCATAAAATTTTGGTTTTCTTCATCAGGAAGGTATTCAAATTTTATTAATGAAGCTTAAAAAATTCATAGTTTAGAAAGGAATTTTAGAAATTTTAGCGAAAATCTGGCAATTTGTTGCAATTTCATTAAAATTTTTTTTTACAAAATTCGAAAAAATTCGATTCAAACTTACTTTGAAAAAATGTAATTCAAATAAAATAATTATCGGTACATTGTTTATGGCTTATCGAAATGGGTATAGTACTTACTTAAAATTTTTATGAGCAAATTAAACGTACTAAAATTTAAGGGTTCAATTTGGATGTCTTTCTTGCTAAAGTGTTTGTAAACATCATCAATTGTTAAACAATAAATTGTTTTTAATAGTTTTTTAATAGTTTTTAAAGTTTTCTTTGAATTACTTAATATTTAATTGGGCTTGAGGTCCAAGCCTTTCTATTACGACTTGTTAATTTCTGGCAATCGGAAAATCTTTTTTCCTGAGAACTGAGGAAAGTACGTATATTAACCGTAATTGACGGAATCGTCATACATACTGTAGCCAATAGACAAAAACCTCCTGCAGGAGGAAGTCATCAGTGATTTCACCTGGACATATAGGTGACATTGTCACGCATGACTCCTTTGGTGGTCCTGGTAGAAGGGTGCTATTCATGTGCTTGAATCTCATAGGCTGCTTAAACTTCAATCAGATAATTGCTTCCATTGAGTCTACCTAGTGGATAATATGGTTTAGCAATCTGGAGACTTTGAGTTCGATTCCCAGCTGAGGCAAACAATAATTGGAAAAATAAAAGGTTTCTAAAAATTGTTCCAAATATATAAAGAGAAGCAGTGAGTGAATGTTTCCTGTACTTAGGAAAGAATTGGGCAACTCATAAAATGATTTATATAATTCGGATCCCACTATCATACAAAGTCATAGACATAGACATAGACATAGACATAGACATAGACATAGACATAGACATAGACATAGACATAGACATAGACATAGACATAGACATAGACATAGACATAGACATAGACATAGACATAGACATAGACATAGACATAGACATAGACATAGACATAGACATAGACAGACATAGACATAGACATAGACATAGACATGACATAGACATAGACATAGACATAGACATAGACATAGACTAGACATAGACATAGACATAGACATAGACATAGACATAGACATAGACATAGACATAGACATAGACATAGACATAGACATAGACATAGACATAGACATAGACATAGACATAGACATAGACATAGACATAGACATAGACATAGACATAGACATAGACATAGACATAGACATAGACATAGACATAGACATAGACATAGACATAGACATAGACATAGACATAGACATATACAAACCTCCTTTACTCGCATTCACAGAACCGTCTTGTTTTTTGAATATTTTCATAAACAAATCGCAAACTATTCGGTTTCGGTTTAATGTCAACAAGATCTGTTTTGATTCCATCTAAACGAGTAGTGTTTGAGTTATTCGTTACATTAAGTAACTTTCCGCTAAGTTCAAATCAATTCAAAACTGGAGCAATAAATTTTGCCAATGCTTACACACATGCATGTATAAATCTTAATAAATTCCTTTCTTCAAGCAAAAAAAAAAAAAAAAAAAAAAACAAAAAACATTCATGGATCTTATGACTATTAATTTCAAACCTTTTATTGTTAATATCAGACGAGTTCAATAAATATTATTCCGAGATTCAACATTTACATATAGTTTTAAATAGAAAACATAACAGCTATGCCGACTCGTAATTAAGTAGTTAAAAAAAAAAAAAATAGCAGCACGAAATACTCTTCGCAACAAAGCGCAAAGCGACATGACTTGTCCTGTACCGATGCCCTATAATTTACTTTCTATTTTGTGCAAATAAATGCATTAAACGATTTCGATTAATTAAGACAGCCCTTTTGAATAGAAATAGTGTGAATGAAACAAAATTGCTGGGATGCTTGGAATTCGTGATTCATTTGTATTATTGAATGAGATATGCATATGAGGAGGGCGTTACCTTGGAGATGACTTTGTATATTGATGTAGGCTTGAGTTGGCTAACCTATCAGTTTGCGGGATTAACTCAACAACTAAGGCTGCATTGTTGAGTAAAGTGGAAACATAACATTGTAAAGAGGTTCCTTGGAGTAAGAAGTTCTATAAAGTCTCCTTTTGAATACCAGAACTGTTCTACCGCTAACGATGGTCATATTGACATCACTTTAAACAACAGACATAATATTGGTGAAACCATTAACACCGATGTGGCATCCCATCATCCTTTCCTTTAAATTCATTAAATACCTTCTTGTTCTCTTTTATTTCGTAAATTTTTCCCGGCAATTAGTAAACATAATAACCATTTCGTATGGCGCCTTTTGCGGTTGGTCATCGGCGGGCATTCTCGAGCTTCAGTCCGACGAGAGTCCATTAGCAACAGGACCTTTATCGGCTAGCGAAGCTGGTTGGATCAGTTCAGCGTTATGTTGCGGTGGATTTATGGGAACGATCGTTTTTGCTTCAATCGTTAATAAATTGGGAAGGAAAATGAGCTTAATGATGATAGCGGTGCCAGCAATCGTGAGTGAGATTCCATTCGAATTATTCCAAAAATAAAGGATTTTTTTTTCCATTTTAGCTTGGCTGGTTTATTATACCGTTCGCCCAAACACCGACACAATTATGTGTATCACGATTTATGGGCGGCCTTGCCGGCGGTGGAGCATTCGAAGTTATACCGCTGTATATAACCGAAGTGGCGGATAATAAGTAAGGATGATTGATTATTGAAATGAAAAGGACTAGAAATGAGAAAACATTTTGGGTTTTTAAAAAATTTTTTCCAGGGTTCGTGGAGTCTTGGGCACATATTTATTTGGCAGTAGCAATTTGGGACTTTTAATCGCATTTATTTTGGGAAATTTTTTCACTTGCACTACGGTCGCTTGGATCCTGATGATACCCGTTCTGATCTTTCTTTGTTGCTTTATTTTCCTACCCGAAAGCCCAGTGTATTTAATGAATCGTAATGAAATTGAGGTAAGACAAAATGGTTTCATAATTTGAATGAGAAAAAAATTTTTTTTAAATTTTCTTGATTTATCAGGAAGCAGAGAAGGTTTATCGCTATTTAAAGGATCTACCACGTGACATTAAGGAACTACCCGATGAGTTTAAAGCCGAACTTAAGAAACTTAAAGGCGAAGAAAAACTCAATTTGGATTCAAATAGAATTGAATCTAAAATCATTTGGCAAGACATTGGTAAGTACTTTGATGCATGTCCTTCGTAAAAGATATTTTATCGTCCTTTCAATTTACAAAAAAATTGTTTTCAATGAGAATTTTGTTTGATTAAATTATAGCTCATCCCAAAGCAATGAAGGCCGTTGCAATTGGCATCGGCCTGATGTCCTTGAATCAATTCTGTGGACTCTTTGCATTGCTCAATTATACAGCGACCGTATTTGAAATTTCCGGTTCGAATTTCTCACCAAAGATCTCCGCCATTATTGTTGGCGCCATACAATTGTTCGGCTCGTATATGGCAACACTTTTTGTCGAGCGTTGCGGTAGAAAGGTGAACGAAAATAATTTTCCAATAAAAAATTTGAAAAGGACTCCATTCCAAATGCATTGCGTTTGTTTATTCATCTACTCAACAGACTCTGCTATCCATTTCATCATTCGGAACATCCATCGGACTATGCACGCTTGGCTCTTATATTTATTTTGGTTCATTAGGCTACGATTTAATGAGCTTTTCATGGATACCTGTGGTCGGCTTTTCCTTTACGATTTTTATGGCTTGTTTGGGTGTTCTGCCATTGGCATTCGTGGTCGTTGCAGAAGTGGCACCGCCGAAAATTCGAAATATCGCATGCATGGCGAGCCTTACGGCACTTTGGACATTCGCATTTGCAATGCTGAAGGCGAGTCAAGTCAATTTATTCATAATTATTTTGTCATTTTTTTTTAAATTTGATTTTATTCATTTCAGTTATTTCCGATTCTACTGGAATGGATTGGTCTGCACAATATGCTATTCATTTGTGCGGGCTATTGCTTGGCCAGCATGTTCTTCATACTTATTTTCTTGCCCGAAACCAAGGGAAAAAGTATCGATGCTATTCTGGACATGCTTTAACTTGTTAGCAATTCACCGAAATAATTCTTTAAATATTTAAATTCAAGTCTGGTATTTTTAAAATAATTCGTTGATGTTATTTTATTTTAGGAAAAAAAAAATATACACATACATAGGAATTTTAATGCTTAAAACGATTTGATTTCAGTCCCTAGACGGATTTGTTCGAACGAGGTTTGGTTGGTGTGGCTGCCACCAAGGGTGTCACCTTCAGGCCTTACATGGGCCCGTTATGATCCCAGGAATGATGGGAAAACAAAGACAAACAGAAACAAAAAAACCACACAAACATCCACAACCTCAGCTGGGAGTTGAGCCTCTCCCCTCCTAGATAGAAGATTTTGGATGGGTTCTTGCCCCGTCTTATAAATCTCACTTAATGCAAGACAATTTTTAATGTGTCTAACCCCTGAGTATGAGACTTGGATGTCCATACATGCAACCTTGGTCTTTGCAACATGTTGCTAAGAAATCGAAAGTCATGGCACCAATCGGCATGAAGATCGAAAGTTAGTTGTCTTGCAACCGTCGCGCGATTTAAACCGTTTTCAAGGAACATTTTTCTCCAGTCGCTTGTTCGATTAATCATTCAGTTTTATATAAAGGGTGCCCCAATAAGAACGATAGGAAAATAAATTCAAATAAAACGACAACGGTTTTAGATATCAAATTTGGTTTTGGCTTTATTTTGAAGCTACATTCATGCCATTATGTATGGAACAAGGCATCATTCAAATGGCCACCTCGGGAACGGGTCCTAATTCGACTGCTCGGCGTTGATACGACCGATTTGAATCATCTTCAACACTATGTTTTCATCACTTTGACCAGTTCGCATTCTGGTTGGCTTCTTCGAGTCCAACAGTGCTCAAACTTTGGCACGGTGCGTCGAATTGCATGCTCACTGAAGCCATAATGACGGCCGACTTTCACGACGAAATTCACGTTGCGTATTCACAACAGAACCGGAATTTCGCAAATATTTTTTTTTTAATTTTATTTCTAAGCGTTCGGGAAGCGTGAAACGATGAATGGTGAAATGGCAAACCTTTCTGAATATTCTGATAACTGGATGACGTTTGTATCTTTGACAGCTGTCAAGTAATCGCTATTGGAAAAACTATCATTACTATTGGGGCACCCTTTATATTTAAAAAAAAAATTTTAATTGAAAAAATTCAAACAAAACCCCTAGAAAGATACAACCTGTAACCGTCCTCCTGGACGGTTCCGTATCTTTAACTTGAAAGGGTTCGTCACAACGTCCTCGAATTGTGGCCATAACTACAAGACGAAAGTTTTGCAAAGCCAAGCAAAAGAAAACCCAAATATATATTTAAACAGAACATTTCCTCGCGGGAATAATGTCTCGAGGATGTGAAATCAATGCTTGAAGAAATTCAAATCTTTATATGTATATCCTTTGTGGTAACGTTGCTTTTTGAGTGATAAAAAATGCAAGGAAGAAGATCCATTTTGGTAATTTCTAAGAGCAGCAATGTAAGTGAAGTCGAAAATTTGTACTGAAAAGGAAAGGAAATTGTTTAAGTTTTGTCCTCTTTGAAGAGATGCCCGATCGTGATTCTATCTGTCATTCGAAAAGAAGTTCATCCGAAAGTTCCTGTCAATCTTTTGAATGCCGAACAAAATGTTTGAGGTAAATTATATTCTTATGAATAATTCTAAATGCTTTTCTTTCATTGAGAGATTATTTAGTTTAGTAATAAAATGGGCACATGATGAAAAATTGGACGAAAATTATAATCAATTGGATATAGGATTTTCAATGGAATATTTTACATTATTATGCATTTTGTATCAGAAATCTTTCATTTCGAATCTCTCTCGGAAATGCTCTTTTTAGAAAAATTCTCTCTCATGTTATATTACCAATAGGTCATGAATAGAACAACTGAAAATATTTCAATTCGACATCTTAAGGTATGCCTTTGAATATTTCAGAAACAATTAATACCATTTTCATACACTCAGGCCCGATTTCACCAAGCTATTTAAATGAAACTTAAATGAAACGAACTGTCAAATTTCATACAAAAAAAAAGTAAATTTTCATTTAGGTTTTATTTAAATAGCTTGGAGAAATCGGGCCTAAGCCTATAAGAGGAGCTCAATTAGAGCTTTAAAATCATACGAAGATCACTCAAAATCCTTCCTCAAGATGTGATCGAATGGGCAAACCCATAAGAATAAACAGAATTTGTTACGATCGGAAATATTCGGAATATTCAATTGCATACTTTTAGTTGCTGAACTTAAATATTTTCTGTTGTTAACTTATTTTGAATTCCATAAAAAAAAATCCAAAAACAACTGCATAACCTTAGGCTGAAGATAAATGTTAAATTAACAGAATTTTCTGGGGAGCTTAAAACAATTAAACGTTTAACTGAAATACACGCTTCTTTGGTATTCCCTACATTCCACATCTAACGGACGACGAATCGCTCCAAATAATAAAGAAAGATAACATGATTTTCGCGCATAAGCCAAACCAGACGATCACGTCGATATTCACCAACACTAAGGACAATGTAAGCAAGCAACAACAACACAACGATAGTCAATCGAGATCAAATGCAAGGGGAACGCGGGAGAGACATGCAATGCGATCGACATCGGCACAACAAAACGTACGTGGGAGACGCGAATAAACGAACATCAGTCGGATGCCAAAAACAAAAAACAGACAACAGCTTTAGCTAAACATTTGACAGAGAGGAACCACTCAGCAGATTTTGACAACAGCAAAATACTGGACAAGGAAAAAAGGGAAAAAGGTAAGACTGACACTACCCTGCAGAAATTTCAACTAGTTCTGTACTAGTACTTTACTAGTGCAAAAGCCACCAGTACTAGTTCTTTTCTATACCCTTGCCCATATAAAATTCTGTAGAAAATCAGTACAACATCTGTACAGGAAAGCACTAGTGCGGTAGGCACCAGAACTATTCTAGTACTTTTATAGGCAATTGGGTAAATTTGCACCAGTTAAATACCAGTGCTGTTTACGGGAAAAAGGTACTAGAATCGTTGATTTTTTCCCCCTACTTTCTTAAGTAAATAATGGGAAGAAGCATTTATGTTCAGTCACTATCGATTGATTTGTAGTTCAACTTTGATTAACGGATACGATTATTCCAATTATCACTAGTATAGTTATGGTGGAAGCTTATCCAAAAATTGCACTGGTTCTTCTAGTTCTGGTAAAGGTACTAGTTCTTTTCAGAATATTGCCCAACTGTTTACTACAGGGTAGAAAGTCTTCGCATACGACAAAAACAAAAAAAAAAAACAGCTGTTAACAAGAAAGAAGACTACGACAACATCAGTGCCTGTTATAGTGTCATTTTGTAATGTTTGTAATTTAATGTTAAGTGGTTTTGGTTAAAACTAGTTTTTTTTCGTTTTTTGTTTATTCTTTTTAAAGGTGGTAAAAAAAATTAACAAACGAATGTAAAAGGTGTGTTATTTATTTTTAAAAGATTTTGTAAATATTTTTTACTATTTAAAATTAATTTTCATTTTGTGAGTAGTTCAAAATAAACTTCATAAACAACCCCTGAAGAAGCCTGAATCCAACAATCTTAGCAATCCGGAAAAACTTCGTCAGGGTGCCTTAAAAGGAGTATTTTTTTACGCGATTTCTTGGAGCACACCGTATATGGTTGGCTGGGTATATATCTGTGGCAATAAAGCCTGAAATCCACTATAGAAATTTGTACGTAGAGCAAATAGTGTAGAGTGCAGAGAATCTACCTTTGTTGTGCACACTGAAGACTGTCTCTACAATTCTAAGCTCTACGTACTGCTTTTCACACTCCTATTCGGAGCACTCCGTTAATGGTTGGTTTGGATCCGGGGTGGGCATGAGAGCTCCATGGAGCTGTGAGAGTAAAAACTTGTGTAGCAACACAAAAAGCAGCGACTGAGAAGAGAACGAAAAATTTGTCAGTGAGGAAAAATTAACCAATCAGAAAAGGCTGTAGCTACATTCTAAAAAGAGAAAGCAAGCGAAATGTTTTTTAACGTAGCATGCTTTGCATAATTTTGCTTATGAAATAATTTCGTTTTCCACTCTGTCTGTTATTCGCCGCATTCAAGTTTCAATTTTTTCAAAAATTTTTAATTTCCTAAACATTTTTCTCAGTGCAGAGTACATCGCAAGCAGCACACATACATGCAAAAGCTTCAACTTAGTGGTGCCCATCCCTGTTTGGATGGAATCTTCTTTCGAACAAATGAAATAGTTAAAATATAATAACAATTTTGACTACACACACAGAGAAACTGGCTACGAAAAATTCCATATGTATTCCATTGTATTAAATACCAAAAGTATTTAATACTTAACAAAATATTTGCTAGAAATTTTTGTTATATTGAACACCGAAGGTATCAACACTTGACAAAAATTTTGTTTGAAATTTTTGAAATTCCATATAAATATTTTTCTAAAATTCTCATTAACTTTATGTATTCCATTTAATTAAATACCAAAAGTATTAACACTTAACAAAACATTTGCTTGAACTTTTTGTTATATTGAACACCGAAGGTATTAACACTTGACAAAACCTTGGTTTGAAATTTTTTAAAGTGCATATAAATATTTTTCTAAAATTCTCATTAGCTTTATGCGGACTCACATACAAGAAGAGACAAAATAATCAAAAATTATCTCACATATGTTTATGATGTTATAATGTATTATTATCTTCCATAAACTGACTTTGCAGACTCAAATTTTTATTATGGAATATGTAGAGGAGGCAATTTTTCTTTTTTTTATTTATTTAAAATAATTGGTTGATTTTTATTAATACCTTTGGTAGTTAATATTACAAATCGTTAATTGAAAATTTTTGTTGAATGTTTATACTTCGAGTAATTGTCTTAATTAAACGATTTTTTAATACAACAAAAAGTGTGATAGGCTGAGTTTTAACAACGAATTTGTTATATTGATTAAAAAATTGGTTGTATTTACGCACAAAAGTCTTTCCTGAATCTACATGATTAATGTAATAAATCTCTTTATTTCCTTTTTCTACTTAGATTGGCTACTGTGGTCTATTTAACCCTTTGAGACACGTCGTCACTTATAAGGAACAAGAGCTTATGAAATTTTAATGCCATCGGTTTGTGAGCGTGTCTGAAAGGGTTAAAATCGATCTCCGAAAGTGTCGCCGAAATATTTTATACACCGTAATTGCTTCCACGTGGTGATATCATTTAAAAATAACTGCCACAATCTGCGTAGAAACACGAGATAATTCAATCATTTTTCCCATCCGTAAGAGCAATTAAAAACACAATTTTAAATTACGTATAAATTAGAGTGCAATGCCAATTAAAAGGCAAGCACAACAACAATGTAAAAGCGCCTAATGAGTTCGATGTAGGAGTTCATTTGTGCGCAGATCTCGGGCATTGAGCGTAGCTGCAAGTTTTATCTTGAAGAAATCGAATTATTGTCTGAACGTAATTGCGAACTGACCAACCAACCTGTCACGTCGCAATTCAATTAAAACGGAAAAGCGGCGGAAAAAGGGGAAAGGTCTTCCATAGAAACGAATTAGCAAAAATATTAAAAGATTGATTGAGCGTTCGAAAAAATGACCCAAGAGATTTATTTATTTATATGTAGTATATGTCTCTGTGAATTTATACTGCGTCCCCTTGCCGTTTTGGTGAGCTATGAACCCGCCTCTGTTAAGAATGCACGAAAAATGCTGCGCTTATTGTTCGAGTGCTATTGAAATACTTTTATTCCGTTGTTACTGATATACTCAGCAGAAATCCATAAACGCAAGTAAATAGTGCATTTTTTTAGAGAGTTTTTCTTTTCCTACTCGGCACTGCTGTGTTCAAATGTTACAATGAGATCAATCAGAGTTTTCTTCTCCCATCGATTTGAAGAGACCCTAAATGTTTCTACTGGGCAAATATAAGTCATAGAGAATGTCTTTCGAAAGGTACCTTCTTTTTGGCAACATTAGCTAGAGCTATTTTACTACAGGTCAGGAGGCAGGAAATAATTAAAAGGTCTGGCGGGTTGTGGCATCATGAAAGGAATTTTTAAATTTTGTTGATTTTTCGATAGGTGTCATCTAAAAACACTATAGGATACTTCACTTTTTAGGTTTTTATTTTGAACGCTCCTTGAAATATCCTTGAAAACCCTTTTTTAATAAGCCTTTTTTCAAAGCCATTTTTATAACTAAAAAACTAATTAAGATAAGAAAATGAAACAAACGTTGGCCGATTGCCAATATAACAGGAAATCAAAAAAATTTTTTTTTTAATTTTACACTGAGAAAAATTTTTCCACAAAGCTAAAAAGATAATTTTTAAAAATTTTTTCAGTGTTTATCCAGTTTGCCGATTGCTAATATAACAGGAAATCAAAATTTTTTTTTTCAATTTTTACACTGAGAAAAATTTTTCCACAAAACTAAAAAGACAATTTTAACAATTTTTTTCAGTGTATTCCCAGTTTCGCGCCACTCTACAAATTTTTTTTTTAAATACCCCTAAGTATTTTCTTTCATTTAAAAAAAATTTTCATTCAATTAAAATGGCGCAACAGTGAGATATTCAAAAAATTACAAGTGCACATAGAAGCTCTAGTACTAATATCCAGTACAAATGTACGAAAATGATACAAAACACATTACTCATACGGCATGTTTTTAAAAATTTAATATCTCCAGAAATAATTAAGATAAAAAGATGAAACAAACGGTGATTATTGTTAATAAAACATCTTTAGCAAGGCTTTTTGGGTTTTTGAGGATCTATTTTTAAACTAAGCTCCGTTGGAAAAAGCTTACCCAAGCTGCATTAATTTTCCCTTTGAAATTTTCAAATGCATACAATTAGGTGTTGAATTTGGGGACCTTAAAGCAGGAAAAGGCACGTTTTCATGATTTTTCTTTTGGAAATATGAATAATGTTGGTATATTTATTTCATATTCACGTAATAATTTAGCTTCTTAAGTTTATTTCAACATTTTTAAAAATATTCATATATCGATAAATAAGTCCGTGTACAGCGAGTCTCCGGAGGTGACTCGAGAAAAAGTTGCTGTTCGATGAACATCCCAACTGGTGAGCAGATAATCGGGAACGAAAAAATTCAATTGCGTTTTAAAGGTGATATGTTTCCATACCCGAAGCCCTTTGATTTGTCCTTTTTTTCTAAATTTTTTGGAGCATTTTGAGGTGAGATTTTTGCTAAGATTTTGAGGTTATTTGTTACTTTAAAATAAAAGAAAATTAAAAAAAAAACCTTCGGCAGTCTCTGCTGAGTTATTGTTAGAAATATGTTGTGCAAAAAATATCAGAAGGGTCGATCGGTCAAGTAGTTTTTCCCGCATTATGTTCACAGAACTCAAAACGGTTGCTCTCAAGAAAATTGATAGAAATTTTTTTATTTTTGTCGACCATGGAGCAGGTGGACCGCTTGCTTTGAGCGGCTGTATCTTCGTTATATTTTTCTCGATTTTCTTGAAATTTGCACAAAATACTTTTGAAATGTTTTAAATTCAGAAAAAAATTAAAACAAAAATGTGCAAAATTTTTTAAAGCCCTCGCACACCCTTAAATAAACACCACAAACTATTGAAAGGCCAAAGCTCGCTTTTTTCCATTTGAATATTTATTTAATTCAATATTCAATCAAACTCTGAATCTTTTGAATTTTTTGCTTAAAAGTTCTCGACACAATTCGGATTCACTATTGAGTAACTCGAAATCTCTATTCTACAATCATTTTTCAAATGCTTTAATTACACCTTTATTACTGAGATAAGAACTCAATTGAATACAAAAAAAAAAATCAATGGAAAATTCATCGTTCTTTGTGCATTCTCAGACACAAGCGTGCGAATAAAATAAACGAAAGTACAAATAAAAATAAAATTGTCATCTTGTGTTGCTCCTATTCGAAGAAAACTCACGCCAAACGTTCCGACTTTCAACGAAATCCATAATTACACGTAAAAAGCTTCGAGTGCAGCAATCCAGCTGGTAGAATTTTACGCGCTGTTTACAAAGTTAAAGCGACCTTATTTGAAGAAAATATAAATAATGAGTTTAAAAAAAAAATGCAATTTCTCTCTTAGCAAAATAGAGCCGACTTGTATGTATTTCGAATGGAATTGCGTTTCGCTGGCATTGCAAGCGTTCGCATGCATTCCGTTGCATTGGAAATAGAGCGGCCACAATCGTACGGAACGCAGCGCTGGCTGGAACGGAACCGCGAACGTTACGGAAAGAATATAAATTCCAAGAACGCAAACCAGTTTAATCATGGTAGTTTCGACGGCAAATTTACTCAATAAATTCTATGGACGAAATTCAATTTTCCATTCCGCATACCGTAATCAATTGATAGCAACATTAACAGGTGAACCGTACAAACGAAAATTTTCGCTGAGTTTTTGTTCAATTTAATCACTGTGCATTCGATTTCGATTCTTGCAGCGAGTGTTAATTCGATATCGCATGGCTTAGGGATAGGATGGACTGCACCGACATTACTTCGAATAAGATCAACGGATACACCACTCGACTTTCCCATATCGCTTGGAGGAATTATCCTGGATTGGTTCACTGCCTGCATTGGGAGCTATTGTCGGCGATATTCTGCAATGTTGTATGGTGAATTTTCTGGGAAGGAAAATGTGCACGAATTTAATGACACCGCCGGTCATTGTGAGTGCCAAAAGAAATACGGTGGAATCTCGATTATCCGGACATCCAATTATTCGGATATACGATTGTTCGGTTTTACTATCACTCGGATATCTGATAATCCAAGAAAATTTATTATCCGGATGTCTGATATCATATTATCCGGATAAAAGATTATCGGGAAATCCGGTTATTCGGATATGCGACTATCCGGATATCTGATCATCCAGAAACGATTTTATCCGGATGTTTGATATAACATTATCCAGATGTCCGATAATCCGAATATCCAATTATCCGGATATATGATCATCCGATTATTCGGATATACGATTTTTCGAATTTAATATCACTCGGATATCTGATAATCAAGGAAAATTTATTATCCGGATGTCTGATATCATATTATCCGGATACAAGATTATCGGGAAATCCGGTTTTAGGATATGCGACTATCCGGATACTCTTTAATCCGGATATTTGATATAAAATTATCCGGATTTCCGATAATTCCGAATATCCAATTATCCGGATATATAATCAACCACATATCCGATTATCCGGATATCTGATTATGATTCAGATATCCTATTATCACTCGGATATCTGATAATCAAGGAAAATTTATTATCCGGATGTCTGATCGTCCAATTATCATATTATCCGGATACAATATTATCGGGAAATACGGTTATTCGAATATACGACTATCCGGATACTCTTTTATCTGGTTATTTGGTATAAAATTATCCGATAATCCGAATATCCAGTTATCCGGATATATAATCATCTACATATCCGATTATCCGGATATCTGATTATGATCCAGATATCCTATTATCTAGATAAAATATTATCCGGATATCCAATTATCTGAATATCGAGTTTTCCGTTCTCATTATTTACGGGTCAAATTACCAAATTAATCACTTAATATTTGCAACCACGATCGTAACCTGTTCAAACCGGATTTTTTTCAAAAATAAATTTTTTTTTTAACGTGGCTTGGTTGGTTATGGCTCAAATAATGTCTCACAAAGCGTGATGAAGTAAACGAAAATTATAAAAAACTAATTTTCGCGAGACAGGACAAATGATAAAAGGGTTAAATAAAATAAATTATTTGATTTTTTTTTTGTGTCGTACAGTCTGAATGACGCATGTGTGCCCCCAATCTATAATTTGCGATTATCCGGAATACTCGTGTATTTAATTCGGATAGTCGGGATTCTACCGTATGTTTAAAAAAAAAAATTCTTATAAAAATGACAAATAATAAATCTTTCCAGTTGGCGTGGATATTAATTTACGTATCGAAAAGCATTGAATATCTCTATGTGTCGCGATTCCTAATGGGTCTTACAGGAGCTGCTTGTATGTCCGTTTTGCCAGTATTTATCGGAGACATTTCGAACAAAAGGTACCTAATCGAAACAGTAGAAAAAGCTAATTTAAAAAAAACCAGAGTGTAACAGAAAGTAATACTAAGTCCACGGAGTATGCCAAACGACCCAGCCGGAAATTTTCTCATAAAGGACCAATTCATTAAATTTTTTCACCAAGAATATCAAGGGGAAAATTTGAGTACTTCTCAATTGCAATGGCAATGTCATCGAAAGGAAATTTTATTCATCGCAATTCCAATTACATTGTCATCGAAAGAGGTATCGATACGACGGAGGTCTATATAATCAGGAGGAGTCGCGGCTCTATGTCATGCTGAAATCATTGATTGTTTAATCGGGACATTTCCGGCTGGGGATCTTCAGTTGTTGGTGCATAATATTGCGAAAATATCTACATATATATATGATATACTTTGAGCTTAACTCAAAATATAAGGCCCGTTGTGTGATTTAATATCAGCTTCGGAAACATACCCTGTTTTTAAGTTGCCATCAGCATTTAATAATTTTTTTGAAATTTTCCTACAGGGTTCGTGGGACGTTTGTATCGTTCTATATCGTAGCGATGAGCATTGGAACTTTGCTTGGATATATATTGGCTTCTTCGTTGAGCTATTACACTTTCCCATGGGTTGCCATGTGTATTCCATGCTTATTCCAGGTTTTGTTCTTCTTCCTTCCCGAAACGCCGCAGTTTAAATTGAAAAAGGGTCAAACAGCCGAAGCCTTAAATTCGTTTCAATTCTATGAGAACTGCCGTCATAATCATCAATCGTGCGAAAAGGATTTCGATGATATGAAAGCCGCCATCGAAACAAATAAATCGCAAAATAGATTCGAATTCGATGAATTTCGTAAGCCACCAAGAAAGACTGGGGAAAATCCCTCGATTAATTTCAATCTCCCTTTTTTTTCCAGTTACTCTGTCCGCTTTGAAGAGCTACATTACGATTTTCGTTTTATGCCTTTTGGTACATTTCTCCGGGCTCTATTCGTTCCTCAGCTATATGTCGAAAATTTTCGATGTCTCGGGTACCCCATTCGAACCGAATATAAGTACAATTATTGTGGGTGTCGTTCAGATATTGGGAAATATAACAGCAACTCTGTGTATCGATCAATTTGGAAGGAAAATTCTACTCATTATTTCATCGGTTGGTGTTGCCAGTGGACTGACGGCCTTCGGCTGTTACAGATGGTTCACAGAGCTACTCAATCCGGCCCCGTATAATTTCATACCATTGATATGTATGATTTTCATAATCTTTTTGGGAAATATCGGCATTCTATGCCTGCCCTATATCATTATTATGGAAATTCTTCCGTCCAAGGTGCGATATTCTTTCATTTTTTTCTGCAATTATTTTCAATAATTTTATTTTATTTATTTTATTTTATTTTATTTATTTTTTTTTTTCAAATAGATTCGAGCAATGGCCGTTCCGGTCTGTCTATGCATAATGAGCATAATCGGCTTTGCTGCAATAAAACTTTTCCCCATTTGTGTGGAAACATTTGGAATTAGTTCGATAATGTTTGCCTGCGCTGCAATCACTGCCCTCCTTATAAGCTATTTACTCGTATTTTTACCTGAAACCAAAGGCAAATCAATTGTACAAGATTAACGTGAGAAAGTACATAATTCCAACACATTTAATTATAAATAGTAATTAAAAGCAATTATAATAAGTCCATATTATTCTAATTCAACAAACGAAATCGTTTTTAAGGTGGGGCGAGAGTCCAGCAAAGCTTTGTAGAGCTCCTCAAGTGGAAGATTAAATTTTTTCCTCTGATTGCGGATAATAAATTTCCACTTTGCAGTGCCAAAACAGTAGCAAGGAGAGCTTCGATGCATTAAAGTTAACGCATATAGTTAATCACTGTCGTTTCCACTTGTGGACTGTGCATTAACTAATCAGCTGATTTCGTGGAAGCTGCTGTAAGAAATGTAAATACCTTCATTGATTTCAATGTGTGATAGCTTAATATTACTTATTCCTTGAATCATTTTAGATTTTATTTCAGCGGTTCTTTGATTGATTTTGTATGGATCACATTTTTATACATGTGTTAACGAGTCAATGCAGGTAATTGAGTATGCACTATGTGGGAACATGCGTTTCGTGAACTATAGGCCAGAAATGCTAAAAAAAGAGGTGAATTTTTTCAATTTTTGAGAGTTTTCCTATATCTCCCTAGATGGTGTTTTTCCGCATCAATTATTACTACAGGCCTTCTGTCCATTCCTTTAGCTAAAACCTTTTTATAGACAAGGAAATAAAATATTGAACGGCTTACAAGATATAAAAGCAAAACGAATGCGCAACTTAATTCTCGGCCACACGTTTCGAGATCGATTTTAAATGGGCCTGCTGCTTAACCGGCAAAACCAAATATAGGGATTTATTACAATAATCATGGGCGTATTGACAGTAGAGCAGGGAGGGGCAGCTGCCCCCTCTAAATATTTTCCGCTCAGTATACACCGCAGAAGAGTTTTCCAGGTTGATACTCCTGGAAATGGGACAAGGCCAGCAATATAATTTTTCATAAGATAAAAGGAAACCTTTGCTTACATGTGACAACACCTATGAACAGACGCCAAAGAACAAACTTTTTGTATCTTTCCCCTCCGTGACTGAGATTCTGGATACGCCCATGACAATAATTAAATAGTTTTAGGAACTAAAATTTAAAATTCAATGATCTGAATCAAGTTTTGCTTTGCATTACCTGGGTTTATCTATTCACTGAGATCTTAAATCGACTTTAGCCGTTATATATTATTCAAGCTGAATTATCAATTAACCCATGAACTGTATCAAATCAATTATTGAGGCAATTATTACACTTTGATTTGAAAGATTTAAGATTATTCATTTGAATATTTGCCTTTATTTATAAGAATATTATATATGGGTATTTCCAGAAAAAAAAAACTTTTTGTCACGTCCGAGCATATGTAATTGCCTTTCTGATCGGCATAAAATTTTTATAAATATAAAATTCCGGAAGAGCTCCGCACGATAATATTTAGAAACAAAATTACCATTTTCCACATTCTTCAATACGGGACTTAAAATTGATAAAGTAACTGTCACGTCCGTTTGGAAATACCCATATATAATATATATATTGCTCTTAAATTTGAATTGCCAACGAATGTTGACATAATCTCGCCCCTTTCCGGACTATTTTCGATTCCATCCTAATGCTCATTAGATCGTCTTCTTCTTATTGCGGTTTCAAATGTTCCAGCCTATCCTGGGGTCCGTAAAACGTGGCCAGTTCCCCCATTTTGTTCTGAGATAATTCCTTCAGCCTCGAGGTCCCACTTTATTGTGTCCATCCAACACTATTTCGGACGAACTTGTTGTCTGCAACCTTGTATTTGCAGTAGTTCGTCCTTTTTTTTTGAAGCTGTCTCCATTTGGACTCAGGACGTGTCCATACCAGAGTAGCCTTGCTTCTCGGATTTTCCCAATAAGTGGAGCAACGCCAGTAATATGGACTGACCTCAGTGTAGCCTTCGGTCAGTCCTTCATGTTACCAGTACTAGTCCCCTCATAATTTCACTTCGAATGTATTCAACTGACCTTTCTAACATGGGCCTGTCATTGGAGAGGAACTAGTCCGTAAAACGGTCAGTTTTTTCGGGTCAATTGTCGTAATTTCGTCTGGTTTTAGGATAGTCAAATAAGGAAAATAAAAACCAATTACTTATACAGGGTGTTCCGTATCTGAGTGCTTTCCTCTATAGGGTTAATAGAGAAGATCATTGTGAACAAAAAATCGTATGGAAGGGGGGTCCAAAATGCACCCCTGAAGAGTTATACGGGAACGAAAGAAATTTGCAGTTGTTTCAGAAAAAAAATTGTCACGCCTCAACGTTTGTATCCAAGATAAAAAATTTTAATGCAGTTCGACAGAGAATTGTCAGACCTTTCTAGACGTATAAAATAGTCTTACACTTTATTGCAGCTTCAAGGGTATTTGAGCCTTCAAAGTCAAAATTTTAAAATTGTTTAAACATTTTTTGACTTTGAGAGCCATTTTGGTATAAAAAAAGGTCCTATTAACACCCAAATTTTTTATTTTATTCAAAATGCTGGATCGATTTCCTTTAATTTGGTACCCCATATGTACAATAATTTTTTTGAAAATAAGATGAGAAAATTAAATATCTAAATGAACTTATTAGTTTTACAGTATCAAATCTATTAAATTCGACTTCATTGAAAGCAAACGGATAGATTTTCTAAGTTGATGAAAGTGTCATTTACAGACTACCCTAAAACTCACCCGTTTATTACCAACAGCCGGCTAGCCGAATTCGATGGAGCGAACTGCCGTAATATAACCGGTAGGATTTAGACCGGTCAAAGACCAATCCTTCATACGAAATTGACCGGCTCATTACTGCAGGGTTATTTCTTTCCATTAACTTCAAACAAAACACGACTGCATAAATTCAATTGGAAATGACGTAAGAAACTAGAAGAAATTAAACTCAGTCCACTGAGGTGTCTTCTGACACGAATGGTCCGGGTTTAAATAATGGAAAAAACTTTTTCGTATATTTTAAAATATATATGTATATTATATATTAATATATATCCTTCGATAATAGCATAACGATACATGCATAACTAAAAACTATGAACATTTCGGAAGATTCCGTGAGACTAAACAACGTTTTTACAATGCAAATAATTTCAATACGAAAAAAAAAAACCTTATTCAATTTAAAACTAGAAAACTACATCACAGAGAATTCTTTTTTTTTTTCTTCTTTTCAAAATAAAGGACCTACAAAAAATGTTACAAGCAAATTTATGAAATAGAAAAAAAAACTAATGCAAAACTAAAAACCATGAAGATATCTATCGGTGTGAATAACCTTCGCTCTACTTCGCCATAAACTATTTTAATAATAAATTTATTAAAAAAAAAAAAAAAATAGTGCAATTCACTGTTGCTAGGTTAGGGGAATCCCCCCTAAATTAAAAGACATTTATGTGATCTTTAGTGGATTCTTAGGGCAGAAAAGTGGCCAGGGAAAGTTTTATGGGACCAGCTGGCGGCATAAAATTGCAATTATTTAACACATTTTTTTTTTTTTAACTAAAACCTTACAACTAAAATTTCAACAACAAAAAAATTATTAATATTAATATTAATCACATTAAAATTAAATTTAAAAAAATTAGGTATAAAATTCAAAAATGGAAAATAGATAATTTGAAATTTAAATTAGAATTTTAAACTTCGCTCGGATTTTTCTTCTCACAATCACAAAATTAATTATACACAGAAAAAAAAAAACAAACATATATATATATGTATATATGGTGGAGAAAAGTTCCAAATAGTGCGTATATATCTAGGTTTGTTTGTGTATGTATGTCTAAGAGAATGAGAACAGAGAATACGGATGTGTATGATCATGTCTTGGGGCAGCGTATATAGCGTAGGACCGCATAGCCCATGACACGGAACACCAAAAAGAACATCATCAAAACTAACGTATTTAGCCAAAGAGGCGATGTGGAATTTTGCGCCTTGAGTATTTCTTCATATGGAATGACTGAGGTTGAATTATTTTTACATATTTCGAAGCTGCTCGGGCTGCCGCAACTGACCAAAAGGATATAGGATATTATTAGCGATCGCGAGAGAGAAAACTTGTTAATATACCTTATCGTTGGACCCTCGCGAAACTCCAATATCTGCATATTCTGATAGGCGTAGTGTATCATCGATGTGTACCGTATCCAGCTGAGTCCGTCCGGTATACGCGATGATAAATAGCCGCCGAAAAGCTGCGTCGCCAGCGTATACAGTGCACTTAGCGTTATGCTGACGTTCATGTCCATACAGCAGGCGCCAATGAAGAAGCCGACACTCTGCGCCACTATTGTATTGAGCAGTAGAAATACCAACATCAAGAAGAAAAGCTTGAAACTGTATTTTCATTAGGACATCATCATCATCATGATCGTTCAAGAGAGAATTTTTTGTTGTATGGATAGACACAGAGAAAGAGATAGAGAAAGAGATAGAGATAGAGTATTGCAATGGAATTTTTGAATGAGGATTCTCGATCAGCGATCGACGCGCTTACCTTGCACAGCCGAGCATCGGATACGAAATGATGAGGTAGACTGTTGGCAATGTTATCACCAATGGTAGTTCGCCAAACATTTTTGCCAGATAGTATGCCGATAGTCGATAGGCACCAGATCGACGTTCCTTACTGATGACCTCACGTTCGGCGGGAACTAATGAAAGGATAACAAATGCAAATCAGTATTGAAAAAACAATTTTTAGATAAAATTCAAATTCACATGAATTCAGTGCACCGAACAAAGCGAATAGCATCCAATAGGTCTGCGAGAAGAACATCCAACCTTGCAGATCGTGCAGAAATTCCTCGGTACGTGGCAGCTGAAACCAAATGGCGCCGGCCATTAATGCCAGACCGATCGTTTGAAGCCAATTCAATTTCGAGAGCATCAATGGTTTGGCTTCCTTGAAATTGCGGCTCAGCAGCACACGGAATTGGGTATGGAAATGTGTTGGATAGTCGAGCCAATCGCCGTCCGTCTCGTATTGCTGATGATCGCCGCTCGACGCTGACGATGAGCTAAAATTCGATTGCGAATCGGCGGTCGCACACCACAGCTGTTGGGCGGCATCCTCACACACGTCATGATGATTGTCATCGGTGGAGCCACCGTCGCCACCAACACCGACATCGCAACCATCACCACCAACACCACCGCCCATAATCAACAGTGGAGCATCGTGATTCACATGATGAAGATTGTGATGATTGTAATTAAGATGATTGTGGTTCAGCAGGTGATGGCGATGATGGTGATGATGATTGTTGGTTATGTCCTTGTAGTAATTATTAATAATATTATTGATAAGTGCATCGTGCTTCTGACTTTTATCGCTATTCGTATTGTTCGTATTGAATGCCATTTGACCGCAATTCTTCATTTGTCCATTGCTTTCTTGCGGATTGTGATGATTTGTTTGTGCTGTTGTTGTTGTTGACTGCTGATGTAGCTTCTGATGATGTTGCTTCGCATTTAATGTGATGCAGTTACGATTTATAAAATTTCCATGAGATTCTTTGGCGGCAACGAAGAGCTTTTCACGTATATCCGGATAGGATTTCAGCTGTTCCACTGTAATTAAATCAGGTAGAGATTGTTTTATTCTCAATTTGGGGTACATAGTTCATATAAGATGGTCAAATCGAAAAAAAAATCCAACCAAAAAAATCCGAAAAATCATGGCGTCCGATTTGGATGAAAAATTTTATATAGAACAAGTGAAAAATTCTAAGAATTTTGGAATTTTTTCAAAAAACTGATTACAACTAGTCTAGTTTGGGTCTAGTTCCAAACTGGTCCAAAAGGGACCAGTTTTTTTTGAAAAAATTTTAGTGCTTAAATTCTTAGAAATTTTCATTATTCCATATATTAAATTTCATCCAAAAAAACAACTAGTCTAGTTTGGGTCTAGTTCCAAACTGGTCCAAAAAGGACCAGTTTTTTGATAAAATTTTAGTGCTTAAATTCTTAGAAATTTTCACTTATTCTATATATAAAATTTCATCCAAAAAAACAACTAATCTAGTTTGGGTCTAGTTCCAAACTGGTCCAAAAAGGACCAGTTTTTATTTTAAATTTTAGTGCTTAAATTCTTAGAATTTTTGACTTTTTCTATATATAAATTTTCATCGAAATCGGACATGATTCCAGTTTTTTTGGGTTTGGTCCAAACTGGTCTCAAACTCCTTAGCACCATTCTCTCCAAAATTTTTTTGGAGATAGTGAAAATTCTTAAGAACTTTGGCGTAATAAATATATTTTCCAAAAAACTGATTACAACTAGTCTAGTTTGGGTCTAGTTCCAAACTGGTCCAAAAAGGACCAGTTTTTTTTTTAATTTTAGTGCTTAAATTCTAAGAATTGTTCACTTATTCCATATATAAATTTTCATCCAAATCGGACGCAATGATTTTTTCAATTTATTTTTTTTTTGGTTTTTGGTCCATAACTCTCTAAACTTCCTCTAGTCCCACCCAATTTTTTTTGGGTTAATGTCTTATAATTGTTCAATATACCACTGTGGAAAATATAAGCAAAGCACTCTTTCTCTGGACACGCCACTGGTGGCATCACTGTTGCCAGTTTAGGGAAATCTCCCCTAAATTAAAAGACATTAATGATCTTTAGTGGAGTCTTAGGGCAGAAAAATGGTCGGGGAAAGTTTTATGGCACCAAAATTTTGTCTTTAGTAGATTTGAAAATAAAATTTTTGGGAATTTTTCCCTTTTTTTGAGACATTCATAGACAATATTCCCCTAAAAATCTGGCAACAGTGAGTGGCAAGACCATTAAGCGCCAAATAAACATTCAGTCTGACTGATCAGTCACCCGTGTATGTACGTGTTGATGTGCTCTTGCCCATACATTTAACATCATGTGTCCGGTGTACCGCACACATTCTCTTTTTCACAAACACAATTAAATGACTGATTCAGTCAGACTGAATGTTTATGTTGCCCTTTAAGAACTTACAAACAAAATCGGCGGGATTGTAGTGCGGCTTGATGGCAACTCCGATGTCTTCAAAATAGCTATAAATATTATTCACTTCGCCAAAGTACGCCGTTCGTCCGTTGTAGAGCAATAGCAATTTATCGAACATATGAAACATTTGAGACGACGGCTGATGTACGGTTATCACAACAGTTTTTTGCTCTTGCATTGCATAGCGCTTGAGAACCTTCATAAGAGAAATAGCCGAATGACTGTCAAGGCCGGATGTTGGCTCCTGTAATATTAAAACATATACAAATAAATAAATTTTCTCAAATTAAGAGCGCAATCGCTTTTTAAAGAGACAACCCGAAAGAGAGCGAACAAGAGAGTGCAATTAAAATGTACTCTTAATCGGCAGCTCTCTTATAAAAATTTTCAACTTACATCTAATAACATTAAGAGCGGATTTGTTAGCAGCTCGCATGCGATATTCGCACGTTTCTTTTCGCCGCCGGAGAGACCGCGATTTAGATAATCGCCAAATTTTGTTTGCTGACAACAATTCAGCTCCAGCGTTTGCAATATACGATCGACCAATTTAACTTTTTCCGCATTCGGCATTTTTTCCGGCAAACGTAATAGCGCCGTATACATGACGGTTTCCCGTAGAGTTAGGCCCGAGAAAAAGACCTCCTCTTGAAGAACATAGCAGATTTTTCGGCGCCATTTCTTTGAAATCGGTTCACGATTTAGATAAATACTTCCGCTATCTATTCGCCGCTGACCACTCAGACAATCTAGGAGTGTCGTCTTCCCGCAACCCGACGGACCCATGATGGCCAAAACTTCACCAGGACTAAAGTAAAAAAAAAATAGTATAAATAATTCTGGTCTAAATTTATATTTATTAAGGGAATATTGTCGACTTACCTGACGATGCCACTAACATCGGAAAGTATTTTACGTTCGTTGTGTTGGACTGTGATGCTCTGAAATGTCAGCTGAAGAGTTCGGTGGAAATCGGTGATAAATGGAAATGTTACCATAGCATGATCGTTTCTGGAAAGAACAAATTTTGAGATATTAGAAGGAAAAGAAGGAAAAATCAAAACAAGGAAACAATTATGTCTGGTTTCAAATAACACAGGTGTCCGTTTTTCGCCGCTGTCCCCAACGTGAAAAAGGTAAGCAAAGTAAGATAAACCATGATACAAGAAAACAAGATAGCGCCACTTGAGAGAGGAAACGTCACAAACTCAAAATCGCGATTCGTTGTTGTTGTTTTCCCATGTTAAACCGGCTTTTTACTTTTTTGAATAGCATGGGAAACAACAACAATTTCTCGCTCAGTGACGTCACAAACTCAATTTTCGGCTCTCAAAGAGAGCCTCAAAATAGCGGTACTGAAGTGGCGCTATCTTGTTTTCTTGTATCATGAGATAAACATTCAACATAACTACCCATTACGTTAGCATTACCATTGTAATTGAAACTGTAAGCCCATGTCAATTTGATTGTTGTTGGTAGAAAATATAACAAAAATCTTCTACTCCTTACAATTCCGATAACCTGGTAATGCATAGTTCCACTTCTTTGAATTTATTAAATGAATCATTCAGAGCCGTAGCGAAGGTCTCGGGGGCCCTTGTGCAAGATTTCCTAGTGGGACCTTGAAAATGAATTTCTTAACAAAAAAAATTTCAATGCTTTTTCGAAGTGTATTAAAAAAAGGTTCAAAAACCGTGAGAAATTGGAAACAGAATTGGAAAACGCTTCTCGATGCCTAAGGCGAAGTCAGATTTTCATTTTTGTTTTGATTCCTTCTTTCAATTCCTTGTCTTTCCCTTTCTCTTCAATAAAAAAGTAAAACCAATTTTATACAATGTAATAAAAACGTTATCGACGATCTTTTCAAGCTCATACTTTGAAATGATTTCGAAAAAAAAATATCTTCGGACGCCCCTCAGAGCCGGGAGCCCCCGTGCACCGCACCGCCTCAACATGCCTAGTTACGGCTCTGGAATCATTAAATTACAAAAGTCATATATTACGTAATTTCTCGTTGGGTCGTTACGCAACGACGCAGCGGCGAAGAACGGGAAAAAGGAGAGCAGCACTTCAAGCTCAGCTGCTCTGGCTTTTTTCCCGTAATGCTTGATGGGCAACACCGTTTGCTTAGAACTATTATTAATGCAAAACAGTCGATCGTGTCGTGTCCTTTGTCTTTTTCGAATAATTCATTCAATTAAGTTCAAATCGTCGATCGCATAACGCGAATCTTCTTCCGTTTTTCCGCGAGTGATTAATTGCCACGAGTCGACCGCGTAACGCGAATGATTTTCATCCTTTTTTTTCGAGTGATCCGATTCCAAACGTCGAGAGTGTCGCGCGAATTCCCTTTTTTTTTCCTAAAAGAACACAACAACAACAGCAACAGATTGTTACAGCAACGTTGGAACAATTTGCATCAGCTAAGCTAGCATCTCAGTCGCAGTATTCTCGACTGTCATCAGCAACAGTGACGTCAGCAGCGCATCGTCTTTCGCAAGGTACGTGATTAGTTTTTTTCTATGTATATTGAAACGATTTCCCATTGCCCCATTGTTTGGTCGGACGACCAATTGACATTTGTGGCACAAACAACAGGAATGCCGACCAATATTCAAAACACGGAATTAACCCTCTAATGCCACAGTTTTTTTCAATGAAACGGAAGTTCAGACCCTCTAATGCCACAAGTTTTGTTCTTCAATGAAAAGTTCATGATATGACATGTTTGGGTTAGAAAAGACATGAATCTGAAATAATGATTTTTTGTATTTTGTTCGAGAAAAGTCCGTCTAGAGACAGAGCCAGGAATTAGAGGTTAAGATCATTTATTGCTCCCGTTTAAACAGGGAGACAAAACGCGAGACACTGAAAGAACTACATTATAGTGACTGATATGGAATGTCTTTGTCTCTGTCACTCTCATGTGTTTCCTTCCAGTGTCTCTCTTAATCTAAACACGGACATTCACATTTTGAAATTATGCTCTTTAGAAATGCAACCCTGGTCTGCCCGATTCTAAATATTCCAGGAAAATTTTCCCAAAACGGGTTTCCTCCTTTTCTAACTACTTACATGAGGAAGTGAATATAAAAAGAGCAAAAACACTGCCTTTTCTTCGTTTTAAAAAATTCTAGGGACGAATTTCCCGGAGAATATTCATTCAGAATCGGACTGATTAATGATCAAGACCCCGTTATCGATTTATTGCTGTAGCTTAGGCAGGCCTGTAGAGAGGGGGTGCAAAAGGGGATTTTCACCGGGCTCAGGCTTTCTGAAGGGGCCCGCAATTGTCAAGGGTATTTTTTTTTTTTGGTCGCACATTTCTGTGAGGACCCCGGAAAAAAATCCCCCATGCCCCAAATGTCTCTCTACGGGCCTGAACTTGGGGCCAAAGTACAATAGTCCAAGAGTCGTGTCTCCTTCTATCTCTCTCTCTCTCTCTCTCTCTCTCCTCTCTCTCTCTCCTCTCTCTCTCTCTCTCTCTCCTCTCTCCTCCTCTTCTCTCTCTCTCTCTCTCTCTCTCTCTCTCTCTCTCTCTCTCTCTCTCTCTCTCTCTCTCTCTCTCTCTCTCTCTCTCTCTCTCTCTGTCTCTCGCAAGCACGCATTACTCTCAGACTATTCTACCTTGGCCCTCAACCCCTTCCAATCCTGCGAGCCCCTTAAACTTTAACTGCAATTAATTGACGACCATTTTTTCCCCACTTGACCCTATGGTATTTAAAAGTAAAGAATGACAAGTCATGTTCTATGTTGTTTTTTTTATAAGGACGCCCACTTATCTCAAGTCCAGTTTGAGTGCGTTCATCTGTTATCAATTTGCTAGAAAATCTCTCCTAATTCATTTAGCGGAGGATTATTTCGAAGTGAATGATCTGTCATACCCTCTGACAAATCGGTTTTATTACTTCATATCTCTCTCTTTCTCTTTCTCTGTTTTTGTTTTTCTTCTGTTCTTTGTTTTTCTCTCCCGCTCGCTGCTTCAAGTAATCCATTCTGGACGTGACTACTTATGTATCGCCGACGTCATTGATGTCATCGACGTCGCGACGTTTGCCGTCATCTAACTGTTTCTTGCGTAGACATTCGAAGTATATATATGGACAGAAGTATGTATGCAGGTTCGTATGAGATGCTGTTCGGTTTCTTCGGTCTCAGCTGCTGATCATGCCGTACGCCTCAACGTTGCGATTTGATTTTCTTCAGCTTGCATTGACCCCCACACCCATTCAATGTGATGTGGATGCGGAGCCCATTTCTTGTGATTATTGTGAACTCGTTCCTATCGCCTTATATCTGTCCATTCGTTGCCACGCACATATGCACATACAAACATACATATATAAGAATGCTGCGAGCTATTCAGCCATAGTTCGTTGTACTCTTTATTTACGTTTGTCCCTCATGATAATGCCGCTGCTTCTTTCAAAATATGTATGAATATGCATGAGTTTAAATATGTGTGTGTGTGTGCTGCATCGTTGAATGCCTTTGGCTTTTTTACGTATTCACTTTCTTATTAGTTTTATTTTTTTTATAAATAAAATCCTTCGTGAAACGCTCTGATTCATTCTTCTCGATTCTCGTTGGCATTATTTTCATTTCTCATTTTCGTCTCACAATTGATTTTCTTGTTTACGAGGATTTTTCTTCTTTTTGTATCTAAGGAATTTAATTGTTTCTTTTAACTCAATGAGATATTGCTTATTGAGCAGCGATCAGCCTTCGAAGGAATTTTTGTGGGAGGAAATTAATCAATTATTCAATAAAAGTGGCCGTCTTTCTTTCTCGATTGTCCCATCGGGTCTTCCTTCTCTCTCTCTCTCTTCTCTCTCTTCTTTCTCTCTCTCTCTCTCTCTCTCTCTCTTTCTCTCTCTCTTCCTCTCAATCGTCGCATCGTTTCATCTCTCTCTTTCTCTCACAAACCCCCCACCCCCTCCCCTCTTCCTCTCGATCTTCCCCCAATTCATATTTTTATCACTCTGGATCGTCGCATCGTTTCATCTCTCTCTTTCTCTCACAAATCCCCACCCCCCTTCCCACCTCTTCCTCTCGATCGTCGCCCCAATTCTTCTTTTTATCACTCTGGATCGTCGCATCGTTTCATCTCTCTCTTTCTCTCACAAATCCCCCAACCCCCTTCCCACCACTTCCTCGCGATCTTCCCCTCAATTCTTCTTTTTATCACTCTGGATCGTCGCATCGTTTATGCGGACCCCGGTATAAGCCCGGAAAGAACACGCTAGAAGAAGAAGATCGTCGCATCGTTTGATCTGTCTCTCTCTTCTCGCGATCGCGATCGTCCTATCAGTTCTTCTTTCTCTTTCCTCCATCGTGAATAGGCCATTGACCTCGGTGAAAAACAAAAGTTCAGGTATTGTTGCTGCATCACATGCTCGCTGAATAAATATTTTGACAAGTATCTATGACCTGAAGGGCCTTCTTTGTGTTTTTTTTCCTTTTATCAGCGATTTTTTTTTTTTTTTTTTGGATTGATCTTCTCATATATCAATTACGAAATCGAAATGACAGGGAGCCCAAAACTTCAAAAACAAATTAAGCTGAGAGATTCACAGCACTTTCTCGTGAAGTGAATTCAGAAAATAAAATAAAAAAAGGAAAAAACATACTCCGGAATTAGCGGTCTACGTGTTGTTGGCCATGTTCCAAGACGTTGAAATTGTGAAGATTGAATTTAAGAGAAAAAGAAAAAATGAGGAAATTTCGTTTGTGAAAGTTGAGAAAGTGAAAAACTTTAGGAAATGCGAGGAAATGATGCTAAAGACATAAAAATTTAAGAAAAGGGACACACAAACCAATCAACTAAATTAGAAGATTAAGAACCCAGTAAACTATTGAATGAGCGAATCAAATCTGACAATAGAGCTCTCTTGGGTGCGTTCTTTTGTTGATTCTCAAGATCAGTTGAAATGTAGTAATGGAGGTAAGAAAAAGTTAAAGGAAATTATTTTATTGATATGGATATTGGTCTCATAAATTAAGACAATCTTTATGAAATAGTGAGGGATACTTTTGAGGCTATTGGCCCATAAGGGAAGTTATTGATGATTAGCGATAGTCAAGTTGGAGAAAATTTCGCAAAGCTTTTGAATGCCACTCAAATACCTATGCATAAATGCATGCGTAGTATTACGCATCAAAGTCTTCTTGTAATATTTTCATCGCTTGAATATTATTAGAGTAAAAATTTAAGATTTCTTTGTTGTATCCTTTAAGGGGACATTAGGCTTCTAAAAATATATTAGGATATTAGGGCCGAAAAAGGCATGTTTTCATAGGCGACTCGAGTAAAAGTTCCTGTGCAATGATTATCCCCACTGGTGAGCAGATAATGGGAAACGAAAAAAACGAATGCGTCTAAAAGGTGATATGTTTCTAAAGGTTCCAGTGGCGTGTCCAGAGAAAGAGTGCTTTCATAGTGCTTATATTTTCCACAGTGGTATATTGAACAATTATAAGATATTAACCCAAAAAAATTTGGGAGAGAGTTATGGACCAAAAACCAAAAAACATCCGAAAAACTCAAGGCGTCCGATATGGATGAAAATTTATATATAGATTAAGTAAAAAATTCTAAGAATTTTGGCGTCAAAATTTTTTCAAAAAACTGATTACAACTAGTCTAGTTTGGGTCTAGTTCCAAACTGGTCCAAAACGGACCAGTTTTTTGAAAAAAATTTAGTGCTAAAATTCTACGAAATTTTCACTTTTTCCATATATAAAAATTCATCAAAAAAAAAAACAACTAGTCTAGTTTGGGTCTAGTTCGAAACTGGTCCAAAACGGACCAGTTTTTTGAAATAATTTTAGTGCTAAAATTCTACGAAATTTTCACTTTTTCCATACATAAAAATTCATCCAAAAAAAACAACTAGTCTAGTTTGGGTCTAGTTCCAAACTGGTCCAAAAAGGACCATTTTTTTAAAAAAAATTTTAGTGCTAAAATTCTAAGAAATTTTCACTTTTTCCATATAAAAAATTTCATCCAAATCGGACGCCATGAATTTTTCGGATTTTTTTGTTTTTGCTCCATAACTCTCTTCATGGTCGTATTTACAGTAGGGCAGGGAGGGGCAGCTGCCCCCTCTAATTAGTTTTTGCTCAGTATACACTGCAAAAGAGTTTTCCAAGAGTATCAAGAAATGATAGATACGGCTGCCAAAATCGTTTTTCTGAAGATAGAAGGAAGTCTATGCGTACATGTGGCAACACCTAGGAACATACGCAAAAGTTCCTACCATACATATAGAGCAAAATTTTTGTAGCTTGCCCCTCCCTAACTGAAATTCTGGATTCGTCCATGATTCTCTTCTACTACCATACTAAATTCTTTAATTAGAGCCACCTTAAAATCCCCCTGAATGATCAAAAAAGTAGCTTTAAAAAGTAGACATAGATTCCATGCTGTCTCAAGGTTACAATCCTTCCTTCTCGTGTTGCTAAACTTCTATACATTGTCATTTGAACTTCGATACCACTAGAAATAATGGAAAGAATATATTACTTATTTATTAAAAATATTCTTTTTCAATTATTCAATTGGTGTCACAATTCTCAACTCTAGTTGACTTCAATAAAAAAGTCTTCTTCTTGCACACATTCTTCAAAGGAAGTGAGTCCGATATTATGCAAAAAAAAAAAAAATAATAATAATATATAAAAATTCTAACAAAATGTATCGAACAACAAATAAAAACAAAATAATTAAGCGCCACTCGATGGCACAATTTCGTTAATTAGGTCAAAAAATTCAAGAATTTAAAGCACCAAACAATAATCGAACAGACATACCGCAATAGAAGAAGACAATAACGTGTGAAGGCTCGCCACATTTAAACGATGGCTTTCTTTAATTGAGCGTAAAATAAAAAAACAAACAAAATTAGCAAAAAACCCTCAAAAAAATAAAAATTCAATTTGTCACCAAGTAATTGTCACCGTCGAATTTTGTTTCTAATGGACAAAAAATAATAATAAAAGAATCGCATATCTCCAAGTCATTTGAAGGCCTTGAGGCAATCGTGCGCACTTAAGCGGTGACCCAATTTCAAATTTTTCAAATCAAAAAGTCTTCATTTTTTTAAATTAATTTTTGTTTGTTTGTTTGTGTTTTTGTTTTTTTCCTTCTGACGAATCTATTATTGATAAA
Organism: Chlorops oryzae; assembly: GCA_020466095.1. Lineage (NCBI taxonomy): Eukaryota > Metazoa > Arthropoda > Insecta > Diptera > Chloropidae > Chlorops > Chlorops oryzae. Next base: position 113,871,181 of record CM035807.1, read on the forward strand.
AATGATTTGTTTGCTCTTATTTGCGAATTATTGTTTTCATGTGATAAAAATCATTGACGAATCGAATCAGAAACCAGAAGCTGCAAGACGAAATAACAAAATAAAAATAAATCGAAAAATAAAAAGACAAAAATTATAATAACAAAAGCCATTGAACTTTACACAAAAAATTTCTTTTATATAAATCTACAAATTTCTTACCGATACATACATACATGCATGCATATACATAAAAAAGAGTATTAAATTCTTTTACTTTTGTTTGATTGGACTCGCTTTTTTAATATCGGTCAATGTGTGCAGGGACGAGATAAGAATTTTAAAAATTGCTTTCATTGCCTTTCAATTCGTTACGGATTGCCCAACTTTCACGTAATTTTTTCCACATTATTTTGATATTTTTCTTTTAATTTTTTATTAATTTTTATATTCCTTTTTAATTTTATTTCATTTCCTTACACTCGTTGTTTTATGCATATTCAAAAGTTAATAACCCCACACAAAAGATACTAATACGCGTTTTTATTTGTTTAATATTCGCGTTGATATGCCCATAAGGAAAAGAAAAATGTTTCGGTGGAAGTTTCTCTCCCAAAAAACACGAAAAAAAAATAATAAAAAATTTAAAAAAATTATTGAAAAAAATTGACGAAAAAGAGAGAAAAAAATCCTAAGTTAAAAAAATTCCAAAAGAAAGAGGAAGACGAACAGTTAAAATCTTCGAAATATTTCCGAAATGAACTGCTGGGATTTGAACGCATTCTATATAGCCCAAAATCCAACATTGCGAGAGCCCGATGCGAGAGTGCGCGACGTCACGAAAATGTTTTGCGTGACGCATTTCAATCTCCAATGAGAGTTTTGCGTCACGCAGATGAAAGCATAATTTCGCTTCTAGTAGTGCAATATTTGAACCAAGTACCAATCTAACGAGTACCGAGTACTCATAAAAATTATACTTTATCAATTGAGTTTAAATTTTAATTCAAAATTTTCAAAAAATTTTCAAAATGAACCAAAGCTCGCGAAATATTTTAAAAGCTCTTTTTCACTGAACAGTGAACAGTTTTTGTTTTATTAGTTTAAACGAGTATCCAATAGCGAGTACTCAAAAAATAGTTACATCATTAACCTGTAAAACTTCCTCGCAACGAGAAATGTTCAATTTTTCAAAATTTTCTCGCTACGAGGTCTCGCAGTGCGATACATTGGAGCTTGAACCATATGATTGAATGTCTTGAAATTTGTGTGCGTCTCGTCTCGGGCTCTCGCAATGTTGGATTTTGGGCTTATTTCGGGATCCATTCACTTCTTTCGACTGGTTGCTAGGGCCACTTATAGCAAAAAGGGTCGTTTTTTGAAGAAATAGTAGAACAGGGCAAAATATGTCTCATCTTGAAGCTTAAACAAGTTCTGAGGGTATAAACAGTGCTCGGACTTCTACCACTTCCCAGCCGGACATTATCGCATGCATGAAAAAATCATTAATGCAGAAGAAGTGAAGCATTCATATGTAAAGAGGCCAATTGGTGCTTTTTCGAATGATCTTCTAGTGAAAATATCACAGAAGCAAGAGCTCGTTGCAACATACCCTTCTTCAAATGAAATTCTCATTTGAAAGAGGGTTGCATACTCCTATTTTCAATGAAGATCCTATGAAATTTTCATGACAAGATGTTTTTCTATCTGTGCGCTACAATTCTCAAAAGTTTTATAATTTTTTTTGTACTTAACATTCCAAAGCCGATAATGTGTCACAATCACGAAATAACGAAATATGGCCATATCCGCCAATTTTTTTAAAATATTCTTTTTCTTCTCTCAGATCCTCGCGGCATTTACTATTATTTCAAATGTAATTCTCATTCGTGTTTTTGCAAATGTTATTTTCATTCATGTTCGCAGCATATACTATATTTTCAAATGAAACAATCATGCACGTTTGATCCATTTTAGCCAGCCAGCATGTACTTTTTGCCCAAATGAAGTTTTCATGCGGACCAGGGTCATATACGCAATAACCTAATGAATAACATATGAATGTTGAAGTACTGAAAATAGCGGCCATCTCCTAACAAAATTCATTAGAAGTAAGGGTTAGTAATACGAGTAGTCGCAGCATGAATTTTCACCACTTCGGAAGTACTGCAGAAGTAGTGAAATTTCCGGCTGGGTTTAGTGGTAGATCTACCACTATTTTCACTTTCTACCACTTCTACCACGCAAGGTCCAAATCTACCACTTTTTTTTTTATCTATGCATTAGTTTTACTTATTCAATGGTCATTTAGAATAATTGAGAACATAAAAAATGTGTTATGTATTATTGAAAAAGATGTTCGCAGCTTCCTATTGTCAAGAATGTTGTGAAAAATGACAGTATTGGCATTTAACGACTTCAATAAATATTGACATATTTTTTTATAACAAGAGAAAATACCTAAAAACATGTAAGTTTCCCAATTTTCTACATGATCAGATGTGATATATTGTATTATCATTTTAAACATATTTTAAACCTACCACTTTTTATAAAAATCTACCACTTTTTTTTTTATAAAAATCTACCACTTTTTATAAAAATCTACCACTTCTTCTTTAAAAATCTACCACTTTTATAAAAATCTACCACCTTTAAAAATTTTCAAGTCCGAGCACTGGGTATAAAATAATTTCACGAAATCGCAAGGGGAGATGGATTTGTGTCGACCAAGCACCCAGCCAGGGGGATTTTTTAAGGAGTTTAATTTAGCTTAATTTATTATTGTTATTATTTATTTAATTTAATTCATTTTTTTTAAGTGATGCGCAACAACTGCGGCTCTGAAAATTGCCCTGGAAATGACAAAAAATATGTTTAAAGGAATGAAAAAATTGCGGTAAAATCTCCAATTTCATTCCCCTTAAAAATATCCTTAGTTCCTTTGATTTATGCTTCAAGACTCATTCAAAATAAACTATTTCTAAGGGGTTTCTTCGAATAAATTGCAGTTCAAAAATCAATACAAGCAATTGTTAATAAAGAAGGCAAAAAATTATAATTCAAATGGTTTTTGTCGAAGATTATAAAATTCTTTTTCAAATGGCGACAGAAGTCTCCCAACCTTAGCACGGACTTACTCTCTAATTTGGAAACCCTTTTTCCCCCCTTACTTGCAAAAAAAAGGTTGGACACCCCTGCTCTAAGCCATGAACTTGAAAGTGTTGTCTCCTTTTGGTTAATTTTTTATTTTTCTTTCTTTGAACTGAATAACATTTTCCTGTATTTTTTGAATTTCTTTTCTTTTTAACTGAATGAGGAAAAATAATTTTCACAAGATATTAAAGCATCAGCATATGCGGTGAGAAAGTCCATTTCACGCAGCATCAAAATGCTCGTCGCGTCACTGTATGCAGAAATGCATGAATGAATGAACGAATGAACGAATGAACCAAGCGAATGGATGACCGAATGAATGGAAGAGTGTGCAAACAAACAACTTAGCTGGAAAGAAAGTCAAATTAAGGCATGATTTAATAAAAAATAACATATATAATATATACAATGTATAATCATATATATATATGTATGTATGTATATGAAAGAAAATAAAAAAGAGAGAACGAAATATGCGCGTTGAAAAACAAAAAAAGTCACCTTTCAAGTTGTCTTGGCTTGCGTACCAGAAACGCTTTCAAAATCTCAGTTCAAGCCAAAGCAGTCGACATCTGCATCAGCATAATTTCAGCATTGCATCTTGAATTTTTTTTATACCCGACATACTCTGTTACGAGGGTATATTGCGTTTGTGCGGTTGTGTGGAACACCTAGTACCAATCGAGATAGCCTATGTTCGTCCATCTGGTTGTTCGTCCGTCTTCTAGCTATCTTGGCGAAATTTTGTAAGGTTATCGAGCGAAGACATGGGTAAGAACAAGTTCCAAAATCGACCAGTTCAGACCATATTTAGGAGTAGGATCTTTTATGCAAATCATGAAAACCGTTCTTAGACTACAATTTTTCAAGTCTTGAAATTCTAGATATATTAAAGAAGTTTGATTTGTTACCATATTTAAAGTCGTTAAATGGAATTTTCAAAAATTGTAAAGTGGGCGTGGCAAAATGGCGTTTAATTCGAACATTATCGTAAGCACCGCTGAATTTCTTTAATATATTTCAATGAACGTTGAAATTGGAGCTAATATTGAGGCCTCCGATTAAATCTCTAAGAACCGGACATACCAAAATGACGGAAGAAGCCGGCATATGTTCTTGAAAATCTCCGTCAGTATTCTTTGTCGTGGTCTTGGGACCTCTTTCGAAAAAAAAAATATATATATTCAAGCATTGATTGAGATGCCAACTTACAATGCGAGAGGCTCTGAGTTCAACTCCCAGCTCGGACGTCTTTTCTTCTTTCTTTTCCCATTTTTCGTGGTATCACAAAGGGCCCATGTGAGGCCACACTATCCAACCAACCATTGTATGTATCCCTACAGGAAATGTCAATAGTGAGTCTATACTTTTTCTCTTCTGACTCCGTCTACAGTACTATTGACCAGCTGTACCCGTCGCAATGCTTTGCGTTATTGACATTTAACATTGAGTTGTCATTGAATGTCAACAGTAGACCGAAAAACTATTGACAAACTATTGACGTCGGTACTATTATGGAGACAAAAAGGAGTACTCTTTCGCTTTATAAGGAGACACGTTGTTGACATGGTCAATAGAGATGAGCTATACCTCTTGACAGTACAGTTTCTATAATGACGACACCGCCTATAAATACTGTTGACGCTGGAACTAGTTCTTTTGTCTATATTGACGTCAATATAGACATGGGGCCATAATATTGCGAAAGGCTTCCTGCAGGGTATAGCTTACCGTTTAGCTGTGTCCGGTATTACACTGTCATGTTCGCCTGACTATAACACCCTTGCATAAGTTTATTTTTGTTGATGTGAAAGCAAGAATTGCTTTTTCCTTTATTGAAAAAACTTAATTGCAACTTAACCGCGTAACCGACGCCTCTTGAGGACCTCTCACTCAACAACGTCGAGTAGGAAGAAGAATCATCATCGTCATCATATCATCATTATCGCTCGCTTGTGAATAGTTGGGGCCAACAAACAATCCTATTGTTGTCTCATAATTGCAACGACAATATACGCACGAGAACATTGTACGGAGTGCGATAAGAAAAGAAAAGGCCAGAAATACGCCAAACCGAAATGTGACATCCCAATCCCAAGTAAGGCAGGAAGAGATTTGTACAGCATCATTGGAGTATATGCACTCAGCTTTAAGTGCTCTACTTGACTTATTGAAATGATACTTGATTTTCTGTTGCTTTCTTCTTTTTATTTTTTGTTGTCATTGAACTGAAGCACATTTTGTGGCTTTTTTATTCAACGAACACTCGTGTTGTTGTGCTGCTTTGTTGTGCGATCTCAAGAGCACACTTACACTTGAAGATGGCAAAGCAAAAAAAAAAAAAATAAAGAGGGGAAAAGCTGGCTTTATTTTTTCTCCTTTTCGATGGAATCAAATCACAAAATAAAAACAATTTTTGGGGGGGAAAAGGCCAAATGCATAATAATTATAAATGCGTTTTCCTTTTTTTGTCTCGATTGATAATTTGCATTCGAAAGTAGCGACAATGTTGATGCGTTTTATGTTGCTGGTTGCAGTTGCAGTTGTAGCGATAGTGGTTGGTGCTGATCTCTCGTTCGTACTTAACCGCAGTCGAGTGACTAATCGCGCTTGTAAAAAACATGAAACATGTTGAGGAAGTGTATGTGACAGTTCGAACGTTGTCACCGTTAGAAAACTGGGTCAATATGCAATGAACGGAGGGGAAGCAGCGAACACAATGTTGGCACTACTGGTTAGATCAGATTGCTCGTGCTTGTTTGCATGTGTATGTATGTGTATTGATTTCTTGATGTTGACAATAAGCCAACGTTTTTCGCAAATTTTTTTTTTTTACCCATAAGAATGAAATTCCATATTCCATATCAACGTACAATATATTGGTCTGTAAAGAGAGGGGTCGTTAAAGTGATGATAGCCTCTGAGGACAGAACACATCTTCCGGGGATTCTCTTTAAAGGAGATACGTCTTTTTGACCTTCATTATTATTGGTCGTACTCTTGGGAAATCCCGCAGTGACGCACTTTGGTTTGAACTTTCCAGAATACCTACTCAAAGGTAAACCCGATGTTTCTTTCAACGGGCCTGAACGTGTAGATAAGAAACTCTGAAGCTTTCTAAGTTTTGAAAAGCAACAATCTTCTTACAACAATCAACAATCTCATCCCGATAAATTTCTCCATTAAATAATTGCTCAATGGATCACTCGATCGCAATTTCAGAAAACCATTCAGCCCTCTAACTCATTGAGATGTCGCCCAACACAATTCAACAATTGTTAATAAAATAATTTATTGGGTAAGTTCTTCAAAGGAAGTTATTATGGGTATTCTTCATTCAGACCTCGAACTTAGTGAACTTTGAGAAATTTTTAAACAGCCGTCAAAGCTTCCATGTATTTTGACAGTTAACGCAAAGAAAGTTCTCCAGTTCGAGGGTTCTTAATGAATTCCCATATTAAAAAGTGTTTGAAATACTCAAGATCTAAAGATCTGAATGTTGGTTAGGATACTTTCAGAAAACGCACCAAATCAAGAATTTCTCTTGTATCTAAATTTTCATCATTATTATCCTCACTAGGATTAGTTTTTTTCCAGTAATTATGACTTGTCTTTACTCAATTCTTTTCATTGGGAATGTTATGTGGGATACCTCTGATGATCCTAAACTCTAAACGACAATTATTTATCAATCTTTCCGTCGAGAGAAATGAAGTGATAGGTGGAGTTTTCAATAGTTTGACCAAAAAAAAAAGGTCGTCAGTCTTTAACATAGAGATATGTGCGGTATTTACGGACCCCTTGCCCTCCCCGGGTTACTCCTAGTAGGAAGTGTCAAAGTCAGTACCTGGGAATATCACACCATCCCCTTCTCTTCCTCAATCGTCAGAGCTGCAGGTGACCATGCGCAGAATACTGAAAAAGCCTCTCAAGGCTCAAAATAAAACCATTGTGACTCAAAGAGGAAAAATTTAAATATCTGGGCCAAATTTTGCTACGGACGATCACCGCGAAGTTACTGAGAGGCTAACGCCGCTTGGCTTAAGTGGCGTTCAACGACTGGTGTTATGTGCGATAAAAAGATAAGCGACCGCTTAAAATCCAAAAATTACCGCACAGTCATCAGGCCAGTCGCTATTTATAAAACCGAATGTCTACCAGCAACGAAAGTAGCAGAAAGAAAGGTTAGTGTTATGGAAACAAAGATCCTTCGCTGGATATCCGGACTCAATCGTCTTGATCATGTTCCAAACGTGGACATCCGTAGACGCTATGGAGTTGCGCCAATTATTGGGAAAATGCAAGAAGCACGGCTACGCTGGTATGGACACGTCCTGAGGGCAAATGAGGAAACTTTTGCAAAGAAAGGCTACGCACTGGAAATCCAAGGTTGCAGAAAACGGGGGCATCCGAAACAGCGCTGAATGGACACCATAAAATGGGACCTAGAGGCTGTAGGACTTACCTCGGATGATGCAACCGATAGAACAAAATGGAGGAACTGGTCGCGTTTTGCGGACCCCGGGATAGACTGAGATAGTTAAGCACGCAAGAAGAAGAAGAATTAAATAATTACTCAATGGGGATCACTCGATCGCAATTTCAGAAAACCATTCAGCCCTCTAACTCATTGAGATGTCGCCCAAAACAATCCAACAATTGTTAATAAAATGATTTATTGGGTAAGATCTTCAGACCTCGAATTTAGTGAACTTTGAGAACTTTTTAAACAGCCTTCAAAGCTTCCATGTATTTTGACAGTTAACGCAAAGAAGTTCTCAGAGTTCACTCCTTCGAGGGTTCTAATGAATTCCCATATTAAAATGTTTTAAGAAAACTCAAGATCTAAAGATCTGAATGTTGGTAGGATACTTCAGAAAACGCTACAAATCAAGGATTTCTCTTGTATCTAAATTTTCATCATTATTATCCTCACTAGGATTAGTTTTTTTCCAGTAATTATGACTTGTGTTTACTCAATTCTTTTCATTGGGAATGGTATGTGGGACACCTCTGATGATCCTAAACTCTAAACGACAATTATTTATCAATCTTTACGTCGAGAGAAGTGAGGTGATAGGTGGAGTTTTTAATAGTTTGACCAAAAAAAAAGGTCGTCAGTCTTGAACATAGAGATATGTCGGCATTTACGGACCCCTTGCCCTCCCGGGTTACTCCTAGTAGGAAGTGTCGAAGTCAGTGCCTGGGAGTATCACACCATCCCCTTCTCTTCCTCACTCGTCAGAGCTGCAGGTGACCATGCCAGAAACCTGAAAAAAGCCTCTACTAGAAGCTATCATGATATCAAAACCCATTTGTCGATGCAAAAAAATAGATGGAAAATAACAAAGCCATAAGTGGACTTTGCTTCGTATTCCGATATTCTTGAAGTCAATGGACAATTGCACTTACAGAGGACGCAGCACAGAAAGCAAGCAAACGAAAGGGAAACACACAAGTGTTAGGAAACAACAACAACAACACAAATGCAAAGAAAAACAATCAACAAAATAGATGATAATAAAAATAAACATGCAGAAATGAAGAAGAAGTCAACAATGTGGCAATGTTTGAAGGAAAGATGCAAAACCAAAACAAAAAAGAACAACAAAAACAAACAAAAGAAAAACAAAGAAAATTTCAAAATACTTTGTCATACCTTCGACCAAAGCAATGCAAAACAACTTGAGCTGCCACAGAGTGCGGGACAAAATTAGCAAATCATGGATAGACTTTTAACAACCTGAAGCAACGAACGAGCAACTCAAACTCGAACGAAACGAAACGAACCAAAACGAATCGAAACGAATGCGACAAAAGTCAGCAACATGACTTCGAAATGCACCCATTGCGATAGGGACTAGGGACCGAGCCGCATTAAATTGCAATGTGCAAATGAAAAGCCAAAAGGCAGACGGCACAAGGCAACGGCAAGGAGGGCAATTGACGCGTGTTATGTACGATAAGCCGATGTAGATGAATGATAAAAAGAAAGAATTGCACTGCTCGGTGGCAAAGTAATCGGCAAGTAATCGGCTAGTATACGAATGTATTTATATATATACCTATATGCTTATATTTATGCATGAATGTGTGCTAGTGTGCTCGTGTTAAATATGCGCGGAAGCCAAAGGTACACATGGATAGGCTAAGGAGCATCGTAAAAATGGACACAAGTTAGCAGAACGCGTCTCGTCTGGCTGTGTGTGTGTGTGTGTTTGTGTGCGTGTGTTGGGAGAATCACCGGCCCTACCTAAACCTGACTGCGGACTTCGTAGTGCTGCGCGTACGAATATTAATCGCGAATGCGATTTACGTTTCGCGAGCACTATGGAGCGAAATGGACGCCGCCGCCGCGCCGGCCATTGAACCTTTGCTTTGCTAGCTTGTTTGTTTGCCGCTCGAATGTGTCGATGATGTTCGTTGGGCTCTTCTTCTTATTATTTTATGTAATTTTTTCCCCCATTTTATTTCAAAAAAACAAAAAAAAACCCATTTTTCGTCTTCGTTTGTTTGTTTTTTTTTTTTTTTTGCTTTGTCTTCGTCTTCGTTTCCACATGCGTCTGTCTCTGCTCTGTGGGTTGGTAGGTAGCATACATGAATAATCGCCACACGATCGGCGAAAGTGAAGATTTCAACGCTAACGGCAACGACATAACATTCAAGAGACCGACTACAACGACGACGACCGTAAACCTAGCAACAACAACAACAAAAAGGCAGTACACTCACAAAGGCATTTAAAAAAATGTGCCAAAGATCCACAGAAAATGGAGAATGGAGAAGAAGTGGGCACAAACATTTATAGGAGTTACAATAAAAACAATAACAAAAAAGGAAGATAAATAGCAACAACTTGAGCTTAAAAGATTATCTAAAGGTGAACGCAATCATTTTGGGCTTGGCTTCCCTGAATGATACTCATTACGTCGCCGATTATGATGCGCATTTAAAATTAAAAAAAAAAAATAAAAAAAATTGTTTTTAAACATTAAACAAACATGCGAGGTGCACAGTGGTTAGACATGCTTAAAAATTTATTCAAAAAATATTAAATATTTTTTAAAGGTTTTTTATGTTGCCAGAAGAAAATATCACTTTTAATATGTATGTGATTTTCTCAAGACCCCTATCTGAGATTGTTCTGGGATATCCGGGGCCACCTGTCTCGACCAATAATTCGCAATTTTTGAACAAATATTAAATGCTGGTCAAAAGAAATGCCCACACAGGAATGGTGGAAACCAGTCTTTAGTATAGGAGATGCTCCCGTTCGAAAGATAACATAGATAGACCCATTACTGTAATAAGGGAAAGTAAAACAAAGAAAGAAAGGAAAAGTTCAACCTCTCATTGAATGTGCTTTGTTGTAATGAGAGCATTCAGTGGGTGTCAGTTATTAAACAAATAATTTTAACCCTCTAATGCCAAAAATTGTTTTTTCAATGAAAAGATCAGATAAGACTAATTTAGGCTAGAGAAAACCGAAATTATTAGTAGAGTCTTAATTATTTATAAATCAAAAAACCGTGTAAAAAACTGAGACTCATAAAAATGCCGAAGTTGACTGCGGGTGTGACCAAACTTGATCACATTATGCGCAAACATATCCGAGGTAGCTTATTCATTAATAAGTCGATCGCCCAAAGCGGTCAAAGTTAGAGAGATCCGATTGCCTTACTCAAAGGCGATAGCCGCAGAACCCCGCCAAAAAGGCAATATCCATCACTGATCCATCAAATGACCGCCAGTAGGCAGACCGAAAAATTTTACGTGGATAATTCAGATGAAAAAATATCAGCAAAAGAGGGGCACAGCGACGATATGATCCAGTATCGGAATGATTTCGGAAGGGTGCTCAGATCACATACCCACACCTCAGAAGGAATGTGAGTAAATCCGAAAAGGGGTAAACGAGTGCTAAGAGCAAGAATTTGACGATATTTTCGTGATCCGCGCCCTCAAATTAGTAAAAAAAAAATTGTGTTCCAGAGATGCCAATTTTTGCGCTCACAGATTTCGCCTGTAATTCTCATTTGATTCATAATTTGCGTTGGGTATAAAAGGCAACCACTTTGACTATTTTTGACGAGTTCGAAGTAAAGTGGCGGGGCGTTTTAAAAACCCGCGATTTTTGCTTTTTTTGCCATCATCGTCACCGTCATCACCATCATCATCAACACTATCACCATCAACATCATCACCATCATCATCACCAACCTCACCATCATCATCAACATTATCACCATCAACATCACCATCAACACCATCATCACCAACCTCACCATCATCATCATCAACATTATCACCATCATCAACATCACCACCATCACCAACATCATCACCATCATCAACACCATCATCATCATCACCATCATCATCACCATCATCCATCATCATCATCATCATCATCATCATCAACATCACACATCATCCACCATCATCATCACATCATCACATCACCATCATCAACATCACCATCAACCACCATCATCACCATTACCTCACCATCATACATCATCAACATCATCACCATCATCAATCACCAACCTCACCATCATCATCAACATCATCACCATCATCAACACCATCATCAACATCACCATCATCATCATCATCACTATCATCATCACCATCATCATCACCATCATCAACATCAATCATCACCAACCTCACCATCATCATTATCACCAACCTCACCATCATCATCAACAACTCACCATCATCATCACCAACATCCATCATCAATCATCACCATCATCATCATCACACATCATCATCACCATCATCAATCATCATCATAGTATCAAACCTCACACATCATCATCTACCACCATCATATCATCATCATCACCTCACTATCATCATCACCACTCTAAGTTCCACATCATTATCACACAAACTACCATATCATCACCATCACAATCATCATCGATAGTCATTTCATAAACCTAATCAGTTATATCGATCTTATCGAATACCATCGATAAATATCATATCGATATATATCGATATTTCTCATGCATATCAACATATGCGCAGGTATTTAAAAATATCGCAGATAGTCACCAATTACCCATCGAACGCAAATTAGATCGATACTACATCACCATCGATAAATCATATCAATACGAATATATCGATAAGCAGATATCGAAGTAATATATGAAAATGTAAATCGAAAATTTTTTTTTATTCTATAAATTATCACAATAACATTATCGAAAAGATCATATGTCACTGAGCATGGATTAATTCAGCAAAGATGAAGTCACAGCGATGATGATGAGTCAAACCAGTATCGGAATTCTCGTGACAAAAGAAAGTGCTAGATCAGATACTCAACACCTCAAAGGAGCATGAGCAAAATACGAAAATTGGGTAAGAACCAACAAATAAGGAAGTAGAAAAAATGAAAATGTAAATTGGAAAATTATATTTATTTCTTTACAACTTATCACAGAAGTCACTAGACCAGATCATGTGCTGAAACAATTTTTTTGTCATTTTGTTACACTGTGCTTGTGAGTTTTTTTTTTTTTAAATTTGAAGCACAGCGTGATGACTGAGTTCAAAAACCTTCGGAATTCTCAGATAAAAAGAAAAGAAGCATCAGACAAGAAAAACAGCAACAACGTCAAACAACAACAACAACAATAAAAGCCCAACAAATTCCATCAAAGAAACAACAAATAAAAGGAGAGAGAGAAAAAAAAATAATGCAATTGGCTTAAAATGTAGGTATTTAGGTTTCCCTTTACACACGCTCAGACACACAGAAGTCACAGACCCCAGACCTCAGACTTCAGACGTCGTAAAAAGGAAATCTCGCTTTCGTCCAAATAACGTTGCAATATGGCAGCAACCTTTGCAATACGGGCTTCTTCGGCTTCCTTCGCTGCGCTTCGTGTAGTTTCTCTGTGGCCGGTATATGTACCTATTATGCAGTTGAATGGATGAAAATGATCATACATACGTCCCAAATGAACCTCCTCCAAATAAACAAATAATTCTCGAACGATTTTAAGTGTCTGAAGCCATCTGTGACAGGCCGCTTAAAGTTCCAGAATGGTCATTCAAATTGGAATCTAAATGGCATCGAACAAAAATAAGAAAAAGAAATTCTAAGAAAGAAAAAAAAAAACCTCCAAACGCATTTTCCCCTTTCAAAGAAAATTTCAATGGAAAAATCATACTCGGAAGCTGTCACATAAAGTTCACGAATAAACGCGTTGCTGCGTGCCACGCTAACAACATTAAACCGTCTAAGGCTTTCTATTTTATCTTGTTTTTATTTTTATTTTTTCTTTTTTGAATTTCTTCTAAATGCATTTCCACAGAGGCTTTCATGATTCGACCATAATTCATCATGAATTTGTTTGTTTGTTTTGTTTTTTTTTACTGGCTTTACAAACATCTGTTTTTGGTTTATGCCATACGTTTTGATTGTAATTCCATTCGAACATTGGGCCTGTGCGAACGTGAGTGTGCGTGTGTGTGTGTGTGCGGTGGAAATTTTAATAGGTCACTGGGTATGCTGTGTTCTTAGAAACTGGAAATGCTGATTCTTTTATTCTATTTCTCTATCTCTTTCTTTTCCTCAGTCTAACGAACTCTCCAGTTTTAGCTCAAACGAATGTTTGAAGGCTTAGAACTATTTTTTTTTTGTTAAGATTCTTTTTGTGGGAAGTTTCTTTTGATTTTTGTTTTTGTTTTTGTAGACTTAATTTATTATGTGAAAGTTGATAGCTTTGGACAGGAGCATTTATTTAAAATTTTTTTTTTTATTCTTCTTTTTATTTAGAAAGCGAGCGGTTGGAGATATCGAAAAGAAAACTCTTTTTGGTTCTAATTGAAGCCCAATTGCGTAGGAAAATGGTTTTTGGAGTTGGTAATTAATTCTTGAAAAAATTTCTTGAATTCATTTTTTATAAATCGCATTTATTGGTCTTTTATGGGATTTTCAATTTTAATTCAATTTTTTCTTTTTAACCCTCTAGTGCCCACGACTAGTGATGAAAAGAAATGAGTAAATACTACTTGATATCGAATACTTTTAGTCGATACTGAGTATATTTTGTACTCAATACAATACCACCAAGTATTTTCGCGGTATCGATACTTTTTATGTCAGTACCCAGCAAACCATTATAAAGAGTCCACAAAATCTGTCAGAAAAGCATCTTTTCTGAGAGAAATTAAGAGCTCTTTCTGATGAACAACTTTCGAAGGAAAACACCCTCTTTTCTGAGGGTTTTGGGATCGTTTAAGATGATATTATGCACTCTTTATGAGCGTAAAATCTCCGAAAAAGGAGTCAGAAAAGTGTCTTTTTTGACTCTTATGGTTTGCTGGGTATTTTCATATTTTTCTGTATAGTGCTATAATATTTTCCTTTTTGAGCTTGATTTCATGTTGAAAATTTTGTAGCATTTTCCTCGCAAAGGAAAGGGATTTTTATAAATTATCTAAAGGTTAAACCTACGCCAAAATTATTGGCAGCACTGACAAGAAACAATAATTCAAACTCCCACTCTAAAAACCTCTTTTCCCACCCTAGAAAAATCAGTAGTAGGTACTTCAAATTTACTATACCAACAGGTATATCATATAATTATATATTAAAATCAGACCATCCTAGAAAAAATCCCTAGCTACGCCCATGGTTATGATGTGTAAATACCAAGAATCATAAAAATTTGTTCAATCTTGAGCGTAGTACTACCCAGTATCGATACTTTTGGTTCGGTATTTTAGTGGTATCGATACTTAATCTCGATACATTAAATGAGTACTGGTATCGATACTTTCATGGTATCGTTTCAACACTACCCACGACCGCCTCTAGATGGCCTAACTCTTCTCTTCACAATTCCTCACATCCTTAAAAATATTTTAACTTTTTTTTTTTACTCCAAAAATTGGTCTTACGCAACGAAGAAAAAGATCAATTAAAACAGTTTTCGAATATGTGAGCAAATATGAAGAGAATTTGGGCCGTCTAGAGGCGAGGGTTAAGTCGAAAAGCCACAATTCTCACTTTTCCTACTATTACACTGGGACTCAATTTTGAGGTCGTCGAATGTAAAAATTTTACTACAGTTTCTGAAAGTGCTTAAAGAATCTAGTAATTCCCAATATTTGGTTTAGTCGGATTGGCTCCAGTTTTTTTTTGCTTTTAATCGATCTCAAAAATTGTGGCCGAAAATTAATTTGCGCACTTACTTATGGCTATATCTCGTAATCCGTTCAATATATTATTTTCCTATCTATGACAAAGTTTTAGCCCTAGACTTGAAAAAAACAGTTGTAGTACTAACTGATCCGAAAACGCTCCATCTAGTAGCTGGAAATTGGAAAAATCTCAACACTTTTCCGATTTTTCACTTCTTTTTTAACTTTACTGGCCCATTGCGCCCAAGCCGGTAAGAAGAATTCTTCAAATCTTCAAAAATTCAAGCATTTCTACACAAAGTCGTACATTTTGTTGGGATGTTTTTCAATCGACACCTGCTCTGAGGGTCTTCCTCGATTACACTGAGTGCCCACCCAGTTATAACGACTGAGGTTCCGCTGTCTATTCACCGTACTAATTTCATTTTTAATGAGGATATGGACATTATCGAAATTTCTTGTCAAAATCCTCCCCCCAGAGGCACTCCCAATAGGGGGAATCGCAAATATCAGGCACAACCTTACTAGCCGTGGGTTCCGATTCCCGCTGTACCATGTTTAAATATATAATTTAATTGATATGGGAAACCTTTCGTATATTGGACTTCACAATACACCATCAAGTTGATCCAATACCCTATCAACCTGCTGCTGAAGGTTTGGCAAGGGTCCGCGACTGAACCATGCCCGTAACCGTCATCACACGGATAATTTCGGGTACACAAAGTAGTAAACTCCAGTCTGGATAGTGCGGTGGAGAAAACACATGGACTGAGGACTATACAGCAGTCTAAACTGGTATTCTAACTTTACAAAACCTTCGCGAGAAGGCCGTTCAGAAGTCATTGGCATATTTGTATGAACCTCACAAGCAAATTTGTGTTCATATTTGAACCAAATAAATCAAATTAAGCATGCATAAATTGAGCTGCGATAGTGTGTTCAGAGTCTGGGTCATACACCGAGAGAAAAAGGTAGTTATATTAACTGAAAGAGCAGGTTAAAATAACCGAGTTCACCGTTAATTGTTAGCTTATGTGTAGTAGCGGTCAATTCAACAGTACAAACACAGTCAATAAGGATATAACTACCTGATGGTTGATATAACTGTCTCCCGGTTAAATCAACTGTCACCAGCGCTGGAAAAAATTTATTTTTTGCTTTGCTTTTTTTTATCTCTTATTAATATTTTTTTTTTATTAAATTATTATATTTTCTTTATTTATTTGTTTCCTATTTAAATCTTTTTCTCTTTCATCTCTTTAAATTTTCTCGCCTCGGCCGAGCCTTGAACCGCTGACCTCCACACTTCTCTGGGCGAACGTCTTAACCATTACGCTAAACGAACGAATTTAATTTGTTGGTCAAAATGCTCACTTGAGCTTTATGGTTGCTCAAGTTTTGGGGAACGTGCTTAAGGAATTGTTTCACTCCCAAAATTTTTTGCTTGAAAATGAACCATTAAAAAAAAATTAACTAAATTAAAACCTTAAAAATTTAGGAGAAAATTTTTGTCTTCCAAAACAACTACACTCTGAACAAAAAAAAAAAAAACTGTAATTAAAAAAAAAATCCGAAAAATTCCCGCCGCCAGCAGAGATAGATCCCCGAAGCTCACGACTGTCGAGTCACAGTTTAAACCACTGAGCTATCGAAACCTCCGGAGACGGTTGATCAGAATGCGAACTTATACGTCTAAGTGAACGAAAGCGAATTTGAACATAAAAAATAACTGTTT
This sequence comes from Chlorops oryzae, assembly GCA_020466095.1. Lineage (NCBI taxonomy): Eukaryota > Metazoa > Arthropoda > Insecta > Diptera > Chloropidae > Chlorops > Chlorops oryzae. Next base: position 113,888,228 of record CM035807.1, read on the forward strand.
TTCAACTGTTCATTTGACTGCCTTTTTCAGTGCATTTAACGCGGAATACAGTTTATTTGACCACTCTTACTTTAACTGTTCTAAGTAGTTGATTTAACTGTTGTTATTTCTCTCGGTGTATGAACAGGCAAAAAATTGCAAAAATTAGTTCACTCTATCCAGAGTCAGACGTAATAAGAAAATCGAATTTGTGGCGTTTGATCGTTTCAAAAATAAATAAAAAATAAATTGGTAACAAGAAACATATTCGACTTCAAAGGGTTAAGGAATATTATGCTCCTCTTAGAAAATCACCTAATTCGATATGGCTCTCTGGGAATGTGAATATTTGTTACTAAGTAGGTAATTAAAAATTGAATTTTATTTTTTTATTATCGTCTCAAATAAAACCTAATAATTTGTTTATTTTCACATAGACAGTTATGAAGCGATCGGTAAATACGAACACGTGTGCAATGATCGCTCGGTTCATTTACCTTTAATTTGACGAAAATTTCTAAACAATTTTTTGCCTCAAACAAACAAGTGCGAACTTGGATCGGTTTTTGATTTCTGAGGATTTTTTCCGACGATTGGAATTTGTGTGTGTTTTTTTTTTCTTCTTTTTTTTTGGGTATCTGCTTGTATAGAACAAATAAGCTCCTCCGATTGCTCAATCGTCCGGCAATCATTTCCAAATGGCAAAACGCAATTAAAACGCATCCATATGTAGAAATTTCCGATCGTTCTGGTCGCTCGTTGCACCGCATTGCATTCTCATTGCGTTGCATTGCGGAGCATTCTCCGACGCCGCCTGTCGAAAAGTTCAATGCACTTTAACAATCGCAAGATGCAATTAAAAATCAATTTTCATATTTCTACAACAGATTGGAATAACGAAGAAAAAAAAATAAATAAAAATAAAAATAAAAAAAAATAAAAAAAATAAATAAAAAAAAAAACATTGAAAAATAATAAAAATTAAATAAAATAAATAAAAAAATTCCTTCCACTCATTACTCATGTCGCTCGTGTGGTCATAGTGCTTGGAGATAAAAGTTTGTTTATTTTTTTTTTTATTGACTTTTTTTTTACATATTTATAAATAGAATATTAGAAAGTTAAAGTAAATAATGCATGAGTGCGTTTGTGGAAAAACAAGAAAAGCACTGAAAGGCTGTAAGAATGACAACAAATGGAGTATGAAAATTTCTAAAAATAATCTTTTATTTACATTTTATGATTTTATGAATTATTTTGATTTAATAAGTATCGTCGCACAGTGGGATTGCATCGGAAAAAAATTGGATTTTTCAACCATCCTATTTCATCTCATAGAGCAATATCTTATCATGGGAAAAGAATGTAATTGTTTTTTTAATTTTTTTTTTTCAAAAAACATTAAGGGTGGTAGTTACCAAAAAGTCTCAGCTAAGGCTTAATCTTAATCTTTCGAAGTACACCGAGAAAAAAATCAACCAGAAAACTGGTTAAATCAAAAGGAAAAACATACAAAACGGCTTCAACAAGGAATATTTTTATTTTAACAATTTTTCTTGCTGGAAAAAAATAAAGATGTTCCTTTTGAATCATCCATATTTCAGGTTGAATTAATATGATAATTTTTAAAAATGGATTTAAATTTAAATTTTTAGACTAACCACCATATAGAAATAGGCAGGGAGACCCCATGGCACGGGTCACGGGCTTGACGGTCCCGCCTTTCCCGAGTCGCGGTGCTTACCGATTGCCCCAGTCGAATCATACAGACTGGTAAATAAATGCATGAAAGCGAGACCTGGCCGCAGGGTTATTGAGAGAAGCGTCAGATAATGACGAGAACTGGGCCCTACCCCGAAGTATTGCCACAGCGTTTCCAGGGTAGGAATCCCAATGAGAAGAGAGGGGGACGTTTTTTAGTGGAATCACCACACGCCCAGAAAGGACGGATGCTGGTAGTCCGAAAGGATTTTTGACCTCCTCACCGCACAAAAAACAAAACAAAAAAACCATATAGAACTATAGCTGCAACTTCGGCCAAATTTCGGCGCGTTAAAAGAAGAGCGAGAGAGAAATACTTTTGGTGAGTACCTCAGTGAAAAATGCTCATTTTGGTGGGTACCCAAGACCGTCTTGAAAAGAGCCAAAATAGAAACGGCTCCTGAGTGACATATATAGTTATATATGCTAACCACTTAAAAAGTTCTAAGATGAATAAATCTCTTATATGTCCTCTTTTATAAATCAAATGAGAATTATACGGAACGAAAAGAAATGTAATTATATATATAATTTTCCTTTCAAATCAACCAAAAATGTTGTTGACTCAACAATTTTTCTTTTGAAATTTCCGTTCCGATTGAAAATCAAACGGACTGTGAATAACAATGCGCATTAAGAAAAAAAATCATGGTTACGTTCGCTCAGTGTGAAAGTGGTAGTGACCAAGTCAAATTAGACCGGTCTTATAGGCCGTTTACATATGCCGTTTTATTCGCGTTTTAGTAACTTTGCCCGTTTTAGCTCTAAAACAACTTAGACTTTTCCCGTTTTATCGTACAAAACTAAAACGAGAAACTCTCCTGTTTTAATTAAAAACAAGTAGCTAACCAAGATAAATCCTGTTTATAACTGATAAAAATATCGAAATCTGAGTGTCATCACTATAAAAATGCAAAACATATGGTCATTGAAATTTCTAGTTAAAAAATTGTGAGGTTGTTTTCCCAACCAATGTAGAAAACGAACGCAATTTCAATAATTGCTTCTATTCTTAATTACAATGTTCACTCATATTTCACGTGTTGAGCAAACAAAAGAGAACCACAAAATGACAAAACGACATGCGCATATGTAAACACCTCGTTTTGACTTAGTCGTTTAAGCTTAAACGAGGAGCGCTAAAACGTATATGTAAATGCCCTATTAGAGAATTCGATATTCGAAAATGTGCTGCCACATTTTTAGATTTAAGTCCAAAAATATATGGTTTTTGCTTTTTTCGAAAACTCTTTCAAACTAGCAGCCCGATGGAAAAAGCGTTAAAATTTGATCAAAAGTATTTTTTCTTTTGAATTTTTTTTCGAATATGTATGTTTTTTGTTTAGCTTTCTCTGCTCTCTTCGAATTTTCGAACATTTGCATTCTCAAAATTTATGACTGCTTCGATGGAGTAAAAAAACAGGGACGAAAATTTAAGCGAAAGCTAAGAATTTGCTTAAACCAGTCTGGTAACTACCACCCTAAGTATTTATTTTTCTAAAAAATGAAGCTGAAGCTATTTTTTTTTTTTTTTTGTTTGGGTTTTTCTACGAAAAATGGTGGAAAAAATGTGCCAAATGTGTTCGCATTTTTAAAATATGAAATCCTTCATTGTTGGTTGAAATACGATTTTTTTTTTTAAATTGAGAGTTTTATTTTTAAAATTTATTGAAAACCATGGATTTAATTGAATAACGAAGTGTGGAGGTAGACTATCAAAAAATTATTACCACGAAAATGACGGCTTTTTATTTTCAATGAACAAAAATTTTATATGCTCCGGCGTGCTCCGTCTTCTAGATATTAAAACAAGAAAGGATGGACCAATTCCGATAAATTTCACTTCTATATTAGTGTAGCTAAAAAGAAATCCATTATTTTGCATTAAATTGAGGGCTTCATTACCAGATAGTTAAATGCCCGATTTAGGTCAAATATGCCTTTTGTTCGATACTTGTTCCTTTTAAAGGTTTGGGTTATTATGCCTGCTCTCATAGAAGCCTTTCTATAAGCAAAAAGATTTTGAGACAGTCATTTCATGAAGCTCTTCTTAAGCAATTTCACCAGCTAAAATTTTCGGCCATGGACAAGAACATATTGTATATCACTTGGTGCAGTCCGGACTATAAGGCTGTGATCGCGAAGAACTCAACAAACTCTCGACTTCTGGCGATACACTATGATGTTTGCATGCTTGCACATGGAAACAATTCACTCGTCTCTTATTGGCCAAACTGATTACCGCTTATGATTTTCTTCAGACGTTCCAATTTTGACAGTAGGTTCGTTAGATTTTGCCGATATGGAGCAGTCCATAGTTAATAATTCCCTGCAACATCGCACCAAACACATCAGCGAAACTTCCTGGCCTACAATCCTGGCATTGGCCACTCGTTTCCGCCGTTCACCGTATTTCGACCTCAACGAATATTTCGCTCTGACGTTGTCGTAAGTGACCCACTTTTCATCACAGTCACCACCGTTTCAGAAATGGGTCGAATTTTGTTGCGGTTCAGCAGCGATTCGCAGATGAAATTCGGTCTATGAGGTTTTTTTGCGTTAACATACAGTGTGGCACCATACATCGAGCTTAAACTTTGTGTATCCAGACCATTATTCAAAGTTCCAAACGGTTTATTGTGCAATCTTGATGCATCTTTTGCAACTCGAAACATGTCGCTCTACTAATTGACGTCGACGCACCTCGCGATAATTTCCATGATTTTATTTTCGACTATTTTCGACAATTGAGCCTTCCAGTAGACAAAATGCATCCTTGACATCGAAGTTACCGGAACGGAATGCGACGAATACGCAAAATTGCGCAAAATGATCTGAGCTAGAGTATAACAGTATCAGTCCAATAGGAACGCAGATATTTTTTCAGATATTTTCAACATATTTGGCTTGCGGTTTGTGCATCGCCTTAGTCGAAGAAATCTAACTTGTATAAATGTAGCGAATTTTATCTTTGCTGATGTCTCTTTGAAAACGCTCATCATAATTAATAACTGAAGTGAGGCTAGATCATATCAAAAAAGTGTCCAAAATAAGCTTTTTTATAGGAATGTACAAAATATTTCTATATGCCCCTAGAGCGTGACACGATCGTACTAGATATACAACGCGAGATGCAGATAAATAACGCCATCTATTGGAAAAATATGATTTCTTTTACAACTATATCTTAACTACCTCAATTAATCCTTTCACGCCTACTGGGACAATACGACCCACTCAGTTAAAACTTCATTTTTCTATTAGGACATACATATGTGTCCCATCTAAAACTGTTTTTGGGATTATATATCCCAGGATAATCGAAGGACATTCGAAATTTTTGAGTATGCAAAACATGATCATTCATGCTCCTTTATCCATTTCTGGAATCAGTTTTTTAAAAAAATGCCTGTTTGGAGAAAAAAACTCCGGCGTGAAAGGGTTAAACCATATTTACTAATGTTCATTCAGGGGTGTCATCACAGAATTCGATAGCTGTCGAAATCGGAAGAAAAAAACCGATCGAAATTTCATACAGAATTTAAAAATTTTGATGTTTTTGATTTTGAATCGGAACTATTATCGGTTCTTAATTGCACAGAAATATATTTTATCCGGCTGTCTATGAAATATATATGAAAATTCAGGCAACTAAAATTCCAATTCCGACAGCTATCGGATTATATGACACCCCGTGATTATGTTTCGACCAGTCCAATTTTTCCCCGCAAGATGTATGTAGCGATCCCACTGTGCGCCGCATGGAAGTCGATTCTTTGAGTCTAAGCACGATGAGCAATGGAAACATCGTGCGCTGGGTTATTTATTAAATCGAAATAATTCGCTGCTAGAGTTCAAGTACATTAATCAAGCGAAATGAACTTGTAAAGGTTACAAGCGACGACGAGGGCAACCGTAAAACCGTAAACCGTAAAGCGTACAGCGAACAAAGCGATTTGCAAATGCTTTTGCATCCACGCGGACGGGCGGACGGACGGACTCACACTCGCACACTAAGAGGTTCATAGTTGAGTGGAGTGGAGTGCATCTAATGCACACTGATGGAGGTCTTATTGGCCATGCCGCATGCTGCACAGAGCTGCATCAGTGCGAGCGGCAGCGGCTGCGGCGACAGTGACAACATTGAACTCGGTTATATTTGCGCGTACGTTACGATGACCGTAGAACGACAACAATGACAACAATCGGATAAACCGCAATTGGCATTGTGCGCATTGTTAATTCAACAGTAGCAAAACAGAAACAACGAAAAACAACAACAACAACAGCCACAATGAGAGGACCAACAATTGTTATAAATTATTTTAGAATTTATTTTTATTATTATTATTTGCTTCGGCTTCTGAGCCGAGCCGAGGCGAGTGGAGCTAAGCTGAACTTAAATGAAATGAACTGCGTTGATATGATCGGTTAGAGTGTCGGACAACTTTCTTTCAAAATCCCTTCATTTCATTTCATTTCATTAATTGAACATGAAAGTAAGGCATTCAGATGATTTACGGTCAGACAAAGCCATATCCATATGAAGACATACATATATATATATAGGTACATACATAAATATTAATAGTCTGTAGATATACCCTGCAGGAAGCCTGTCGCCATATGGCCCCGTGTCTATATTGACGTCAATATAGACAAGAGAACTAGTTCCAACGTCAACAGTATTTATAGGCGGTGTCGTCATTAGAGAAACTGTACTGTCAAGAGGTATAGCTCATCTCTATTGACCATGTCAACAACGTGTCTCCTTATAAAGCGAAAGAGTACTCCTTTTGTCTACATAATAGTACCGACGTCAATAGTTCGTCAATAGTTTTTCGGTCTACTGTTGACATTCAATGACAACTCAATGTTAAATGTCAATAACGCAAAGCATTGCGACGGGTATAGCTGGTCAGTAGTACTGTTGACGCAGTCAGTAGAGAAAGAGTATAGATTCACTATTGACATTTCCTGCAGGGTACTAAATAGCATGCCACAGGCCTCCTGCGAGGGCGAATGCCATTGGAAAGATATGAAGGCGTTTAGGGCAACCCTACGAACTCAAGTCCATAATTACATTTAATTCGATTAAATTTATCAAATGGAGAGAAAATCAGTTTAACCCTCTAATTCCTGCCTCCGCCTCTAAAAAAAAAATGTTGATTAAATTCGCATCGGTTTGGGAGCTATGGTCAAGACATAATATTTGTTCCCACTAGGTGAAGTTTTTGGGTCAGTTTTTCTTATAATTTGAACCTCCATACCTTTGGCTAAAAGTTGGCTATGAACAGGAAAATAAAATATCAAACGATTTACGAGATATAGCCATAAATAGAAGGATAATAATGCGCAACTTAATTCTCGGCCACAAGTTTCCAGATCGATTTAAGATTGATCTGTGTGGCCATTTTGAAAAATTTTAAATATTATGACTTCCTACATTCATCAAGTGTTCATCATTCCTACATCACTTCCTACATTCATCATCAAAAATGTGTCACATTGATATGTACATATATCTTCGCAAAAAAGCAAAGCAAAGGCTATTGATTTATTTGCAAATTCATTTGTCCATTAATTTATTCGTATTTTCACACCTCAGAAGAAGCGTGAGCGAATCCGAAAATGGGTAAACAAGGGTTAAAAAGAAGAAGAATTCATTCGTATTAATTTGTAGCCGTAAATGTAATTATTTTGATATGACATACATTTTTTTGAGATTACTTAAGCTTAAAATCCAACATTGCGAGAGCCCGATGCGAGAGTGCGCGACGTCACGAAAATGTTTTGCGTGACGCATTTCAATCTCCAATGAGAGTTTTGCGTCACGCAGATGAAAGCATAATTTCGCTTCTAGTAATGCAATATTTGAACCAAGTACCAATCTAACGAGTACCGAGTACTCATAAAAATTATACGCTTATCACTTGAGTTTAAATTTTAATTCAAAATTTTCAAAAAATTTTCAAAATGAACCAAAGCTCGCGAAATATTCTAAAAGCTCTTTTTCACGGAACAGTGAACAGTTTTTGTTTTATTAGTTTAAACGAGTACCCAATAGCGAGTACTCAAAAAATAGCTACATCATTAACCTGTCAAATTGCCTCGCAACGAGAAATATTCAATTTTTCAAAATTTTCTCGCTACGAGGTCTCGCAGTGCGATACATTGGAGCTTGAACCATATGATTGAATGTATTGAAATTTGTGTGCGTCTCGTCTCGCGCTCTCGCATCGGGCTCTCGCAATGTTGGATTTTGGGCTTTAAATATGTTCGTTTGTCTTACATCAAAGGAATTTCTCTTCTCATGTAACACTCGGATGAAATGCGTTAAGACAACAGCAACGTAAAACCATATTAATAAATAGCAGTGAGAAATTAATGAATGAATTTCCAGGAATTCATAATCAAACGCACAGAATTTTTATTATTAAATGAATCGACTTGACTCGACTTGACTTGACTTGATTTCGACGTGTGCTGTGCTGCTCCAAAGATCACATTTGAAATCGCATCGCATCGCGAGTTGGGAGCGTTTTTCTCAAACATAGAAGGCAGCAAAAAAAAAAAAAAAAAAACTTTACTTTAAGTGGAATGTCGTCGAGTGTGGCAGAAAATGGGAAAGAAGCTAAATGAAAACAAAAAAGGAAAAAGGGGGGAAAAAAAACAAAGAATAGGAGAGAAAAATAATACAAAGCTAAATAATAAGAGCACGCATGTTTAATCGCGTGAATGAGCATATCAAGTTGAATGAACTTAAAAAAGTAAATAAAATTATACTTACATACAACAACAATAGCAACAACAACAACAACAACAAAAGGCAAAACGATCAACGCAGCGTATTTCTCAGTGTCTTTTCTTTCGTTCTTAAAGTATCATTAATTAAATGGGATATAGATACATATTTGTGGGTGGATTGGTTAAGATCTTATTAGAGTAATTTGTCAAATTTTTAAGTCGAAAAGCCACAATTCTCACTTCTCGTACTATTCCTACTGGGACTCATTTTTGAGGTCGTCGAATGTAAAACAAAATTTTACTACAGTTTCTGAAAGTGCTTAAAGAATCTAGTAACTCCCAATATTTGGTTTAGTCGGATTGGCTCCAGTTTTTTTGCTTTTAAATCGATCTCAAAAATTGTGGCCGAAAATTAAGTTGCGCACTTACTCATGGCTATATCTCGTAATCCGTTCAATATATTATTTTCCTATCTATGACAAAGTTTTAGCCCTAGACTTGAAAAAAACAGTTGTAGTACTAACTGATCCGAAAACGCTCCATCTAGTAGCTGGAAATTGGAAAAATCTCAACCTTTTCCGATTTTTCACCTCTTTTTAAACATTACTGGCCCATTGCTCCCAAGCCGGTAAGAAGAATTCTTCAAATCTTCGAAAATTCAAGCATTTCTACACAAAGTCGTACATTTTGTTGGGATGTTTTTCAATCGACACCTGCTCTGAGGGTCTTCCCCGATTACACTGAGTGCCCACCAGTTATAACGACTGGAGGTTCCGCTGTCTATTCACCGTACTAATTTCATTTTTAATGAGGATATGGACATTATCGAAATTTCTTGTCAAAATCCTTCCCCCAGAGGCACTCCCAATAGGGGGCATCGCAAGTATCAGGCACAACCTTGCCAGACATGGGGTCTTAATTCCCACTGTACCATGTTTAAATATACAATTTAAGTCATATGGGAAACCTTTCGTATATTGGACTTCACAATACACCATCAAATTGATCCAATACCCTATCAACTGCTGCTGAAGGTTTGGCAAGGGTCCGCGACTGAACCATACCCGTAACCGTCATCACACGGATAATTTGGGGTCACACAAAGTATTTCAGTCTATTCTGGATAGTGTGAACATCGGATAAAGTGAAGACCTTGGTGGTGTGAGCACATGGACTGAGGTTACAACAAAAATTAGGCTGGTATTCAGATATCATTGGGGTAACGCAAGAATGATAGAATATAAGATTACGACATGCGCAGACTTTACTTTTATCCAAGCACTTGTGACGTTTTTGTTGGTGCTGCCACAAAGTTTCGTAAAGTTTTTTAAAATATTTTTGTCAAAATTAGTTTATTAATATTTTTTTTCTTCTTTTTAATTGATCATTTTACAAGAATATATTATTTGAAGGACGATGCAAGTATGGAAAAACCAGGTTTTGTGAAAGTTTCAAATTGGTAGTTTGTTATTCGAACGTCAGTGGCAACGCTGTACACACATAAATTCCTTAATTTAAATTTTTTGTCTTGAATATTTTCATCTGTCAAAAATTTTCAATAATTTCAACCAATCAGAACACTTTTAACGCAACGTCACAAGTGTACATGCGCAGAAGAATCAAATTTTGAACTCTGATTGTCGTAACCTTATAATCTATTATCCTTGGGGGTAACGTATTTGACTCAAACAAAGCAAATTAAACCTACTTAAATTGAGCATGGATAGTGTGAACCGCCTGGGTAATTTAAACAGGCCTTGCAAAGATAAATTCCACTCTTACCAGAGTCGGCTATATCAGCAACGGAGATCCAGAGTTGAAAGGGTTAAAAGGGCCGCCCCGAAACCGACCTTTGTTTATTTTGAAGTAATACCTATTAGCGTACCTACTGGCTCTATTGGTCCCTTTGTTCTTCTCCTACATTTTTATTCTCTTAATACATACATATGTATGTAGGTACTCCCTTTAATAATGAGCTCCACTCTGTGAGATCTATTGCTGTGTCTATCAATTGGCCACTTTCAAACAAAGGGACCCACAATTGAGTTTAAAATAGCCACCATGGGATGTCAGTAAAAGAACTGGTAGGTATATGAACTTCTCTACATCCAATGACGGTCGACATCGTTTTCCCTCAACATTTTCATTTGCTGCTTATAAACAATACCAAAAAAAAAAAAAAAAAAACTCAAAGAAAAACAATTTAAATCAAATAAAAGCGAATTAAAAAAACAAAACAAAAAAAGTGAAAATGAAAGATACCAAAAAATTAAGTCAGTCAGTCAATCAGTCAGTGAGCCATCAACAAGTTGAATGACACAAACTACAACAACAACAACAAAAAGTGACAAAAAAAAAAGACAATAGCCGACGACGACGACAACAATAACAAAGACCGCAATAAACTATTCCATGTGGGATGAAAAAAAAAAAAAAAAAACAAACAGATTTCAATTAATAGGTTTTGCGAATTTCACGAATCCGAAGACAACAAAACGAACGACAACAAAAACCGACAAGAACGAAGCAATTACGAAGCAATTTTCGTACAAAATTGTGCGATTATTTTGTAATTTTTTTGTCATTCTCTTGTGACCGATGCATGGTGGTTTCTTTTCCATAGGATGCATTATAATAATTCATTGCAGCTCACGAATTGCGGTGGGAAAATTTTATTCAGTTTGGTCATGAAAAAAATTCGAGCGATTGCGAGAGAACTAGAACAAAACCATTCGAATCGGAGAATTTGAAAATTTCAACGAATTTTCTTCCACGGTTGTTCCCACTAGAGCTGGAGAACTATCGATAGTTGCGACCATCGATAGTCGATAGTCTGAAATGTCGATAGTACTATCGGAAGATGTAATTATTTAAAAATTTCAACTAATTTGGTTGGAAAATTGCACGTGGTTTCAATCAAGTATGCTTGAGCTGTTATAAAACTTTAAATTTAATAATACATATATTGTGCAAACATATCCTTCCTCAATTAATATCAAGTGGTAATAAGTATATGTACTTGGAGCCGAATTTTAAAGCCTTTCTTACTCTATTCTGCATAATTTGTAACCATAGTATCCGCAGCTTAGCATGACGCCTATAATTCTCATTTGCTTTATAAAATCGGACACATAAGACTCGCAGAATTTCTGAAGATTTTTCACGACTTGATGTGACAAGAAGGTTTGTAAGTTTGTCTTATTTATCGATTGTATCGATTGTTAAAGCTTCAGACTTATCGATAATTCAAACAATCGATCATTGAAATAATCGATAATTCAAATAATCGGTAGTTAAATTAATCGATCATTTCAATAATCGATAATTTCAATAATTGTTGATTCAAATAATCGATCGTTGAAAAAATCGATAATTCAAATAATCGATAATTTTAATAACCGTTAGTTAAAGTCATCGATAATCTAAATAATTGTTGGTTCAAATTATCGATAATTCAAATAATCGATAGTTTCAATAAACGGTATTCCAAATAATCGATAATTTCAATAATCGATAGTTCAAATCATCGATTACTCAACAAAATCGATCATTTCAATAATCGATAGTTAAATCATCGATTACTCAACAAAATCGATCATTTCAATAATCGAGAGTAGTGATGTAACGAATATTCGCATTCGCATTCGCGAATATTCGCATTCGCGAATATTCGCATATTTTATTCACATTCGCATTCGCAAAATGTTGCGAATATTTTGCGAATATATAATTAGCAGAAAATTGACCAAAAATGTAAACTTTAATCGATTTTTTAAATTTAAATTTAAAAGCCAATATTTTAGCATTTAAAGAATTTTTTATGTGCTACCGTTACACAGATATTACACTTAAAATCTGCTCTCTCACACACACTTGCATTTTCAATTTTGCCGATCCCTGAATTAAACGCATTTGGAATGCCTTTAAGTTCCTTCACATAAATTTTCATACAAGAACGACCGTCTGAGGGCTGCTAAACGAAAAACGACAATAACATTGCGTATTGCGCAGGGGCGTTATGCTTGCACGAAATCGTCGGATTAGTTTTGTTGTTGTCATGTGACTGTTTTTTTTTTTTAACACTTTGATATTTAACATCGAAATGTGTAATTTCTTTTACTTATAAATGAATTATTTTTTTCCAAAGTTAGTGCGCTATATAAATAAATGAATTGATTTGGTGATGTGTGCTTAATTTGAGATATAGATTCAAAAACTGAATATTCGCATTCGCATTCGCGAATATGAGTAGGCATTCGCATTCGCATTCGCGAATGCTAAAATTTGACATTCGTTACATCACTAATCGAGAGCGAACGTTTTTAGGGATCTCTCCATTTCGGAAACAGAAAAATCTCCAGCACCATCTTTTCAAAGCCAAAGTAAATATCAATGGTTTTAAACTATCGATAGTCGCAAAAAAGCATCGATGTTTTCGATAGTTTGAAACCATCGATAGTATCGATAGTGCTATCGATTGTTTCTCCAGCTCTAGTTCCCACAAAGGCATACATAAATGACCTAGCAGCGTTGCCAGATGAATTTTCTTGCAAAGTGGAATTTTAGCAAAATGTTCCCAAAATTGCGGGAAATTAATGGAACATATTCGCGAGGAAACTCTCCCAATAAAAAAAACCCTTCCGCTTTTTGCTCGCTTTCCGTAACTGTTATCACACTAAGGCCCATTTGTTGTTGTTCCGATTGAGTTTGTTGTTCCAAAAAACATGAAATTTTTATGAAAATTTTGACATTCTGAGAGGATACCCTTTAATGGTAACAGTAAAAAGCGGACCTTGTTCATTTTTCAATATTCGTTTTTTACACTAGCTTACAAAAAATTAATTTTTATTTTTTCAGAACATCTAAATGCAGTTTTCTTATGGACTTTGGCCTTCATAGCACGAAAAAAAAATTTTATTAAATTTTTATGGAAGCCTTTTCTTATATCTTTTTATTTGAGGCTAAAAAGCGAGTCGTCCCGCTAAATTCGGGACGTCTGGCAAGGCTGATTAATTGGTACAATTCATTTTTCCTATCTAATCATGGTCATACCTGTCTCAATGAGAATCCCTATAATAAGAATTTCTTTCAATTTGACTGTCCTCAGTCTTTGACCTTTTTCTATAAATTCCTGAGTCCCGTTCACAACACAGCCCCACAAAAAAGTTTCAGACCCGCAAATTTCACCATGCTTACCACATTCATATATGTTTTCGGCGTCGCTGAATCTGAATTTGATGTCCATATAGGTCGATTGAGTCTAGGCTGCTCCAAACCCACAAAAAAGGAAGCATCAAATCTCAGTCGGGGATGCTCTTTTTGCAACATATACAGGGGCAGACTGGGCCTACGGGCAACCCGGTGGGCCCCCAGTGAGCTGTATCTGGAATCAATACTTATGGAGTAAGGATTTTTTTTAAAAATATTTTGTTCTTAGGTAATGCCCGGTGGGCCCTTTGATCCCCAGTCCGCCCCTGAACATATGTATATCGACTTTAAATTCGGATTCAGCGTCCCCGCGAAAGGACAAAAGACTAGCATTTTTTCTGAAAATATACCAATTATTTTTCAAGCTTCACTTTCATGCTTTAGGAAGAGAAGAAATTTTCTTTAAGGTTTTCCAATGCGACGCGAATTTTCACATGGAGAGTGAGTGGTCAAATGATTTTCTAGCCTTGAGGTGAAATGAAATAAGCCGGAGAAATTTTCACAGCCAAGAAAACAAAAAAGAAAAAAATAAACAGAAAATAAATAAAATAGAAACAGCGGCAGTAAAACGTAAAACTATAGAAAAACATATAAAAGTTATTCCCATACAACATGGAGGGAAAGAATTCGTAGAAATCGCCGTTAATTCACAAGTCTTAATTGATGCAGTGGCGGTGGCGTCTCGCTTTGGCCATCGTCACTCGGCGATGGCACTGTCCTCTTTCGCGGTTTTAAAACTTTCTGCGCGTAGACATAAAATTAATGAAATATAGTAGAGCTCCATTCATGGCGGCGTCGTCTTTTTGCAATGATAAAGTTGACGTTTTTAGTTTCTTCGAACTGCAAAAAAAAAAACTTTCCTTCAAATGGGAAAACTCTCGATGAAAGTATAAAATTCAAAAAAAAATTTAAGGCACGCAGCACTTTGTGCTGATGGATGGGATGGATTTTTAATCAACGTGAGGATTTCGTTTTTTTTCTGTTGTTGACAAATCTAGAAAATTTGATCTCCTTAGCTTCATTGAAGATTTCATTTCAAATGGTGGTGCCTTGAACTAGTCGATTGGTTACTACACTGGCTTACAAATAATAATTTGTTTTTTTCTTCTTTTCAGGACATTTAAATGCAATTTTCTGATGGACTTTGGCCTTTAAAACTCGAAAAGAATTTGAAAAAACTCTCTAAAAAAAATTTAAAGGGGTGTCCTTTTTTTCCGCTGTCACTACACAACGAAACCCTGACAGCGGCGAAAAATGGGAAAAAGGAGGGCAGCAAGCACTTCCAGCTCAGCTGCTCGGGCTTTTTCCACGCAATGCTAATTAGCAACACTTGTTGCTTCAACGCATTTTAAGTTTCCAGCTAGGGATGCAACATCGATTGTAGAACATCGATGTTTTTCAGAAGTGAAACATCGATGTTGAAAACATTGACTTTTCAAAACGATGAACAGTAATTTCGCTATATAAAAAACTCGTATACAGGGTGTCCCGGGAAAAAGTGTACAAAATGAAACCCTCAATAGCTCGATTAAAGAGGAGTATTTTTTGCTTTTACACCACCTATCTAAGGGTACCGTTTAGGAGATATTGCACTTTGAAAAAACTGCACTTTTCAATGCATTTTTGAGCCTTTTAAAACAATTTTGAGTATTTTCAAAAAACTACTTCTTTAAAATAAAATAAGTAAAATCCGCTTTTAAGAAATGAATCTCAGGGCACCAAGTCCATTTATATTAAGGTCTGTACAAAAATTTTTGTATATAAGAAACTCGTATATAAGAAAAACCCGCCTTTAAGAAATTGTTCACCAAAACCAAAAACTCTTTTTGTATGGAAATAATTTTTATATAAGAAACTTGGTTTTTATCAAAAATTTAACACCGCTATTTTGAAAGATCGGTAGTTTATATAAGAAAAAATTTTCTTACAAACGGTTTTTTTTATAAGAAAGAATTTTCTTATTGACGGGTTTTTATATAAGAAAAAACCGGATTAAAGAATGAAATTTCTTGGCAAAATCGACTTTCTTATATAGCGAAACTACTGTATCCATTTTTTTTTTAAATAATATTGATTAGGTATGTTTTTCGTTTTTTATTAAAAAAGTTTGATAGTTCTGATAATACAGTTCCTTTTAAGCTTATTACAATTTACATGATATCAAGAAACCGATTTGTTTTTTAAACATAATTTTACAAAATTCATTTACTGAAAAGTATAAAGCTCTTCCAACTTGATTTTATTTCTGCTGCTTTCTTTCTCTTGAAATGCGGTCCCGCTGATTGCTCAATATCAAGGGAAAGAAACTTAACTTTCAAACGAATACCGTCATCTTATCGGTTACCACTTAATTTATCCAAAAATGAAAAAATTTCTGTTTTTTTTAAATTTGATGTGAGAAATTAGATAAAAATTGCTTTATTTTCTTTGATTGTTCCTCGTTTAATTAAAGTTTAAATCAAAATGAAACATCGATGTTGTAACATCGGTCGTCAAGAATGATGTATCGATGTTTATTTAGAATCTAAATCAATGTTACAACATCGATGTTGAATGTCAAAACATTGATGCTTCCAAAACATCGATGTATTGTTTGCATCCCTATATCCAGCAGTCGATCGCGTCGCGCGAATTTCTCTCGGTCGTCGGTTTTATAAGTGAACAGTATAAATGAATGTTAAATAGTTTCCGCCCGGTCCTTTTTTTTCGAGTTTTTCGGTTCAATTCGATAATCGTCGTAGCGGGCGAAAGTTCGGTTTTTCATATTTTTTCACCTCAACTTGTCCATCAACATCAACGAGAAGTTCGACAGCAACATCAACCAGAAGTTCGACAGCAACCAGAAGTTCGACAGCTCCCACAACATCATACGAAGTCAGCATCGCAGCGCAATTCGAAAGGTAAGTGGTTGGTTTTTATTATCTTTGAAACGATTTCCCATTGCCCCATTATTCGGTCGGACAGGGGGGGTATTGCAGCATTTTCGTGCAGAACTCGACAATAAAACTAGTGGAAATTTTGTTAAAACGAAATCCACACAAGAAAACACCACAACATTGATGTGGCTAGATTTTTGTTTAGAGAATACATCATCTGAATCTAGCATATAAATAGAGAAAAAAATTAGGCCTAAATTCCCTTAAATATGACTTCGAAATATTCTAAAAAGAAAGTTTTGGTCCCATTAAAACTTCCCTCTAAAGCCCGGAAATTTCTTTCACATAACATGAATTCTCTAAGCCGGCGACGGTGTGAAAAAAGACCTTCACTTCACTGAATAAAACAAGAAATTCCCGGAAGCAGTTTATCATTTTAACTTGAATGCATGTATTACTCAAAATAAGAGGAAAAAAATTTCCCTCAACTAACTTTTTCAGTTTGTTTTGTGGCATCATTGAATCAACAACTCCTGCGATATTCGTGGCATAATGCAAATCGTTGCACTTTGGAACTTAAACACGTTGTTTTTTTCGCTTTTTTTTTTTTTTTTTTTTTTTGTGTGTGTAAAGTCAGCTTCGAGAAAAGTGGGTCAACACTGAACCAATTTTAGCAATTGCAATGACAACAGAATGGGCCAAAGAGAGACAGAGATAACAGAAGAATGGAATAAAAAGATACAAAACTTTGATGCAACCCAAAAAAAACAAATAAAAATAAATAAAAATCAAAAAATAAAAACCGAAATAAGGAAACAAGTTGAAAACAGAGACTCAAATCAGGCACTGGGGCACGCAGACAGACAGGCCGACGGAGCTAATCTCCGAAAGATCATGCAAAACTGGCAGCTGCTGGGTTACGGACAGGGATTTGTAAATGATCAATGCACAAAATGAGCCCCGCTCGGATGACAGCTGCTGCTGTGAATTGTAATAATCCAATCCAGTCCAATAAAATTGCATAAAAATCACAAAGCGGTGATTTTTTTTTTTTTGGTACACGGAACCACGCTTTCGAGGCGATTTTATTAATCAAATAAAAGTAAAAAAATAAAATCCAAAAAAAAAAAACTCGACTGAAAGCATATTAAACTTTATAACTAATGCTCTACTTAACTTTTGTTGTTCAATTAAACGAAATAATTCGGTTAATTCGTCGCCTTACTTCGTTTGTTCGATTGGCTGTTTAATTGTGATGCCTCGTTTTCAATAAAGCTTGCGCAGGCATTGCTGCAATATTGGAAACTAGGCATTAGCCTTAAAGCAGAAGCCTCGTTTCTAATAGTGTAAAACATATATTACTATATATGTCACTCTCATAGATTTTGGGCGGGACATTTCGCGCCAGTTAGAAGGAGATGTTACTCGGCAGGCAAAAAAAGAGCGAGAGAGAAATACTTTTGGTGAGTACCTTAGTGAAAAATGCTCATTTTGGTGGGTACCCAAGACCGTGGTGGGTACCCAAGACCTGTGGTGGGTACCCAAGACCGTGGTGGGTACCCAAGACCGTGGTGGGTACCCAAGACCGTGGTGGGTACCCAAGACCGTGGTGGGTACCCAAGACCGTGGTGGGTACCCAAGACCGTGTGGACAAGACGTGGTGTACCAAAGTGTACAAGACCGTGAGTGGTACAATACCGTGGTGTAAATACCTGGTGTACCAAATGTGTACAAATATTGAACCAAATCAGAAACGGCTCCTGAGTGACATACATATATAGTTATATATGGTTTAGAAATTCGAGCAAATATTGAACACACGAAAACGGAACAACGATATTGTACCTGGTTCCATATGTTTGCCTTCGTTGAAATCCTGAGCTATTTGGAAACGACACATTGGTCTTAATTAACTCCTGAATCGATCAAAAAAAATATTAAATTTCTAGGTGTTCGTTTTCCTTCAGCAAAATGAAGTCAAACAGTAAAAAATTGATTCAACACAATTTCGAACTGTGCCGATTTTCTGATTGGTGCCCGATGTCTGAATATAAACTTAAGGAAATAGAAAAAAAAAAAATATAAACCTATAAAAGTCAAAATAAAAAATGAAAATCGAAAGAAAAACCACCCGATTCTAAATCGGCCAAACGGAAATATCGTCCATAAGGAAAAGAAAAAATTGAATAGCTTTTCATTATTATCAGCAATCCACATCAACCGCAAATATATGTACATATCCCCTCTCCCGCCATCACCACCCATTCCAGAAATAAAAAAAAACTAGGAGAAAAGAAATGTAAGAAAATTTTTCTAAAACCACTCGACTCATCCGCGATTCTTCGTAGTGGGCCAAAGTAATCCATTAACTGCCGCAGAGCCGATACTAGGGCGATGATAGCAATCAACTTCAAAAGATTCATTTGTTCTTGTTTCCAAAGCGGTCTAAGTAAAAATTTTCATAAATTACTTCGAAAACAAACATAGTCCACTGTTTTGCCGGCATTTTTTGTTTTTATGCAATGGATTTTTTATTTTTTTTTTTTTTTGTTTATAGACAAAAAATAATGTTGATTTTCTCTTTAGCCCGCCGCACAAACGTATTGAACGCACAGAAATAGGTATTCACTAGGTGAACATCGCATTATGTACAAACATACTCGCCAATGGACGCCAATGCAATTGTGCGAGACATTTGCGCCAATGGACACGCGTATGCTCGTGCCAGCGTTGCCAGATGACTTTTCTCGCAAAGTGCGATTTTTTGCATATTGCCATGAATAGCAAATCTTCTCGAGGCTTTTTCGTTACATTTTTAGTGCCTTTTTTACTCCTTATAACGAAATCTCTGAATAACGGATATTTTTTTCCAGCCCCTTGAAATTTGTTATTGAAAGTTTCGACTGTATTAATCACTAGAGCTCGGATTTTGAATATTTTGAATTTTTTTGCATTTAACTGTGCTTTTTGAATATTTTATTCACTGAAGTAGGCTTTTTTTGTTATTTTGACAATTCAACATTTTAATAGGCATACTAAATCGAACTAATTTGGAATTTTTGACTGTGAATTTTTTGAACTTTTTGCATTTTTAAAATTTTTTTAATTTTTTGAATATCTTTTTGAATATTTTGAATTTTTTAATATTTAAAATTTTTTGAATTTTTTCAATTTTTTGAATATTTTTGAATATCTTTTTGAATATTTTGAATTTTCTTAAATTTTTGAATTTTCTAAAAAAATTTTAAAATTTTTAGAATTTTTTTAATTTTTGTTTGAATTTTTTTTGAATATTTTTAATTTTTTTGAATATATTTTTGAATTTTTTTTTTCATTTTTTTACATATTCAAATTCCGAGGCAATTATCACTTTTCCTTTTGCACTGCTCTTTTTATGAGATTTTTATCACACCTATTTTGTTTACACCGGGATTGCTATATAAATTTGTTTCTTCCAAGTTTTTTAAAACAAAAAAACCTACCAAAAAATGGGACATTTTGTAAATAGTTATTATATTATTTCTTCTAGTTTTTCAATATTGATGAGCAAAAAACCGGGAAAAGGAATTTTCTATATCATTTTTAACCCATTATCGCATACGAAAACATTAGGGTTTTTGACAAAAAAAAAAAAAATTAACCCAAACACAGGTACCTAAATTTTTATAAAAAATAATTACTTTTTAAGGGTTAATAAAACCATTTACTGGAAAAAATTGTTCGACACTTTTTCAAAATAACATGAATTTAAGGGGTTAAGACCATTTCCTACGAAAAAACATTGTTTTCCAACTTTTTTAATATATCTTGCAGTAAAGGGTTAATAAAAAATGTTTCCAATCATCTAATATTTCATACAGAAAACGATAAAAAAATCGGAATTTGTTATGTCCTGGCTGGGCATCGAAATTTGCGGGCAAAAAAAATGGCAACGTCTGTCTTATACATACAGACGTACATATATATGTAAATATATTTTATTTATGTGCTTGGAAAATTGTATTATTTGTGTTTTTTATTTATAAATAAACATATGTAGTTTTGTTATTCCTACGGTGGGGATAGAGGAGAGAGGGGATATAGGAGGGGCATTTGTTTTTCGCAGGTTTTTCTTTTTGCAATCTTGCTGCCCGCCGAAGCGACTGCTAATCGTCTACACCGCGTATTATCGCCGCAAATCTTGACCTACATTTAAGTTTATTAACCGGTTCGTTACGAATATGAATCAAAACGCACAAAAAAGAAAACATAAAATCAAAAAAAAATAAAAATAAAAATAAAATAATATTAATAATTATAATAAAAATTAAAAACAAAATAATTGCATCAATAAATAAATGAAAAATAAGAAATAAATTTTAAGACATCTTTATCAACGATGGTGGTTTTTTCTTTGATTGACCACTTTTTTCCTCTGTCAATCGGAGGAGAGTCCTATCAACTATGATATCTTGAACTGGAAGGCCTGAAGTAGGTATGCATGTTTAAACAAGTATATAAGAAAACTATACAGCCCCTTAATTTTTCATTCCGGATTTGAAAATAAGTTTATTCCATTCCAAGCACACTGGGAAAGGAATATAAAGGGAGCGAGAATTTTGAACGCAATTTTTAAGCAGAGGTCACATTCTTTTCTTTATTGATGCTTAGAAGACTTCCTTTTTGTGGGCAGAAAAATTTCTAGGGAAAAAATTCCGTGGGCATATTCACGAAGCATAGGGCTGGTAGTCAGCGTAGCTTGAGAGTACAATACCTAACACAGATAAACGGTTAGCTACCCTACAGTAACATGGACTGACCCAAGTGTGGCCTTCGGTCAATCCTTCATGTTACCAGTACTAGTCCCCTCATAATTCCACTTCTAATGTATTCAACTGACCTTTCTAACATGGGCCTGTCGTTGGAGAGGGACAAGTCCGCAAAATGGTCAGTTTTTTTTGGGTCAATTGTCACAATTTCGTCTGGTTTATGGATAGTCAAATAAGGAAAATAAAAACCAATTTCTTATATATATTCTAAGTGGACGAAAGTGTCATTTACAGACTACCTTTAAACCAACCCTTTTATTACCGACAGCCAGCTAGCCGAATTCGATGGAGCAAACTGCCATAATATAACCGGTAGGATTTGGACCGGTCACAGGCCTATCTATCTTAGGACATTGACCGGCTCATTACTGCAGGGTACATACTAAATTTGAATATTTTTTAAAACAGGCCCACAACTATTAAGAAGAAAAACTATTCTGGAGATTTTGAAGACCATAGAGGACCCTCATATGACGACTTCTGTTCAATTACCTTATGAACATTGTCCTTTTGACACACCCATTTTTTCCAATATTTGGAAATTAAATCAAAAAAACACTTCAGAAATGAATGAAATATTCTCTGAAGTGCTTTTTTTTATATGAAGTTTTTCTTTTCTGGACTGGAGAGAGCCCCTTAATTATAAGTTCAAATTTCAATGAAATATTTATCCTAAAAATTGTGGCTCTAGAATAGTTTCTTATAATTTTCACAACAGACTCTTGTACTGGAGATACCCTCGATCTGGTCCATCCTCGAACTTGCTCTGACTCATGTCTCCACCAATTAGAACACTGAATTTTGTCAAGATATGTAGCTCAGCTAATTCGATAAGAACAAATTTTAAGGACCGAAGGACAGGCGGACAAACAGAGAGACAGATAGACGGATCTCCAGATCGAATCTCCAGGTAACGCTGATCATTTTAAAACATTTTTTATAGCCCAACTCGATCGATTTTAAATAATAAACCCCACAAATACCATACTCTTGTCCCTGTTCCCAAACAACCCAGAAAGTCATGTACTCATGGGAATCAAATTTCAGCAAGATCCTTCAGTCGAAAAATATCTTATAGAAACTGTACATTCCTCTATATTTATTCATTCTCAACCTTCAACAATGGCACATTTAAATAAAAAAAAAATAAAAAAAACAATAAGGCAAAATACATACCTATGTCTCATACATCTCTGTTCAGTGTTGCATTTTTTCGATCCCTCAATGATTCGTTTCATTTCTTTGCTTAATGTGTATTGATCTTATCAAGATTTCGATTAAATGAGATCTTTTTTTTCTGTACTTTTTAATAACCTCTCATACGGTTATGGAATGGGAGTGAAAACTATAAAAATCGCAATTTTTTTTTACCGGATAAAGGAAAAACTCGATATTCTCATTTCGGTTTATGCGTGTGCGCGCGAACAAAATTTACAAGGAAAGATGAATCAAATCTTTGTGTGCTCTTGGACCGAAGCCGTTGGTCGTCTTCTTGGTTAAAAGATCTGGTTCGTGGGGACTATAAAAATTTTTTAATAACTTATTAATTATACTTTTTTAATGATTTTTTCTTATTTTTTCCAATTCTTTTTTTTTTGTTTTTTTTTTTTATTCTGTAATCTCATTTTCTTGATGCGTGAAGGGAACAGCTGAAGGACATTCGCTCAGCTGTCAACAAAATAGTAATAAAAAAAAAAAGTACCATCATGGATTCGTAATAAAACATGAATTCTGTGATTTACAGGGTGACCAGAAGAAGTAAATATATATTGTACATACAATGTAGGTATATAAAAATGTATTCGTATCTAGTGAACAAAAGTACATATAAATACAATATACTGAAATTGATAAGGGAGTATGACAGGAAATATGAAGCAATATCGTCACGATCGGGAGAAATCCAAAAAGAGAGCTCAGTCCGATCCGAGGCGGACGAGTTTTCCCCATAGAAAAACCCGAATACACTCTCTCATCTATTATCTAGAGTCTAGATTCTAGACTAGGTTAGGTTAGATTGTAGGGGCCGCCCACCAGGAAGGTGGCGCACTTAGACCAAGGAAGGTCCATTGTGTTACCCACGGATTCAGGACACCTATTTAATAAACCATTTTGTTCGCTCAATAAAGCTTGCTATCCTCACAGGGTTAAGTTCCCCGAGTTCCGATAGGGAGTGAAAGAAGTAATATCCCAAGGTTTTAAATCTCAGTTTAGCAAAGGCTGGGTAGTGCAGGAGAAGGTGCTGAGGAGTTTCCTCCACCTCCTCATCCTGACAACTCCTGCAAAAATCGAAGGCAGGTGCCCGTAGCCTTCTGGCATGGGGACCTATGAGACAGTGACCGGTCAACAGTCCGACTGTCATCGAAAGATTCTAGACTATAAGGCATAATGTATATTCGAAGACGAGCAATCTGCTCAAATCACCCTGTACAGGTATAGGCTTGTCTTCGATATCGCATTTCCATTTCAATGTTCATTGATAAAATGTTACCTACCTTGTTGATGCATTGTTACTGCCGCTGCTGCTGCTGCTGTTGTTGTGGCCTAAAACGACTTTACCCATTGCGGCCTTATTCCCCGTTGTTGGTGTTGTTGTTGCTGTTGTTGTGTTCGTTGCTGTTGATGATGTCGTTTTTATTTTTGCCGCTGGACTTAATGCTTCAGTCAATGTCTCTGGTACTTGGGATAGGAACCGCTCGGAAAGCAGCACTTCTGTTTCAGGTTCTTCCAGCTGTAAACGACACTCAGTCTGTTGGCTGTTACTAAAGTGTTGCTGTTGTTGTTGTTGTTGTTTCTGTTCTTGTTGTTGTCTTATTTGTTGTGCTTCAAGTTCGTTACTCAATAAAAGGCAGAACGATTCGTCGTCGATTTCACCTTGTACCCTTTTCGCTGTTGCCGGCAACGTAACTCCGTTGATAATTTTAATTGGTGGATCCCTTTTGACTAAAGGTTCCTTTTCAATTTGTTCCACCTCTTCCTCTTCCCCTTCCCCTTCGATATCCTGTTCGTCTTCGGTAAAACTGGAACTTTCAATTGTCGGATCTTGCTTTCGATTATTTTCGAAAAGCTGAATGACTTCGTCTTCCACTTCACCTTTCCGGTTGAGGCGGCGGCGGCTTCTTCCACTTAAATTAATTATTTCTTGTTGTTGTTCCTGTTCCTGTTCTCGTTCTCGATCGTTTGCTCTCTTCGTTTTATTATTATTCACTTTATTTATTTCCCTTGGTGGTTTCGAAAATTTCCCTTTTTTAGCACTCGAGTCAATTTGCGATCTTTTGCAAGGTATTGTGACTTCTTCCTCTGTTTTGTTCTTCTTCGTTGTTTCGTGCGTCGTTGCTGTCGCTTGAATTGAAGCTAAACCTAAAGCTGATGCTGATGCTGATAAAGATCGGGATGTTGTTGTTGCTGTGGCTTTTGTGGAAATTGGTTTTATCGTTCCCGTTTTCGTTGGTGTCGTCGCCTTTATACTGCAAACTTGTTGGTCTGCTTCAACTTCAACTTCAACTGATTCGGCAGCAACTTTCAGTGCAACTTCAGCGATCGCATTGAAGTTTATTGCCTGTTGTGGTGGATTTTGTTGCAGTTGCTGATGATGTTGATGCTGCTGATGCTGATGTTGATGTTGATGTTGACTTTGTTGCTGGAAGAGTTCTTCATGCTCATGCGTTAAGGATACCGGTGATATTGGTGTTGTTGGCGGCGTTGTCGTTGCCGTTGTGCCGCTACTGCCGCTATTCGGTGTTCCAATTTCTGGTATAATCGTTGCAAATATTTGTTCGCCAAATATGAAAAGGTCCTTGGAAATGATCATTATTATCGCAAAGCTGAAATTCCTCGTATATCTCCCTTTTTCACTCCCTCCTTTGCTTTTATTTCGAACACGTTTTTGGGGGCCCCCTTCTTCTTTAATGCGCCTTCTGTAAACTTCTTTTTTTTTTGGGCTTTTATTCTTGTCTCGCTACGGTTTTGTTTGGCGTAGCACAATCTGCAAAAGAAGAACGAACTTTTTTAAGGCATTGCCATACGGTATGCAGGTAAGAATTTCTTTCTTTCTTTTATTTTATTTTTTTTTTGTTCTACACACGCAAGTTTGTATGTGCCTGACACCTCAGAATATGTGGGTCATTTGGTCGATCGAGTTTTTGTTTCAATTTTTTTCTTCTTCTGTTATTTTTTTTTTTTTTTTTGGTGGGGCTATTAATTTGGGTTTTTCGATCACTTTTTGGTATCTCTCTTGCTCTGATATTCTTTGTACTTTATTCATCTTTAATAATTCTAATCTTTTACGGGATGGGATGGGGGAAAAAAGAATCTAATTAGAATATTTTTATCATTATCATCAAAAAAAATATAGAAGGAATCAAATGATCTCTTCGTGTCTGCGCCGAAGGAACTTAAATGCTTTGTTTTATACAATCCCAGCCGGAAATTTCAATACTTCCTCACTAATGCCGAAGTGGTGAAATTGTCTCATGCGACTACTCGCATTATTAGGCATTTTTTTCAAATGAACTTCGCTGTTTTCACTACTTCTATTTACAAATCAATGCGTCACTATTTCTGCATTGATGGTTTTTGTCATACATGCGATAAATCCGGCTGGGAATATAGGCAAGATGGCAATAAGAGACGTCCCAGTTCAAATAAAGTTCTTTAATGTATCAGCGTTGCCAGATGTCCCAAATTTGAATGTTCCTCCGAGATATAAGAAATTCCGATTTTCTACAATACAATAATGGGACTCATTAGGTTTGCAAAATGTATTCGCAAATTTCCGACGTTGAATGAATGACCTTTCATAAACACTTTATTCATCGATATTTTTAAAAAATTTGAAAAATTTTTACTTTTTAAATATGTCTGCCGAAAGGGTCTTACCGGATGGCAATCGGACCCTTGAAAGGATTTTTAAGTTTTGTTGATTTTTGAATAGGTAGAACACCATTTTTAGGTTCCTATTGCACAGTGTCCTTACCGGAAATTTCGGACCTTGAAAGGATCCTTTTAAGTAAGCTTTTAAATTTTGATATCCAAAAACTAATTAAATGATAGAAAGATGAAAATATGGAGACTTTAGTCAATAAAAGGAGGAATCGAAGAAAATTTGATTCTTAATTTTACACTGAGAAAAAATTTTGAGGCCATTTTCAAAATTTTATATCTCAAAAACTAATTATGATAGAAAGATTAAAATATGGAGACTCTTAGTCAATAAAAGGAGGAATCGAAGAAAATGTTTTTCTGAATTTTACACTGAGAAAAATTTTTGAGGCCATTTTCAAAATTTTATATCCTAATTATGATAGAAAGTTGAAAATATGGAGACTGTTAGTCAATAAAAGGAGGAATCGAAGAAAATGTTTTCTTAATTTTACACTGAGAAAAATTTTTGAGGCCATTTTCAAAATTTTATATCCTAATTATGATAGAAAGTTGAAAATATGGAGACTCTTAGTCAACAAAAGGAGGAATCGAAGAAAATGTTTTTCTTAGTTTTACACTGAGAAAAATTTTTGAAGAAAAAAGAAAATAATAAATAAAAAGAATTTCTGTAGATTTCCGTTCTCGTGCCACTTTTTGAACATTTAAAAAAAATACCTCTTCCAAGTTTTAACTTTCACCAAAAAAAAAAAATTATATCTAAATCAAAAGGTACCATTTTGTGATATATAAAAAACGTAAGTACCTACAGATACATAGGTGCTCTCAATACAATTTGAAACTTCAAAATTCCATTCAAGGGACCGCACTCGGCTATGCTCTTTTTTCGCCAATAAATTCTGTTAGATGGCGTTTTAGAAAATAATTAAATGAAAAAAAATTATATTGCAACTCGGCTATGAAAATAAAAACAAAACCATGAACAATTATTTCTTTTCGAAGAGCGATCAAAGTACGAGGGTCTTTCCTGAACATGCAGAACTTCGAGAGAAATTCAATGGTGCCAATTTGAGCCCATTTTGAGCTAAGGTCGATTAAAGATGTTATTACAGATTGACACAGAAATATTTCCAAAATGCTTCTACTATTTCTGAGGCAACAAAGAATATCAGCTTAAATTTTAATTGTTCCAAAAAATAGATACTTATGAGCCTTACCCAACTTAGATGGTTATTTCTTTGCAACGAATTGATTTTTTGATTCTATGTGAAATAATTGGAGGATGCTTGAATAATCTTTTCAAAGTGGCGAAATAATTAATCTTAAGATAATTCAAGTAGATAAAAGTTTCAGGAAATTTTTAACCCTTTCATGCCCGTTGGAGTAATCCATCCTAATTTCAAATAATCTCCAAAAATCTATTCCTCAAGGTACGGGTTTCAATTAATTAAGGATTTTGGAACGTTCCATTGGCATTTTCATGATTCTCAGATGGATATTTGATCGTGAAAATTCGTCTTAATAAAATCAATTGTGGAAATTATATCTAATAGGCCGTTTACATATGCCGTTTTATTCGCGTTTTAGCAACTTTGCCCGTTTTAGCTCTAAAACAACTTAGATTTTTCCCGTTTTATCGTACAAAACTAAAACGAGAAACTTTCCTGTTTTAATTTAAAACAAGTAGCTAAACAAGATAAATCCTACTTATAACTGATAAAAATATCGAAATCTGAGTGTCATCACTATAAAAATGCAAAACATATGGTCATTGAAATTTCTAATTTAAAAATTGTGAGGTTGTTTCCCCAACAAAAACACAATTAATGTTATAATATTTTGTAAAACAAAGAAACCATAAAGCAATTTAACACCTTTATTATTTATTAAGCTAAATATCCTATAGATATCCTTCATAAATTCTTAACCTTTAATGTTTAAGAAAATTTTTCAAGTCTTTACCATATTATCAAAACTTTTTGCGAAAATTTGGTAAGAAAGTCATTAATAATCTAAAAAATTGAAATGTTGAAGGTTATCTCATCATAAATTATTTATACAAAAACGACATGCTCATGATTGTATAAACACCCCGTTTTTGACTTAGAATCGTAAAAATTAAATAGCTTAAACGAAGCCTATTGCTGCTAAAACGTATATGGTTAATGCCTATGACGAAGGAATAAACGTGAAAATTCCATTTCAATTTCGTATGGTATTGAACGACTTCGTTCTTTAACCTTTTACTGCATGATATATTAAAAGAGTGGTAAAAATAGTTTTATTCTCTGTGAATGGTCTTATTAACCCTGCATGATACACTTATCAAAAAACTCAGATATGTAAAACTTTTTCTTAAAAAAAATAATACAAAAATTTTTTTAAATTAAAAAAATCTTTGGGCAATTCCACGTTAAACGGCTCTTCAGTTCACACCATTAAGGTCTATTTATGAATGTTTATTCTGGGCAGAAATCGTATTCTTAATGAACCTAATTCTTATCAAGTATTTTCTTAAATATCTCAAGAAGCTATTCATCGATTTAAATGAATCTTCTTTTGAATAAAAGTTTAAGCTGAGAGGAATGTTTTTAAAATAGCAAAAAAGTATTACAAAACCCGGAATACACTGAAAAAAATATCCTAATTTTTTTTTTCTTTTTTGTGCAAATCTTTTTCTCAGTGTAAAATATAAAAATAAATTTTCTGGGTTCCTTGTTTTGTTAACAATGATTCACCGTTTGTTTCATCTTTCTATCTATATTAGTTTTTGAAATATTTAAAAAAATAAACTGCATATTTTTATTATACTTAAGACTTGGCGTATGATGATGTGTTTTTGTACTGGATATTAGTACTGGGAGCATATAGGTGCACTTGCAATTTTTTGAATATCACACTGCTGCGCCATCTGATTGAAATAATTTTTTTCTTTTAAATGTAAAGTAAATACTAAGAGGTATTTTAAAAAATTTTAAGGCGTCAACTGTAATACACTGAAAAATTTTTTAAATTGCTTTTTAGTTTTGCGGGAAAATTTTTCAGTGTAAATTAAAAAAAATTTTTATTCCGTATTTACAATCGGAAACTGGAAACCACTGAAAAAAGTTTAAAATTATGAATATTTAATTTTGTAAAAAAATTTTCTCAGTGTAAAAATTAAAAAAAAATTTTTTAGCTTCCCTGTTTTATTATCTAAGAGAATCTGCTTAGATCGTCTCTCTATCTCAATTGGTTGTTGAGATATAAAATTTTGAAAAAAGGCTTATTAAAAGAGGATTTTCCAGGATATTTCAAGGACCGTTCAAAATAAAAATCTAAAAAGTAGTCAGTCTCCACAGTGTTTTTAGATGGCACCTATCGAAAAATCAACAAAATTTAAAAATTCCTTTCATGAAAAAGCCGCAACCCGCCAGACCCTTTAACATCCTTGTGACGGTTGTGACCATAACAATGGAATAACGCATTTAAAAATAAATCTTCAGTGTTGAAGGGCCAATCTCCTTGCAAAAAAAAAAAATAAAAAAAAATTAAAAGATAAAAATCACTTCATGACGATGAAAAACCTCACAAAAACATCCTTCCTCAATCCGAAAGACAGAAAAAAGATTATTTTTGTCACAAAAACCATAGCAATGGTATAAGAATTTTGAAATGTCTGATCGATTGCATTTGTTTCTCGCCTTTCAACTCAGGATAATGGCTCCATATTTCAAAACTCGATTGCCTTTATATTAATTTTAAAAAGATAAATAAAAAATCCTCTCAACAAAATCAAAAACAAATTCAATTATGCTTAATTAATTATTAGGATTTAAATTACTTAAATATTTCTGAGTGAATTCTTACCTTTAACACAGTGACATGAGTTCAAAAATAAACAATTAAAATTTTTATTTTTTTTAATTTTTGAAAATTTCCGCTCAATTCGGGCAAATTAATAACTCAACGCAGCAGTATGACGCGCAAAGGAAAAACGAATGCGATATTCAATTTTCATAATAAACCGCGACAGTCAACAGGTGCAAAACATACAAAAACATAACAGTTAACGAACGGTAAAAAAAAGAAAAAAAATATCATAACCACAACAACAACGATTCAACGCAAAAACAAGAAAAAATTATTCCCAAAATAAATTATAATTATTGACGAAAATCACTTTGAGAAAGTCGCTCGTTTTTTATACTGCTTGTCGCAAAAAAATTTTTGGAGCATTTTAAAACAATTTCACCGATTAGGACACATGTTTTTTTTATTATTATTATTTTTTTTTTTTTTTTTTTCAAATAATATTTCCTTCCGACACTTTAAGGTGGCAAAAACGGAGGAGTCACATAAAAGTTCGCAAAGCACTCGCGTACAAAACGAAAAAAAGCAAACACAAAATATACCGCTCGATATTTGGAATAAACCTCTCCACCGGCGATCTGATTCGCAACTGATTCTTCGATCGATCGATCAGCTGCAGTGTGGATCGTCCGTATGCGGGAGCCAAATGAATGAAGGAAAAACAAAACAAAAAGAAAAAAACAACAACAAAAATTCAACCGGCTTGGGAGATCAGAAGAACGATCACACCAGCGATATGAAGAGAACGACGATGATGTCTGGAGAGTGAAATCGTATGTATGCCGGTATCGTGTCTCTTAAAAACGAAATTAAGAGATTTCTTCTAATCTCATTAAGAATCTAAGTATGGGGGGAAATTCATAATTTTACCTTGACTCTCCGGTTTTGCCAATTTTTCGCAATTTTAAAATCATACCGGGGATAGTTCATAAAATACCATCAAAATGTCAAAATATCACAGGGGAAAATATTTTTTTTCTATTTTTTTTTTTGTATCTCAAACAAAAGCTGATCTTAAACGGTTAAA
The DNA here is from genome assembly GCA_020466095.1 of Chlorops oryzae. Lineage (NCBI taxonomy): Eukaryota > Metazoa > Arthropoda > Insecta > Diptera > Chloropidae > Chlorops > Chlorops oryzae. Next base: position 113,919,367 of record CM035807.1, read on the forward strand.
AGTCTTTCGGTGTCTAACAGCGAGACAACATCTTAGACGCACACAGACTCACTTTTCACTTTCTTTGCCACTACACATGTACACGGCGTATGTGGCGTGCGTGCGTCTGTATGTGTGTGAGTGTTTTTTTGAGGTTATTAACTTGTGCATACGCAGAGGAAATACCGGAAGTGTTGTGTCTTTTTGCAGCCATTTTTTTTTTTTTTGTTTTTTGTCACTCGTTTTTGAGTATGAGTTCGGCGCTCTTTTAAGAGCGCATTCAAAAATGAGCGTAAGAGCGGAATGATCGCTTATCACGTGCGTATGATCATCATCGGGTGTTTTTGCTCTTTTGAATTGTCAGCATATGAGCGTTGAAGAGTCTTCTATTTTTTTTTATATTTTTCTTTCTTGTATTAAAATTTTTGTTTTATAGTTCAAGTTAAAATTAATTCTTTGATTTTTTTTTTTTTTTTTTATTTCTGTTTTGTTTCTGCTGGCTTGCTGAAAATATGGTGCCAAGGTAAATAGAACAAATAAAAGATGCGCACATACAAATAAATACTATATGCGTATGTCGTATATATATATACATAAAACGTATGTATGTATATCTATGGAAATGTATTTTTCTGCACATCACTTAATAATTTTGTGTGTTTATATTTTCTTTTTCTTTGTGCGTGTGTTTTGCCTTGAAATCGCTTCGGCGAGGCGACGTACATATGCCGAAAAAGAAAAAATACAAAAAAATACCGCAGTGCGTGAAGGCAAAAAAATATTTTTCGCAATCAAAATTTCTTCCACTCTTTCGAGGCTTTATAAATTGATAAGAACAAGTGTTTTTTTTTCGCTTTTAAAGTCAATAGAAACGCAAAATTTTCTGCGTATAGTCTTAAAACAATATCGCTTTGCATATGTGCGAACGTGCGAATGTGTAGCTGTGCGCTTGTGTGTTTGTTTATATGTTCAAATGTTGAGGCAATCGAAATCGCAAGTCGCAGAAAAATTGCTGAAAAATTTCATTTTCTTAAAGATTTAACCCTCTACGGTATACAAAGACGCGAAGAAGGGGTCGAGTAGCCAGGATATTCTCCTGGCCAGGCCCGGCCCGGCCCGGCAGTGACACATGAGGTGGCTCACCGATTAGCGTTGTTCATGGAAAACCTCCATAATTCAAACAATTTTACTGCGAAAGAAATCTTTTTGCCACTTTTTTTGATATATCATTCAGCAATGGGTTAATAAAAACCATTTAAAGCGATAAAAATGTTCCACAAATTCTGAAAATTTCATGCATTTTAGGGTCACTTCGAAGGATATACATATGTACGTACCTTAAATCCTTTCCGGCGAGCTTCTATTTATTAGTGGTACTCATGCAGCTTCGCAAATGCCTTCGCAACTTTTCCCATCGTAAATTTTCATATAAATTCTGACAGTTGTATGAGAAATTTCTCAATTCCCACAATTTGCGAAGCTGCATGAGTACCACTATTATGAATATTTGGCAATTTGCGACGTCGCAAGTAACAAGACAGCAGTGGGGCTCATACAGCTTCGCAAATTGTGGGAAATGAGAAATTTCTCATACAACTGTCAAAATTTATATGAAAATTTACGATGGGAAATGTTGCGAAGGCATTTGCGAAGCTGCATGAGTACCACTAGCATCTATAATTAGAACAAAATAGTTTTTTCGCACTTTCGCAGATGTTTTCCTTTCTCGATCAAACATCCAATCTCTTTCGAAGCCTTTAGGAAGTAATTAAAAAAAAATAAATCTACATTTACATGGCGAGGTTTCTTATTGCGCTGAAATAGCTGCTTAGGAACATTCAATACATGGAAACATATGGAATCAATTTTGATCAGTTGAGCGCTTTTAATTGTAACTGGTTTTATACGTTTGCATTTGTTCAATATTTGCGAAAACTCCCGCGCGATATTATTATTCCATGAAATGCTAAATCAATGAAGATAAATGTTAATTTCCTAGGTGTTAATCTCCCTGCAGTAAACCAATCCAAGTCTAACCAGTCCTTGTAAATCATTCCACGAAGATCTTATTCCAGAATGGATATTTTCCTCCTTTTTTAACGCCGTGATGATTCAAGCATTGCCACTTTTCAAAAGAGCTCTACTGAAGACATCATGCGTTTATATAACTCGATCGATTCTTTTGTCCTGTTTTCCTGTCTGTGTGGCATTCGAAATTCGAATATTGATTCCATTCATTTTATGCGCATAAATTGCTATCAATTTCCTCATATCTAACAGATTCTAATAGGCTATGAGATTGACTGCAAATCGCTGGCGATTATTACGTCTTATTCCTGTCCTCATTTCGTATTCCAATGAAAACTGTGTGAAGATAGAATAGCACTGGGTCTTGACTCATGAATCGGTTAGTTGTAGGTATTCAGGGGTGTCACAGAATCCGATAGCTGTCGGAATTGGAATTTTAGTCGACAGAATTTTCATATATATTTTATAGACAGCCGGAGAAAATAGCGTTCTGTGCAATTAAGAACCGATAATAGTTCCGATTCAAAATCAAAAAAAAATAAAATTTTAAAAATCTGTATGAAATTTCGATCGGTTTTAATTCCGATTACGACAGCTATCGGATTCTGTGACACCCCTCATTATTATTGTATATTGAACTACTGAATTGAATGTTTCTTTATCAACGGGAAGAGGTCTCAAAATATTTAAAAATCTTAATACATATTCTACCAGTCGAAATATTTAATTAAATAGAAATAATAATAAAAAAAATTTATTCAACTCAGTGGCTTTCAAACTTTAATTTCAGCTTATCATCAAAGCGGAAATAATAAACAAAATTAGCCAGTAGTCTCTTAAATTAAGCCTATATTCCTCAGATATGCGGCAAGTAATGTGCCAGAGCAATGAAAATGTCAAGTTTTTATTATAAGTTATTATTATTATTATTATTGATAGGGGGTTAAAGAGCACGTCGACCTGTAAGATCTATTGTGCCCCCTTTGCCATCCTCAGAGAGAGAGTCTCTGAGTCCTGCGTTCAGCAGGATGTTTAGTATAGAACCTACACTGCTGGATTTGAGTTCCGCTTCGGGTAGTATTTGCCCCCCAAAAGTTACTAATTCTTGCTTTTTTCAGGGCCGGACATGACCCGATGATGTGAGCTGCAGTTTCCTTGTCTGTATTACAGAACCGGCATTTCTCATTCGTGAGCACTTTCAGTTTAGTGAGGTGATAGTTCAACCTGCAGTGACCTGAGAGTATTCCTGTTATTTGTTCTTAGTTTATTCTTTGATAGTTTTATGCATTCCTCGAACCTTTTGTGGTTGTAGCTTCCTATCATAAGCTTAGATTGCGAGATTCCTGGTTGTTTGTTCCAGTATAGTTTCCTCTCGGCAGATTCTTGGTCCCTGATAAGTTTGTTGATTGCTCCCTTACCTAGGCCACAGAATGGTTCAGGTCCATAGAGGGCTAATTCTTTCCCAAATCAATTTTCGTCGATTTAATCCTTAAATTTTTGAAATAAAAATTTATTTTATCCATAGAATAGAGCACGATAACATAGCACATAATTCCCACCCATAAACCATTTTTCTAAGAATTCAGTTTAGTGCCAATTTTTGCCGGTGTGAAGCTACACCGCCTCTTTCATACAAACTAATTTCGTCCTTCAAATCTGACAAAGACTGAGCACCAAAAATTTTTAAGTCGAGCAACATAAATAGCACATAAAAAGCACATAATTCTCAGATAAAAGTGCCTGAATTTGCCGAAAAGGGGGTGCAGCTTCACGGACCTCAAAAATTGTGTATATTCTCATTTTATTTTATTATTAATTAATTTTATTATTCCTAACAAAGTTTGAGAGCTGAAAATTCAATGATTCAATGTGGTCCTCTCACACAGGGGCGGACTGGGGGTCAAAGGACCCACCGGGCCTTTGAAAAATCGGGCCCCGTTACCTAAGAAAAAAAAAAATATTTTAAAAAATCCTTACTCCATGAATATTGATCCCAGATACAGTTCACTGGAGGCCGACCGGGCATTTGCCTGGTTGCCCGTTGGCCCAGTCCGCCCCTGCTCTCACATAAGGTAGTTTCGAAAAGTACCCATAATTCAAATCAATCCTTTTTACTAAAATATTTACCTTCTGAGCACTGCATAATCCTGACCATCTCGATTTCTAGGATCGTTGAGATCTTAACTGGTTTCCAATGGCTTCAAAACTGTTGAAGGAAAATGTTTCTCACTCAGTTTTTGGGGTTATTTCCAATTAATCTATCTTCAATTATTTTATTTTATTTGATATTATTTGTGTGAATCGCAATAATATTTTCCACATATCACAAATTTTATGAACTTTATTTTTGTTTGTCTTTTTTGTTTTTGGGTTTTCTTAATCTGTCCGAGCAACAATTTGTCACAATATACGCACTTTTGTACGCACTTTTCTCATTTTTCATACTTCTGCATTATCAATTTCACTCTTATCGTGTCTACACAGGCTTCATAATTATGAAATTGCGATTGTTTTTTTTTTCTCTCATTTTATTTTGTTTGCTTCTCGATTGTTGCCAGCTCTGAGCAAATGATGACTTTGAATTTGAAAGGCTTTCTTTTTCGCTTTATTGTGCGTTAAAATTGTAGAAGAAAAAAATTGTTTATTTAATTATTCCTTATTAAAGTGATCTCTTAAATCACTTATTCTCTTCGACGTTGTAGGAACTTGTATCTTCAGCGGAATGTAGGTATAAATACATATTTGCCCAGAGTCGTTTATCAAGCAGCAAGAGACCCTAAACGCTTTATAAATTATTTTTATATATGCAGTCTATTTGTCAAACAGGCGAGCAACTACACACAATGTATCAACTTTAACAGAAATTAAAACAATAAAAACTCTTACGTCCGAAGGAATATTTATATCTGTATGTCTGTCTGTCTCGCATGTTTCTATGTAGTAATTATTGCGGTATGCCAAAAAAAAAAAACAAAAAAAAAAAAGCCATTCCCAAGGTTGAAAAAAATTTCAATCAAAAATCCGGAGTAAATTTTTGCAGGAGAGTTGAACAACCTTTTTGAACTTATCACAATTATGGGAAGTTGAAATTTAGGTCAAAACTAAAATATTTTTTTTAATTTTTTGGTATTTTGGCATGCGTTGTCAACATGACCGCTTTGAAAAATATTTTTCCAAGACTATATTTTAACCAATTTTCAATTATTGAAGAAAATATTTGATTGATCATTCTTTAATATAAGAGACTGATTAAAAGAAAACGATTGAGAAGTAGATACCAATCATGGGGAGAGTTTTTGTTATTCAACCCAACGATTTTTATGAAATTTTGTTTGCTAATCGAGTCGGTCTAAGATTCTGCCAAAATCTATTTTTCATACCCCTAAGAAATAAGGATGACCCTCAGAAGTGAGTTTTAGTTTTAGTGCCCGACGTATGAGCAATGTTATTTAAATAACATTATAAGGCAGTAACATTACGTATACGTCGTGTTTTCAAAACTAGTGAACTGTGTTTTATTACAGTGGAGTCTCGTTATAAGTCGTTTCTCGTTCCTAAAAAATCGACGTATAGCGAATCGACTTATAACGAATCAGTTTTCTTCATATGATTGTATGAAATAATTTCTAATTAGTTCCTCAAAGCTCAAAAATTGATACACAAAATTTATTAAAGTCAATAAAATGAAATTTCCCTACAACTGGCATCATTGCTCTAATGTCTGATTTCCAATTATTCGTCGGATGCAGAACGTTTTACGCTGCGTCCACAACAACGCAATTGAATTGAGCTGCTTCCATATGCTTGCATGTGTTTGCCTCAATTGACGGAACGCACCTGACGCGTCATTGGAGATGGCACTTAGGGACGCAAAAGACGAAAAAATTGTTCCCCCAAACTTTTAGACGTAAATGCGAATCATTTGCGACGTAACCAGGGTGTTAATTGATACGTGACGTAAGTGCGAATCGACGTATAACGAGGCGACTTATAACGAGACCCCACTGTATTTAAAATTATTTAAGAATTTTTTTCAATTATGAAAAATTATTAAATTTCGTTGGAAGAAAGACGGATAGAAAAAGATCTACATGATAGTATATCATCAGATAGTATATCTTTCATCCCGATCTCCAAATTTCTTAGTAATATTCAGCCCTATTCTGAAAAATATTTCACGCGAAATTTTCCGACAGTTTCAATAACAACTTTGTATTAAAACTGTAGGAAAAATTCACGTGAAATATTATTCAGAATAAGGCTAATTACATTCAATTCAAATAAGGACTACCTATTTATTGAAATCCATCAATGCAATTTAAAGTGAATTATCCAAACACACGGCGTTCCAGCCGGACAATCCTCGAATTATCACAAGATCGACAACAAAATAAAGGAGAACAATTTCACATCCCCTTAATCCGAACGGGTATAATACTACTTTTCTCAAATAGAAAAAGTTTTTCAACAAATAAAAGTGCCAAAAAAAAATTAATAATTATTATTTTTTAATAATTTTGTATATATATATTTCTTTTATTTAACAATAAATTTACAACTACATCGGCCTTTCATAGACTTAAATGCAAGCTGATAGTACTTTATAGAATTTCAGTGGAAATAAGTTATTTCAATTAAATTTTAAGCATTTCTTTGTGACAATATACTTATATCTACTAAAAATTAAACTCATTAACAATGTTTTTGTTTTTTTCATTTTCAATTAATTGCATATCTTAGAGAACTGCTTTTGTACGCCATTGATATTAATATAAATTTTTATGCCAATAACAAAATAATTATTATCTGTTCGAACATTATTTTTTCTAATTGTCTAAAATTTGTGATTTCTGGCAGTTTCTAATCTCTTAAATATGCGAAATCATTGGATGCATTTTTTAAAAATTTTTCCTTCTCTTTTTTTAATTCCATAAAAAATTTTATTATATATATATGAGCATTTCCAAACGTGAGTAGTAGTTTTAAGTCCCGAATTCATTAATGCGGTAAATAGTACTTTTTTTTCAAATACTTTCGTTCCTGACAAAGTAACGTTCTTGTCGCGTCCGTATCTATCTGATTGTCTTTCGAATCTGCATAGAAGGTAGTAAGGTAGAAGTGGTGCCTGTTTAAAAAAAATACTGTTTCGAAAACAGGCTTCAATTAGCATGAGAATGCCGTTTTGATCCACTATTGAAAGAAAACCGGTTGCTAAACTCTAAGGATATTAGATCCACCGAGTGAAATTGAGGAACATAAGTAAATTCCCCAATTCGGTGTTGGAAATGGAACTTAGATCTGCTAGAAAGGCGGCCCCTAGGGTTCGGTTCGCTGCCTTTTCCTAGCTAGTGCTGGGCAGTAACATAAGAAATGTTCAATAGTTTCCTTCTCATAAGGGTTATTGCAACTTCTGCAGTGTCTGTTATGCACTAGCCCAAAGTTTGGCTGCGTGCACCCCTATAGGCCAGTGCCCAGTACAGGCTGCGGTAAGTCTGAAGATGTCCCTTCTACTGTGGGAGAGCAAGTCCTTTGTTGATTTCAGGCAATATTGATTTTGAGACTCTGCAGGCAGGCATGTTTTTCCATTTTAACTGTGCCATACCCAAGAAGTGTCTGTAGATCTTGTCTTTGATCGAGGCTAATGATGCTGCCACATGCAGCTCTGAAAAAATTTCTGATAGGGATACCTGTTTCGCCAGAGAATCGGCTATTTCATTCCCCTCTATGCCACAATGCCCTGGGACCCAAACCAGGGTCACACTTGTGAGGTCGGAATATCTGCATAGAAATTTCGATAAGTATAAATGCCCGGGGAAGAGCTGCGCGCGATAATAGTTAGAAACAAACTTACCATTTTCCACATTCTTCAATTCGGGGCTTAAAATTGCTTAAGTAACTGTCACGTCCGTTTGGAAATGCCCATATGTGATTGTGACGGGTGTGACCATTACATTGGAATTGCCTTTCTTTTATTTTTTCCCCCGCAGAAGAAAAAATTTAGTCTATGCAATCCGAAGCCCTTAGAACTTAGATCGATAATGGAAAGTTTTATATATTTTCTAGTTTTTTTTTTTTTTTTTTTTTTTTTAAATAACTATTGATGTCTCAGACGATAATATGTTGTAATCCTAGATATTTTCTAAAATCTTTTCTCAGCCAAGACATTAGTACAAAACTAGTCGAAATAAATATAAAAAAATTCTGAAACTTTGCTATCGTAAAAAAAAATAATAAAAAAAAAACAAATAAGCAGATATTTGTATATTATATTTATAAAAATAAAAGCATAACAATGAAAAAAGAAAGAAAGAAAGAAAAAAACAGGCAAGCTAAAATACAATAAGATTTCTTAAGAAAATTTAACTAAAAATTAACTTACATTTCACTTTTTTAGCTCTAAAGAAATTAATCTACAATTTTAATTTAGCTCAATTATCTAAATTAAAATTAAACCACATTGAAATTATAATGTATAAATAAATAGAGAGAGAGATATTTACTTAATAAATAGCACAATATTTGTTTTAGATATTATCTGATTGAAGGAACTATTAATGCACAAAGCATAAAAATGGGGCAATCAATTTATAAATGTCTTACATAAAATACATTTTGAATTTACACTTAAAATTATTTTAAGCACGTTTTCTTATAATAAGCAAATAAATATATATATATATATGTATATATTTTTTATACATAATAAATTATAAAGAAATTTTCAATGGAACATGAGTTCAGCCAAAGTTTTTTCAGTCTGAAATGATACAAAAGAAAAAAGAGAAATTTTGACTTACTTTCAATTGAAAGAGAAATAATAACGAATTACAGTTAGAAAGTTATGAATGAATATAAGTAGCTGGATGCTATAGACGACCAATTGTTAAATAAAAAAATAAATAAACAGCTGCATGCATGAAAAATGAATGGTTTTATGAAGCAATCACAAAGAATTTCATAACGAAACAATTACATGTGCTGGGACACAGAGCTAGGGGACGGCTGCGAGAGCAGATCTGAGAGCAATTGATGCCCTGAACTACATGGAAAATCTCATGGAGAAGAAAATGTGATGCAATAAATAATAACAATAACGAAGCACATCCCTGGGGTTAATAAGTATTTTCAAGTAATTTCAGTTAAAAGTATGTTTTTTCTTTAGAAACAGTCAAATTCACTGACATTGAATACAGTGACAAATGCGGTGAATTGTACTGACATCACTGAATATGACAATACTGCATCGTGAAATTCATAGACGCTAGCTATACATTATGTTACAGATGTTAGACAGATGAATTTACCGTACATGTTCATAAGTGATTGGAAACAAATGTAAAAAGAATGCATCAATTCAATTATTTGTTTCATTGATAAATTTATAAAAATCAATATAGTCAAGTTGAAAACTCTCTATCTGAATTTCGCTTGAATCTTGCATTAAAATAGAATAATTTATTATCGATATGAATCATTAATTTATTAATATAATAATTTAATTTAATAAATTTTTAGTTAGCCTAAATTACAATGTATCTTGTATTCAAGAATCGTATTGCAATTCAATTATATTTTCTATGATACTTACTAAATTATATGTAAAAATTACACTTATTGTAATTCTAATGCATGTTCCAATGAATATAAACAATATGCAATTGAACATTTTGCATTAGATGTAAATCCTGCATAAATTTATGCAGAATTATATTTGTTTTATAATCTTCTGACATCATATGACTTTATAATAATTATCCTGGGATTAATTATTACGTCTCAATTCCATAAACATGTTACCAGAAATACTAAATTAACTATAGTGAATTATCCATATAGAATTAGATATGTAAAAAATTAAGACATTTTGAAATTAATTATCAAATTATTCATTTGAAATAATTTTAGTTTAAACTGAATTCAATATTTATAATATATTATTATGTAATATAACGAACTCTAAATAGTCCAAATAATACAAGATTCTACTATGATGACATTATGTTACAATATGCTTTCATTAGGCAAATATAATTAATTTGTTAAAAAATATTACACAAAGGAGATGAGTAAAAAATTTTTAAAAATATTTCATCTTGAAATAAAAATTTAAAAACAGTTTGATAAAAAATAATTGTAAAAAACCAAACAAAGAGTTTTGGAAATAACAAAGATTACCCTGAATCGATAAAAATAGACTTGAATTCATATAACCGGTTATCTTTTCACACTAGCCAAAAATTATATAGATTGGCTTGGAGCTCTTATCAGTGGTGATAAATTTCGTGTGGTCGAAGCTTTTTGCTCATACACAAATACATTTTATACTAATTGTAAATTATGTTTATCTAATCATATTTGATAAGCGAAAAGCTTTAGAATTTCATTTGGTGTTGCAAATGAAAAACAAAAATATCTTCTAAGCACTGAGGAAACTATTTTAAATTTGAATTTTTTATAGGTATTTATAATGGTATTATAAATTTATATAGTCTTCAATTCGGTTTTAGAATTTCGAATGTTTGAACTTTGCTATATTCAAAACTTGTAAAAAATGTTCATATAAATTCTCTTTGAATTTTTAAACGGTTAAAAAGTGTAAACTGGGTTGAAGACTATCAGGGGTGTCACAGAATCCGATAGCTGTCGGCTTTGAAATTTTAGTCGACTGAATTTTCATATATATTTCATAGACAGCCGGATAAAATAGGGCTCTGTGCAATTAAGAACCGTTTAATAGTTCCAATTAAAAGCCAAAAACAACAAAATTTGTAAACTCTGTATGAAATTTCGATCGGTTTTAATTCCGATTCCGACAGCTATCGGATTCTGTGATACCCCTGTATGAGCCTGAAAATGAGAAGCTTTTTTTAAAATGTTTTGATTTCTATCTTACATTGATTGAAATCACTAAGCCAAGCTTCTGAAAACAATTAAGAAAATAACTTCTTCGTTCAGTTGAAGGGTTTTTTTTTTTTTAGTATTGATTGAATGCTCTTTTCTTTCGACAGGCGCTTGAGTTTTCTTCAAAACAATCACGTCGACTGAATGAATAAAGCAATGAAATGAAAGAAACAAATGAAATTTTAAAATCTAACACAAATTAATGACAATCTCAATAAAATGAACTCCATTCGTTGAAGTATTTATGAAAAATGATACAAATGTTAATTTGACTGAGACAGTTGCACAATGACTTATGATTAAGTTAATATATATATATAAGAATTATTTTATAGCTGGAATAACATTTTTACTGTGTTTTTTTTTGATAGTCATTAATAATCATTTATGAAAACTGGAAATCAAAGCTCATTATGAATTTGTTCGATTCGCTTTGTGAGATTTTCATTTTTATAAATTATTTCACAAACGACGCTCACCTTTTTCAATAATTCGATTGCTGCCTGAAGCACGGTTTGCCATTTTCTTAATTCGGCTTCATGCAGAATTTCCTGCTCTCGAAGTAAGCCCATCCATTCCTTATGAGAATTCGGTAATTTTCTAATAAACAAACCCATGGGAGAAATAAAAAAATTGAATATTTTGCTTGCAAATCGATGAGAAATTATTCCGACTCACTTCAACGCTGACAAATTGGGCATGCGTGCACGACTGCTCATATCCTCTTCCAGACGAGTTTCAAGTCTCCATAATTTAACTAACAATATAACATTGACTGCGATCAAAAAGATCAGCAATAAAATTACAAATACCGACAGCCATTTGTATTTTCTCGTTGGTATTTCGCCAGCCATGGCTTTACTCGTTGTGGGTACATGTTGCAAAAAATGTGTATATGTTGCAGATAGATGATCGGTAGTTTCAGCTTTCGCTTGCGCCAACGTCGATACAGTGCATTCGTCAACTGAACGAACTTGTGCTGTTGTCGCTCCTGCAAATGCGATTCAGTTAAAATATTTAAAAAAAAAAAACAAATATAATCAAGTCTGAATATTCAGAAGTAATCTACCTCTTCTTGGACGACGTCCTTTGCCTTTGGCTGGCGGAATACAAGTCTCACTTTGTAATGCATGCAACAACGATGTAAAAAAATCCTCTAAACCAGCCCAACAATTTTTTTCGATAAAACCTTTTACCATGCCCCAGATCGATTTTTTATACTGTATCTGTGCATGGACTGACAACATTGTGTGATCATCAATCGTTCTAATTACATCCGATAGATTCCCAAAATAGAAAAATAAACAGAAGAAGAAAAGAGTTAGTAAATAAATAAATAATAAAAAAAAACTCTCATTAAATCTTCGAACTCACCTCACTAAACAATAATGCAATAGAACACTAAAGCTATCCGCATATGGTATGCCTGCATTAACACTATTTACATCTATGGAATACAATTCACCGGGTTTGCTGCACTCGCGCATCACTTGCGATTCAGTAACTTTCGATGTTTTTGGTCCGACCGATGCTGCCAACTGTACCGTCACATTCACCGTTCTCGTTTTCTGTCCATTCTCATTGACAGTCCATTCGGGGAATACTGCTTCTGTTGATTTGCGCATTGTATGGAAATCGACAAGAAATTTTGATTTCGAGAATAGAAGATTGAAGAGCGTATCCACGTTAATTGGGAGAATTGTGTGTACTAATTGACGACCCTCATGGCCCGAAGTACATTCGGCGGTAACAACGAAGCTAAAAAAAAAAATAGTATAAAGGTTATTTTTTTATTTTATCATTCTACTCAATCTTCGAGCAATCACTTAATGAACTCAATGAATTGAATCAAAATTAATTCATAAAATTTGCAAAACTTTTCTTAATTAAATTAAATCTAATTTGAAGAATGATAGTTTCAATGGATGCGCATATATCAAAGGAGATCCAACAAGATTCTAGGGATTATATGACGAAGAAAAGAAATTCAAAACCAAACTAAGCACAAAAGAAAAATGGGAGGGTATATCCACAACCTATGGGATAAACCAGAATATGATAACCTGGTTCACTGACGGCTCACTCACTGAGCATGGAGCAGGAGCAGGAGCAAGACTCGTAGGGCCGAGGATCAAATACTCAGAACCAATGGGGGTAAATGCGTCCATCTTTCAAGCGGAAATATACGCGATTGACAGATGCGCACACATCAACAAACTGCAAGATTGCTATACTGACACTGACAGCCAGGCAGCGATTAAGGCACTCATCTCTAACCAGGTCAATTCTAAACTAGTTAGGGAGTGCCTAAAAAAGCTAAACACACTGGGTGAAAGAAATGAAGTATGGCTACTGTGGGTTCCAGGACATCTGGGAATAGATGGTAATGAACTTGCGGACAGAATGGCCAAAGAGGGGCTGGGCAGAATTAGCCCTCTATGGACCTGAACCATTCTGTGGCCTAGGTAAGGGAGCAATCAACAAACTTATCAGGGACAAAGAATCTGCCGAGAGGAAACTATACTGGAACAAACAACCAGGAATCTCGCAATCTAAGCTTATGATAGGAAGCTACAACCACAAAAGGTTCGAGGAATGCATAAAACTATCAAAGAATAAACTAAGAACAAATAACAGGAATACTCTCAGGTCACTGCAGGTTGAACTATCACCTCACTAAACTGAAAGTGCTCACGAATGAGAAATGCCGGTTCTGTAATACAGACAAGGAAACTGCAGCTCACATCATCGGGTCATGTCCGGCCCTGAAAAAAGCAAGAATTAGTAACTTTTGGGGGGCAAATACTACCCGAAGCGGAACTCAAATCCAGCAGTGTAGGTTCTATACTAAACTTCCTGCTGTACGCAGGACTCAGAGACTCTCTCTCTGAGGATGGCAAAGGGGGCACAATAGATCTTACAGGTCGACGTGCTCTTTAACCCCCTATCAATAATAATAATAATAAAATGACGAAGAAGAAAAAAAAAATATGGATATGGACGGCTTTAGCATTATCATCATCATCATTTTTAGCAATATAATCCAGCGTGGGTTTTGGATTTCTCTACAATTTTCCTCTATTCGTCTCGATTTCGGGCAAGTTTTCTTTAGTTCTTTACAGTAGATGTCTACTCAACAGTCAATTTTTGAGCACTTTGATGAAATCTACAATATCAGTTGTGTGATTGGATTCCCGGGAATTCATTTCCCCGGGAAATTGAAATAAAAACTCGGGAATTTAAATATGTTCGAAATTTTTTAATTCGAAAACTTTATCGTATAGCCGCTCTTTTGTTTTTGACAATGTCATTTCTTTAAAAATTGCCATACAATCTTCAAAATATTGGAGGAACGAAATTCCCTTTCCCCAAAATTTGGGGAAAGGGAATCCAATCACATGCCCGTATATCTTCGCCCTGGGACAGTTACAACTATTCTTCATTGTATCTTATTCTATATTCCGGCTTTAGAATACTAACATAAAACTAAGAGCACAACAAGGATAATGCATCAAAAAGACTTACGGTATTTTATCATCAGCAGAATCGCTAGAGTCCGACATATCCGTTGGCACGTTCTCCGTATTTTTCGATAAGGTTTCATCTCGTTGTCTGGTATTTTTTGAAACTTTCCTTTTCCCATCCGTTGGAATTGTTTTTGTTTCTTTCGACGAAGCACTGCCACTATTGTTGCTTCCATTAACTTTATTTTCCACAACGGGAGTCATCGTAGTCTTCACTGCCGGATGATCATTTTCAGCGTCATCGTTTTCCTCTAATTCTGCCGTTGTTGTTGTTGTTGTTGCCGTTGGTGGCTCCTTGGACAGCGGTTTCATTGTGCTCTTTCTACGATCACCGCCGCTATTATTATCACTCGTTTTATTATCCGATCCACTTGTGGTATTCGCTGACGCCGAAGATGATTTATTTGTATTGAAAAAATATGATTTTTTCGTTTTTGTCGCACAACTTGAACTTAATTGTTGTTGATGATTATTCAAATCGGGATTGAGTGAATTACTATTCAAACTGATCGTATCTTCGAGTGCCGAACTAAAATCAGCTTCACCTTCTGTTTCATTTGTGGCGGCGATTCTTGGATCAATGTAATCTTCGTCGTCACTCGTTAGACCGAGCTCTTCGCCATATGAATTATGAACGTATTGCCACATTTCTTGTGGCGCCATCGGCTTGTTCATTAACGTATTCTGCCATACTCGAAAGAGCATCAAGAACGATTTGTCCCTCGATGTGAATGTTGCGAAAAAGTACTTCTCATTTGCTGTACAAATCGATATTGCATTCGGTATAACGAGAGCGGTCTTCTCTTTCGTTATCGATGTTACGTCTTTCCATTTGAGACTGAGATACGTTTCCCATCGGAATATATTCGCATGAAAGCAAACGTAATTTTGTGAGATATAAAGACGTCCTTGTACCAATATTTCACGCTGCAAAGCACAGGAGTAATCTGCAATTCAAATTAATAAAAAAAAAAAAAAATAGTTACTAAATTATTGGCTATAGGTATTTTTCGTATATACACCGAGAGAAAAAGGTAGTTATATTAACTGAAAAAGCAGGTTAAAATAACCGAGTTCACCGTTAATTGTTAGCTTATGTGTAGTAGCGGTCAATTCAACAGTACAAACACAGTCAATAAGGATATAACTACCTGATGGTTGATATAACTGTCTCGCGGTTAAATCAACTGTCACCAGCGACTGGGAAAAAAATTTTTTTTTGCTTTGACTTTTTTTTATCTTCTTTTATTAATATTTTTTTTTTATTAAATTATTATATTTTTTCTATATGTATATGGCAAAAAAGATCAATTGTTAATGATCGCGGTGTTAAATATATTTCATATTATTGAAATCTTTATCTTTATTTGTTTCTATTTAAATCTTTGTCTCTTTCATCTCTTTAAATTTTCTCGCCTCGGCCGAGCCTTGAACCGCTGACCTCCACACTTCGCTGGGCGAACGTCTTAACCATTACGCTAAACGAACGAATTTAATTTGTTGGTCAAAATGCTCACTTGAGCTTATGGTTGCTCAAGTTTTGGGGAACGTGCTTAAGGAATTGTTTCACTCCCAAAATTTTTTGCTTGAAAATGAACCATTAAAAAAAAAATTAAATAAATTAAAACCTTAAAAATTTAGGAGAAAATTTTTGTCTTCGAAAACAACTACACTCTGAACAAAAAAAAAAACTGTAATTAAAAAAAAAATTCAGAAAAATTCCCGCCGCCAGCAGGGATAGAACCCCGAAGCTCACGACTGTCGAGTCACAGTTTAAACCACTGAGCTATCGAAACTCCGGAGACGGTTGATCAGAATGCGAACTTATACGTCTAAGTGAACGAAAGCGAATTTGAACATAAAAAGTAACGGTTTTTCAACTGTTCATTTGACTGCCTTTTTCAGTGCATTTAACGCGGAATACAGTTTATTTGACCACTCTTACTTTAACTGTTCTAAGTAGTTGATTTAACTGTTGTTATTTCTCTCGGTGTAGTTAAATGTACTCCGTGCCGATATCCCTTTAAAATATCAAGCCGGCAGATATGAGAGAGTAAATGTTGATCTTACAGCGAGTCAACAATAGTCGATACATCAAGTCGCAGTTTGAAAGCAAATGAGTTTTTTTTTTTATTTTATTTATTTTTGAATCAGCAATTAAGCAAAATGCTATTTGCATTTGTATTTAAATATAATCAGCAAAATGCTTCACTCTTTTTATGAGCTTCTTTAAGGGGATCTTCTCATTGAAAACCCGTTTTTTGGACCCTTTTTAAAAAAATTCTTATTTGAAAACGCAAAGAATAATTGAAAACTTTTTTTATTTATTGTATTACAAAAGGTTCAAAGTAAATAAAAAAATTTTTTTTGCCTCGATACGTGGGCTGTTCAAAAAGTAATGAGACTTCAAAGTTGGTGGTGAAAAAAAAAGGTGTCGTCACGGCGGCCACGATTCCGGGTCTCCGGAGCGTCCGAAATGGAAAAAAAAAAACGGGGTTATAATCAGTATAGATGTAATTCTCGGGTGAACCTCAAGCTTAATTTTGTGATTTTTTTTTGACAAAATGGCGGCCATTCAAAAAAAAATTTCAATTTCGGGCTTTTTTTTTGTAGTTTAGTGTAAAAAAAAAAATAGTAAAAAATTTTTTAAAATTATGGTCGAGGTTCACCCGAGAATGGTGACAATTCTGCGTCGATTCCACTTTGTTTCATGAAAATCGGTTCAGTTGAACTGGAGATATCATGGCCGCCAGTTCGAAAAACGTGGTTTCGAGATAAACGCGTTTAAAGTTTGAAGCAACGCAAAAATTACTCGTTTTAGCGCAGATCTTGCTCGACAAAGAAGGCTATATCCTCTAAACTATTTCGAATTTCAAAAAATTCTTTTAGGGGCATATTCACAACTACCCAAGCTATAAATAAATGCAAAAAAAAAAAAAGTCGAAAAAAAAAAGTTGCTCAATGAGAAGACCCCCTTAAGTACAAAATATTACACAAACTCTTTTCAAAATATTTAAAAAAAAAATTTTTTTTTGGATAACTTTTTTGATACACCTTAAACCTTAAACGTATTATACTCGCACTTAAAATTTTTCGCCTATACTTTTCAAATGCCAATTAGCGAATGAGAAGAAGGTTCCAAACTCACCCACTATTAAACGCTCATCATTTGGAACATCTTTGAAGAGCTTTTTGAAGTCCTCGGCACGCGATTTATAGGTTGGATAAAGTACGTTGTACCATGATTTTTTCTTTGCACGATCTGATAACCGGGTTATTGCCTTCGCCCTCTCAACGACGGCACCGGAAAAGTTTGTTGTAAATTGTAATGTATTTGATGTGAATGTTTCTTGTTCCAAATTATCACTACACTTGCCGATACTGTCCGTCTGGAATTAAGAAACAATAACAATGAATATAATATTTATAGATGATTTTTTCGGCTCAATTAACATTTAAGGAATTCTAATGAATGAATGAATCATTTTGCGTTCGATAAACCGCACAGTTTTTATCTTAAAAATTTTATCAACTTACACCAACGTATCAGAAATTCATAGCAACAACTGATCTTCATTCGACATTCTTGTGTACTAACTTATTGAGTGCTAATGAAAAAAGCTCAGTTGTGATATACATCTGAGCTGCGATTCTCTTTATTTTACACTCCCATTTTTTTTTTTCTTTAAATTATCCGCAAATAAAACGGTCGGATGTTGTGCAATTACCAATGGAAACTGCTATTGATTGACACAAGCTATCGGTCTCATTACGATACGAGCATTCGTTATCAATAAAAGCTTTTCAAAGCTTTTTTTTCTTTCTTTGATTATATTGGCATTTATCGTCGATTGTGTTAACAATACAGGGTGACCTGAAGAGTATGTTTCGAACACTATTCTCATTCATGAGCTTTGAGAGAGTTCAAACTCTCCTCCAATGAAATTTAGTAGTGATCGAATTTGTGTTGACAAAACCAATTATATTCAAGCTTTTTTTTAGAGCAATCATTTTTGCGTAGGCATGCAATGGATTGCCTTTTGGGAATGAATGCATGTGGGGGAGGAGAACATCGAGTAGTAGTAGTAGTAGTGTTGGTTTATTTAGCAATATTTTTGCTATTAACAATGTCTATCAATTTACAAATGATTATCCATCACATCATTCATAGTTTCTTGACAAACTTGACAACTTTTGTTTTAAGATCTAACTACATTCCGTTCATTTTTCAATGCATTTGGCAAACTATTAAATAAATTTAATCCTGCTGCACATGTAAGGACTGTTTGTGCGCTGCACTTGACACTCAAAATTATACATTATTGTCTTTAGTGTTGGAAGGCATTGAACACTCGAACTGACATACCTTTCGGAGAACTGTGAGGTAATTACGGCAGTCCCTAAATTACAATTTAATTTTAAAGCGAGATGACACATGAGACAGGATACATTCTTCATTATCCTTTGCAGCTTGCACTGCATGGACACCTCTGGCATTGCGAAACAGTGAGATATTGACAACTTGTACACAAAGATGCTCCACATCCTATAGTTCCCTGGACGTCTCTTATTCCCATTGTTCTGAACCTTTGAAGCCTATTGTCAACCAGCTTACAGTTCGCCGGTCAGAAAATATTATTGTTAAATCAGTATTCACTGAATTGGTGGACTACTTATAAGGCAGACATCTGAAAAACTGTTAATCTAGCAAGTCTCGCCTGACTCAATTTCCTTTACTCCTTATTCTACCTAAAGAATCGTATCTTCTTTGCAATTGTTCGCTATCTCTTTTACAGATATAGTCACGTGCATTCTGATCAAGCTTGCAGTGTTCGACCGATCGAAGACTATGAAGGCTGCGTCAGTAAATACTTAAATATTCTGCCAGATACTTTCTCTACCACGTCGCCATCTATCACAATGTTAATGGCTCTGATTCGCCATTAATATCACCATCGCCTTACGTCAATCTTTGCATCTAAGGCTCAGCTTAATTCATCCTGACAAATACGCTACTTATTCTTTGCAGATCGTCGTTTATAAGTTTGAACACACTCGTCAGGCTGAAGTTATGCCTTCGCACACACTCGACCAACTTTTTCGATAGCATGTATGTACTATAATCGAAGCAACAGGATGGGTTCGCTCAGGGGATGGCGCCTTGTGGGACGCCCAATTTCACAGTCCCGAGTATACAGCAATAAAATTCTAAGGCCCGATATTACAGTGTGTACTTAAATTAAGGAAGCTTGAAGACTTAAGAACACCTTAAGTGTCAAGCGGTTTAACAGTCAATTTTTATCCAAAACTACAGGCAACATTTGCGAAAACCTATATTTTTTGGTATATACTTTTTTAAAATTCGTAAAATTAGTGAAATTCCTTCATTAAATTAATTTGAAAGCTTATTTAAGGAGCACTTAAAATTTTGTACTGTAAACCCTGCTGGTGCCTTAGGTACCATTTGGTCCAAAATGCAATTTTTTTGTGGCCAATATCTGGAGATTGATGAAATATATTTACTTTCTGCCATAACAATCTTCTTTTAAAGAGTTCAAATTCTTATGTTGACTCATGATACAAGAAAACAAGATAGCGCCACTTGAGAGAGGAAACGTCACAAACTCAAAATCGCGATCGTTGTTGTTGTTGTTGCCCATGTTAAACCGGCTTTTTACTTTTTTGAATAGCATGGGAAACAACAACAATTTCTCGCTCAGTGACGTCACAAACTCAATTTTCGGCTCTCAAAGAGAGCCTCAAAATAGCGGTACTGAAGTGGCGCTATCTTGTTTTCTTGTATCATGTGTTGACTATATATTTTGTATGAAAAATACACCGCGGGCCAAATGGCCCCTAAAGCATTTAGTGTAACTTTCTTAAGCTACCAGCAGGGTTCAAATACTTTACAGACTTAAGCTTAACTTAAGTGCTAAGGAGACCTTAAGTATGCACTGTAATATCGGGCCTAAGTGCTGTTGTATTCATAAATTTCTGCTGGCGGAAGTGATTACCTCCCAGTAATTTTCGAATTCGCGCATATTGAATGAGTTTCTCTAGGCCTTCTTTTAGGCAGATCATTGATTGGCATAAGATTTGAAAAATATTTGAAGAATTTTTTTAAAATATTGTTTTTTTTTTTGGCAAAATTCTTTACCTCTTCGCCAAAAGTATCCGTGAAATACTTCGATTCGCTTGAGTCTCTAGAGTTCTTTCGAAGTTTTGGACTCTCAGACTTTGATGAAGCGTCTGTGTCTCGCGGATTGCTGTAAGTCTCACTGCTAAGACTTTCGGTCAATTGGACTTTTTGATTTGCGACGATGATGGATTCTTCCGAGTTATTTGTTAATAAATTCAATTTCGGTTGTTCCGCGGAAATGCCTGAAATAACAGCTGAAGGAACATCCGAGGTAGATGATGATAATATCGGATTCGAGTCAAAACCTTCTGTTGAGATCAATGGTATGCCATTCTTTGATTCATTTGTATTGATGCTTTCTTTTGCCGTTAAATTTTCTTCATTAATGGATTCTCTCCTGGAAAGAGGCATAAATTCGAAATAAATATGTTATTGTCCACATCATAAAGAATATAACAACAAAGAGATACATTTATCAAAAGCATGCGTGAAGAAGTCTAGGAAATTTTGAAAAGTAGCTTAAGTGTGCATTGCTAAGAGAGAGAGTAGCAGAGTCCTTGATAAAAGTGATTTAAAATTTGAGTTTACCTACCTTTCCAACATTTTACATGCTTCAATTTCTTCATTCTCTTTCTCTTTTTCTTTTTCATTTTCATTTTCTTTTTCTTTCTCATCCCAATCCGCTTGTTGAACACTTGATGATGTGACTGTAGTATCAATACTCTTGATCCTACATATTAATATGAAAATAAGAGAAATCAAAAAGGATACTGTACATACATAAATAGCTAACAAATAATTATGCTAAAAGGTACAAATTATACAATCAAATTAATCTCAACGGCAAGCCAAACATAGAAATATCGCTCTGAAAGTAAATATGTAGGTATGAAATTTTTGCATTAATGTTAGCCTAGACTGATGAGGGAAAAAGTAACAATAACCTTCAGGCACATTCAGTTTATTTAGTCTGTTATCACTTAGAAAAGACATCATATCAAATGATTTTTTTAAGTCTTCCCAACTAGCAAAATAAGGAAATTTTACCGGCATTAGGTTCATTCGACTGTTTTTTGTTAAGCTTTACTAATTTTTAACAAAATTTTTGTGTTAAAGGTGACTTGACTTCAAAGTATGAATGTCCTTTGTAAGGCCTTCAAAGTAAATCCGACTTTTAAGAGTATTTCTGGTCGAAAATAAGTATAAAGTTACTCTAATAGGGCATTTACATATACGTTTTAGCGCTACTCGTTTAAGCTAAAACGACTAAGTCAAAACGGGGTGTTTACATATGCGCATGTCGTTTTGTAATATTGTGGTTATCTTTTGTTTGCTCAACGCGTGAAATATGAGTGAATATTGTAATTTAGAATAGAAGCAATTATTGAAATTGCGTTCGTTTTCTACATTGGTTGGGAAACAACCTCACATTTTTTAAATTAGAAATTTCAATGACCATATCTTTTGCATTTTTATAGTGATGACACTCAGATTTCGATATTTTTATCAGTTATAAGCAGGATTTATCTTGTTTAGCTACTTGTTTTAAATTAAAACAGGAAAGTTTCTCGTTTTAGTTTTGTACGATAAAACGGGAAAAATCTAAGTTGTTTTAGAGCTAAAACGGGCAAAGTTACTAAAACGCGAATAAAACGGCATATGTAAACGGCCTAATAGTAGTAGCGACTTAACTTTGATTTCCAAATTAGGTAAATTTTTTAAGGGGGACCTTCTGGTCTAGAGCACGAAAATTAAGGGTATTTTCATGATTTTTTTTTTGGTATTAGGCCAAATAAAAAACAGGTTTCTAAGTTTGCAGGATTATTGTTTTATTTATTGACAATCCGAAAAAATTTGTTGTATTTTTTTTTGTTTTTATTTCTATTTTAAAAATGGTAGCGAAATAGACGCTTTTTTAAAAAGTACCTCCGTGGCGTACACGATTTCGTAAGTTCGGGTTATCCGAAAAAAAATAAAAAAATTGTATTATTAATCAGAATAAATGCGGCTATCGGGTGAGCTACAAAAAAAAAAAAAAAAAAAAAAATTGACAAAATGGCGCAATTTTTAATTTAACACATCAAAAAACGCCCTTTTTTTGACCATTTTTTTAATGCAAAAAATATTGCAAGTTCTTGACAAAACTTTGCGCTATTGTAGTCTATTCTCCATAGCCATATTTGTAAGAATAACAATTATAAAAATTTAGACCGAAGGTCCCCTTATGGTTCTTTTGAAAAGTACAAGGAACATTTCACTAAACAAGCTGGCATTTTGAGATTCAAAGACGCGTTCAAAGTTGCTTTACCGAATTCAAGCGCGGACTGCTTTTGCTTCTCACCTACAAAATCGGCGTTATGCAAGATTTAAATATTTTCAAATATCTTCACCGAAATGTATGCAGCTATATTCGAGAAAAAGTTTCTTATTCTGAAATCCATATATGCTTTAGTTTTAAAGAGAAAAATAATATTTCGTGAAAAAGAGCTTCTAGATATTTCGCGAGCTTGTCACCTTTAAATTTTTGGCAAATTTTGAAAAACAAGAACATTTCACCATAAACCTAATGATTGGATTTCCAAACGGACGACACTTAAATGAGCATTTTTAAGCCCCGAATTCAAGTATGCGGTAAATAGTACTTTTGCTTCTCAATACTTTCGTGCAGCTTATGCGGACTTTTATATTTTTCAAAGTTTCTATGCAGTCCCGAATGGTAATCAGCTATATACGGACGCGACAAAAAGTTTACTTTTTCTGGAAATGCCCATATATGCTCTTAGGTTTTATGAATGGCAAAATATTTTTCCGTGAAAAAGAGCTTTTAGAATATTTCGCGAGCTTTGGTTCATTTTGAAAATTTTTTGAAATTTTTGAATTAAAATTTAAACTCAAGTGAAAGCGTATAATTTTTATGAGTACTCGGTACTCGTTAGATTGGTACTTGGTTCAAATATTGCATTACTAGAAGCGAAATTATGCTATCATCTGCGTGACGCAAAACTCTCATTGGAGATTGAAATGCGTCACGCAAAACATTTTCGTAACGTCGCGCACTCTCGCATCGGGCTCTCGCAATGTTGGATTTTGGGCTTAAGACACACTTAATAGAAAATCGTTCGTTCATTGTTTTATTGAATGTAATACGCATGGATGGATAAGAAATTATCTATCCCTCTCTTTTTTGACTTTTTTTTTGTCAAATTGCCTTCTTAAGTCCCTAATTTTAAAGACGAAATGCCTTATTATGCCCTATTCATACCGTCATCAATCGATTTCCATTCTATTCCCCACTTTCGACGAATCGACGTTGTACGGACGTAATTTTTCCCAATCTAGGTCGGGTCAACAACATATTCCAACTTAAAGTTAGTTAGAATTTAATTATTATCGCTCTAGTTTGTCCAATTTGGAATTGTACACGTATCAATCAAAAATTCATGTGACATTCAATTTTAAAGTGCATTTCATGCCAAAAAAAAAAAAAAAAAAAAAAAAAAAAAAAAAAACCGTAAATATTGCATGTAAAGCGTCCAATTATTGCATTTTTAAATAGATTTCAAATATATATTCTATAATTAACGGAGCCGCGCCGTTCAGTAGGTTCTTATTAATATTTGAATTTTTAATTGCTTTTAGTTGGGGTTGGCATTCACGCTATTTTCGACTTAATTGCGGTAAAAAAAAAAAATTAAAATTATTTTCCACCGAATCGCTTTTAAAACTAATGCCGCATGACTTTTAAATGTTTATATTTTATTTAAAAATTTAACTACGTGCTCTCGTATCGAGGTATGCACTTTGATGTCTGTTGTCTTTGAAAAGCTCTGATTCTTACTCGTACTACCCCTCCCCTCTTCATCTAGTAATGAATTTTGATTAGATTATAAAAACTCAATAAAGCTGTTGCCTCAATGAGAAACTTCATCAGAGATTGTTGCACTTTGACGAACCTTCGACTGTATGCATTTAACCCTTTACTTTAAATAAACAAATGGTTTTATTAACCCTTTTCTGCATGAATTATGAATTAATTTGGAGAAAATCTTTCGCAACAGACGTTTTTATTAACCCTTGACATCACGATAGATAAAAAAAAAGTGGGGGAAAAAATTGTTTTCACAGTAAATGGTTTCATTAACCCTTTTCTGCATGAATTATGAAATAATTTGGAAAAATGTTTCGCAACAGACGTTTTTATTAACCCTTTACAGCACGATAGATAAAAAAAAAGTGGGGAAAAAATTGTTTTCGCAGTAAATGGTTTTATTAACCCTTTTCTGCATGAATTATGAAATAATTTGGAAAAATTGTTTCGCAACAGACGTTTTTATTAACCCTTTACAGCACGATAGATTAAAAAAAAAGTGGGAAGAAAATTGTTTTCGCAGTAAATTTTTATTAACCCTTTACGTGCTATAATTAGAATATTTGTGAACAGGACAGTTACGCTAGTAGAATAGTTTATTGACCTTTTACTGCCATGTGTATATTAAAAAAAAAATTGGGCAAAAAATTTCTTGGGTAACATGTTTTATTATAGGCTTAAAAAATGTAATCTTACGTAAATAACTATAGAATATTTTATTGACCAACTGCCAATTATTGTAAGTAAATTAATTATTCTTATTACTTGTGAAAAATGTTTGATAAAATAATTGTTTCCATTGCCTGTGGGGATACGACCGGTTTCGGACCTAGCTTACAGGTTCATCATCAGGTATCTTTAACCAACACCTTAACCTATACTTCGTTTTTTTTTTTAATTTTTTTTTAATCAAAATCAATATATGGGTTCGTACGCAATAGAGGGTTAAATGTTTGTAAAGGTAAATTAGAAATTTTTAAATTCATTTATTTTAAGGTAAAGAGATTGACTTTATTCAAAAAGGCAAACCTGGAATTCTAAAAAGATTGAAGAGTAAAAAAAAAAAAGTATTAACTTCAAAGGTCCGTTTGAAAAGATTTAAGAGCTAACAGAAGTCCGCTTAGTTATCTAAAGATTTATAATGTGGATGTGTTTTGTTGCATTGTATTGTTACCCTGCAGGAAATGTCAATAGTGAAACTATACTCTTTCTCTACTGACTGCGTCAACAGTACTACTGACCAGTTATACCCGTCGCAATGCTTTGCGTTATTGACATTTAACATTGAGTTGTCATTGAATGTCAACAGTAGACCGAAAAACTGTTGACGAACTATTGACGTCGGTACTATTATGTAGACAAAAGGAGTACTCTTTCGCTTTATAAGGAGACACGTTGTTGACATGGTCAATAAAGATGAACTATACCTCTTGACAGTACAGTTTCTCTAATGACGACACCGCCTATAAATACTGTTGACGTTGGAACTAGTTCTCTTGTCTATATTGATGTCAATATAGAGTCTATATTATAGACACGGGGCCATATGGCGACAGGCTTCCTGCAGGGTAGGTTCTTTTTTCTCTTCCTCTTTTAAATCAGTGAATCATTGCAGTCATTTTTTTCCGTCGTCGTTATCTTTTGTTTAGAAATAGCAAAAGCAATGAGGCAATTCACCGGCACAAAAAAAAAACCTGAATTTATGAAGGCAAATAATTAAGGCATTAAATTTAAAAAAAATTCTATTGATCAAAGGTTGAAAAAACTATGATTTACGCGATTTTTTTTTTTTTTCATAAAAGCATTCAACGATATCTAGTTAGTCAGCTAAAAAGCGTTTTCCAGCTCAAAGAGCAATTAAGATTTTTTTAGCAGCGTCAGTTTTATTTTGAATTTTCGGTTTCGGTTTCTCCAATTCGACGGCAGTAATGGAAGGTCATATGTTTTGCATCATTGGCATTATAATCTTCATCATTTGTCTCCCCATTGTCCATGGTATTGCGAGAAAATAATTGAACATTTGAACTTGAAACGACACACAGCAGCTCTGCATTTCCGCACGAGAAGATAGATAATCGCGTAAGCCGAGCGGCAAAAAAAAAAAAAAACAACAACATTCAAGATAAATTATGAACACATTAACGTATCTCTAAACGATTCATATAAATTATAGCACAATTTCATTTCACATTTAGCACTTTTAATGACGACACATTAGGCTCATTTCGACGTTTGAGCGAAAAAGAGAGTCATGCCTTTCGAATGAAGAAAAATTTCAAATTCGCACGATTTTTTTTAACCCCTCTCCATTTTTTTTTTTCATAGAAATAGAACAAAAAAAAATAATAAAAAAAAGTGGAAAAACTAAACAACACAAAAAAGTAAAAATCAATAAATTACATTTTATCTTTTTTGTTTTTGTTTTCGTTGTTGGTTTCGTTTTTATTTGATTCTTGGCTCGCTGATAATGTCATCTTTATGGGTGCACGTCTCGAATCGAACTGAAATGTGCCAGCGATTGTGTGCGGAACGAATGCATGCGTTCGAGCTTCCATATTATTTCATTAACATCGAAAATTTTCGCAGGTGCAAAGCTTTAAAAAATGTACTTAATTCTTTTATTTTATTTTCAGCTTTTGAAATTTGGAACTGCCAATTGGAATTTTCGTATCAAACGATAAGAAGTTTTATTGACAATAAAAACGGTAAGTTTTTTTTTTTATTATTTTATATTGTATAAATAAATAGAATTGGGACATTGGTCTTGTCGAATCGTTTTTTCGATTGGGAATAATCATTTGCAACAGTTCGGTCGATCGAAGGAAATCAGACATGCGTTTTTCTTTGAACAATCCACAGATGGATGGTTCTAAAATGTGTCTGGAAATACAAAAACTGTTTTAACAAAACCTTATCTTTTAAGTTGAATTATAAATCAATTCATCGGCCAGAAACAATCGGTATGAACGAACCAACGCATTTCTCGAATTAATGATCGTAAATTTAAACATTTTTCTGTTACTAATACAATTAGGGATTTTCCCTTGAAAGTGAAAAGATTGAAAAATCGGAAAAGTGT
This sequence comes from Chlorops oryzae, assembly GCA_020466095.1. NCBI lineage: Eukaryota > Metazoa > Arthropoda > Insecta > Diptera > Chloropidae > Chlorops > Chlorops oryzae. The sequence continues at coordinate 113,946,885 of CM035807.1, forward strand.
AAAATTTTTCATACAAAATTTCATTCATTAATTTCTAAGCCTTCTTGATTTACGATTTTTCGGAATTTTTCGAGGCAAATACACGTTTAAGGGAAGACCCCCTTATAGGCCGTTTACATATGCCGTTTTATTCGCGTTTTAGTAACTTTGCCCGTTTTAGCTCTAAAACAACTTAGATTTTTCCCGTTTTATCGTAGAAAACTGAAACGAGAAACTTTCCTGTTTTAATTAAAAACAAGTATCTAAACAAGATAAATTCTGCTTATAACTGATAAAAATATCGAAATCTGAGTGTCATCACTATAAAAATGCAAAAGATATGGTCATTGAAATTTCTAATTTAAAAAATGTGAGCTTGTTTCCACAACCAATTTAGAAAACGATACGCAATTTCAATAATTGCTTCTATTCTAAATTACAATATTCACTCATATTTCAAGTGTTGAGCAAACAAAAGATAACCACAAAATGACAAAACGACATGCGCATATGTAAACACCCCGTTTTGATTTAGTCGTTTTAGCTTAAACGAGGAGCGCTAAAACGAATATGTAAATGGCCTATTAATGACTATCATGAATGTTTCACATTACAATAGGAAAGTCTTATATTTAAGTCTTATGGAATAACAAAATGGAATTTGAACCGCTTTGGGAGCATCATTTTGATTTGATTTCATAAAAAAGAGCTGTAGTTGAATTTTTCGATGGGCTTTAAATTGAATTGTATGCGTCCAGAAGATGTCGATTGTGAATTTCATCAATTTCATCGTCCTACTGTGCATTATTCGATATTCAGTCTTAGGTTTTCAGTAGCCAATTGAAGCTTTTTATCTGATATCAGCGTAGAAACGACAGACCTTCAATAACAAGCGTGAAGGCAACGCAATTATTGAAATTATCACGCAGCAACCTTAAAAAATTCTAATGAAAAACTATTTAAATGGATTCTGGATTTTGAAAAATAAGATGATTTAATACCAATAAGACAAAGGGCTCAACGTAAATACTGTCTCCATGGATATAAAAAAGGATCTAGACAACATAACAACAACTGCTCCAGTTTGTTTATTTAATACACATTTTGCGCAAGAAAGCTTTAAAAGATCAAAAACTTTTGAATTCAGGAAATTCAAACTATCAAAAGTATCTTCCCAGTCGTTGTTGTGATATAATTTTGAATGACTTCATCATTGTATATGTAATTACAGTCGAAATCGTTTATAGCAGACTTCAAGGGACCGGAAAATATGTCTGTTGTATACGATTTCTATCATAGAAATATATCGGATATAGAAGACAGTCTGATATATCCGATATATATATATCATCTATAGCAGACATTCTGTTATTGGCAGTAATGACCGAGAAATATTTTTGCCTCGAAATGCGGGACGGTTGGTCATAACCAGGGATGCCCACCACTACATTGAAAGCTTGCGATAGTGTGTGTGCGCATTGCACTGAAGAACGTTTTTCGCCTTTTTCAGTTCTCTTTTTGCTTCATCCGACATAGGTCCTGCTCGTTCGCTGCCTGATGTCAGACCATATAGGACTATAGGTCTAACTCTTCTTCTTCCTAATCCCTGCAATGTGTTAGAGCTACGCTGCTTCAACATATGCATATAGCACGAGGAAAAGAGAAGCATGCTATGGCAGCGAAATCTTTAGTCTGCTGTGGTGAAATGCATTGCCACTTTTATTTTATAATTTTGGCAGATTTTCGAGTTCATTACATATAAAATATCTACCAAACTCAATAAAATCATATGAAAAGCTTGAAAAACATAAAATAATGAACGAAACTCAATCAAGGAGAAATTTAACATTGTTTTTTTGTCCAACCCTGTCCACATAACTTTTTGATCACACTATTTCAGCAAAAATGCTAAATTCTATGTACAATCAATTCGCAGCCGTAGTCAAAAATGTATGTCAATTTATTAAAAATGAAAACATTCGTGCACATTAAGCAAAATACATCGAATACTTTATTAAAGCTTCCAATTTAACTTTGTAAAGCTATATAAAAAACCCGAGACGACGCCGTGTTTCTTTGATAATTTTCTTGCAAGTGGCATCATAGTGCCACTTTGTGTCTAGCCGTATTGTTGTTGGTAGCTTTCTGTGATTCCGAGATAATCTCTCGTTTTGTGCCTGTGTCGAAAGAGTTGAGTTTCCTATCCCTGCCTAATGGGGAGTTTCTTATTAGCGGCAGAGGCCTTTCGACGTCGACAGTTAGACCTACAGTCCTACATGTGTCAGACTAAACAGGTTTCGATTTCTCAGCTTGCTTGTTGCCTTTTGTGTATGTACACAAGCATTTGCTCTCAATGCTCCGAAGCTTGCTCCGCGGGCATCCCTGGTCATAACAAAAACATTGTGCACAAAAACAAAATGTAACAATACATTGTATAGGTCGTACACAAAGGAATCAGTCATTTGTCTATTACAAACGATATATCGGGCTCTGGGGACTTCCAAACGTGTATTTTATAAGCGATATGTCTACTACAAGCGATGTCCGTTATATACGAATTCCTATGTATTATTCCCATTACAATTGGAGGGACCAGAGGTTTTGTCTGTTGTATACGATAGTCTGTTATAGCCGGACCTGCTATAAACGATTTCCACTGTATATATAAACCAGTTGAGGCATTAATTTTCTTCTATGCCCAAACTATAGACGTTCACTCCTCTATTCGAGCAATTCGAAAAAGCATTCGTCAGGCGAAACATGCAAATTCAATGTCTATTTAAACTGATAAAGACAATCACTCCAACGAAGTCATGCGAACAAATTAAACATAAACAATTCGTTTTATCGTACTTCAGAAGTGAAAAAAAAAAAAATAATAAATAAACCGAATGGATTAATTAAAAAAAAACAAAGGTATGTACATGGACAACAACTTACATGGGCGCTTGTTCCGATGCCTTCGAAGCTTTTTGTATTGTGTCCGATTGTTGCAGTTCCGCAAAATTACACGCACTATTTTGAGCCGTAATGTAATTCGATGGCAAGATGTTGTTTTTGCTTTTCTTCCTCAGCTCTTTTGCTCGTTGGTGTTCTTCTTTCTTCGTTGGTGGCTTTTGATGCGATGTGACAAAACTCATGACAACTCCGGACGAACAACATTTGACCGTACCTCCGCATGAAAATGCATTTGAAGTATTCGATCTGTGTTTTTTCGAGGTTTGTTTTTTTTTATGAAAACAGAATTTCAGCGTTTTTGTCTGAAAACTACATCATACAATGCTGACAGCTTATCGATCAGCGTTGCCACTTTTGGCCTTTTCCTACCAAATCAGGTAGGTGTTTTTTTTTTCTTTGGTTCGCTGGTAGATTGAATCGGATTTTGGTGGGATTGCGGAAATTTTTTCATTTGAACAAAAAAAATTTGTAAACATATCCGTTATCGAAAAATACACATAGAATTTTGTCAACCCTACCTTGAACGATGTGGGAGAGGAGCATGTTTCATATCCATCTATCTCTGTCTCTCATGTGACTTTTTTCCACAGAAGTGAATAGAGCACAAAAGAAAAGAGAAAAGCAAAGCTAATACAATAGGAGCTTACGTGCATTAAAGCATGCGCATGCGCGACGTATGTAGCTTTCAAGTAAAGAATATAATCACATTTGTTTGCTTGAATGTGCCAAATGAAGTTCAAATGGATAGTTTTATACGTTATTTTAAAAGAATTTTTGAATTTTTAGAACAAACATTCAATATAAAGTCGCAATCGATTTTGGTAGGATTTCAAAAAATATTTGGTAGGAAAAAAAGTTTGTCAGTGGCAGCGCAGTTATCGATACCATTTGCCAGTGCTGCCAGATCACTTATGTCGCTTCAGTTTCCGCTAGATTCCGCGGCTAATTCAAAAACTACAGTTTTCTTCTTTAATCAGTGCCGTAGCAACCATAGGGGAAAGAGGGGGATTTGCCCCCCCCCACGAATTTTCGTTTTTTCCCATGAATAAACTTGAAAAAATAATTTTCCCCCCACGCAAATTGGAAAAATAATTTTTCCCCCTCACGCAAAACAGAATTGCTACGGCACTGTCTTTAATAATAATAATAATATTAATAATAATAATAATCATAATATTATAATAATAATAATAATATAATAATAATAAATATAATAATAATAATAATAAATAATAATAATAATAATAATAATAATTCAGCGACATCTCGGCTAAAAGATTTTTGAAATAAGTTTTCCAAAAGAATCAAATATCCTCTTTTCGCACACAAACTTAAGGGCTATCCATTAATTACGTACGGATGATTGTAAACGTATTTGAATCACCCACGTAAGCATATTTAAGCATAAAAATCAGTCAAACGATATGAAATTTTTTGAATATTAAGTTTCTTTGCAACAACAAAGCAATGTGTTTGTTTTAGAATTGTTTTTCTTGTAGTTATATTGATGAAACCTTGTAAATACACCTTAGATGTGAGCAAGCGTACGATTCTTCGAATCCCTCCCCTCTCAGTTACTCGTGATTGAGCCTTTGTGCCAAACTGATTGATGGAAGGATGATTATGCCCAATTTTAAAATCTCCTAGATCTAGCGGCAAATCTGCTGATCTGGCATCACTGCTACCTAGCTTTGCACTCGACGCTGCCACTGAACAAAATTTTTTGTCCTACCAGATACTTTTCGAAAACCGACCAAAATCCGTAACATGTTGTACATGCACAAAAAGGCGTTTTATCGCTTAAAACAATTATAATATATTTATATATATCATCTAAATAATCACGCGGCATTAATAATATGAATACAAAAATTTTACTTTTTTAAATCTATGCTGTATACAAATACATACTGAGGCAGGGGGCCCCATGGCACGGGTCACGGGCTTGACAACCCCGCCTTTCCTGAGTCGCAGTAATAGCCGATTGCCCCAGTCAAATCATGCAGACTGGTAAATAAATGTATGAAGTGGGACCCGGCCGCGGGTTTATTGTAGGGAGCGTCACCTTTGACGAATTTTGGGCCGAATGGGTTTTTGACCTCCTCGCCGCAAAAAAAGCTCTACGATGATATTTTCACCCAAAGGTGCCATGCGTGACAATTACGCCCCGGTAAAATCACTGATGACTCTGTCCTGCACTTGGTCGCGGAACTGAATTTTTGTTCTTTCAAAGAATTAAAAAATTTATTTGAGTTTAACCACAATTTTTATTCAATATTACAAAATGACACAGAAAAGATGACTATGATGTTGCAAATTAAGTATGTATACTCCATTAAGAAGCTACAAACACAATGATAATGCATAAACTCTAAGGATTAAATTCCCAGCTGTAAAAAGGATTGCAGGAAAGTGATCTTCTAGACGTGATGCAGCATTATTTTCAATATTTTCAATATTTTCAATATTTTCAATCTTTTTCAAATCTTCTCTTGATTTATTGTTCAAATGTTCATCGATCCATGATGAATAAAAGGCAACGTCCGTTAAAACTCCATATGCGCGCGTATCACAGTCTAAATCTCCATGTGAAACGATTCCAGCCACAACATTGTTACAAACTAATGGTCCGCCCGAGTCTCTGGTATTAAAAAATATATGCAGAGCAGTAATAGACTTCATTCGAAAATTTCAAAAATTACCCTCTGCAACTACCACCATCTCCTTCTTGTGCATACCCAGCGCATATCATTCCTTTATTGCGGGCAGATCTGCACTTTTTTGGGCCAATTAACGACAAATTTACTTTCATCAAATTTTGGGCTCTTATTTCCTATACATAATTTTTTATTTATTTATTAAATATTGATATTGCGTTAATACCGAAAAGATTGAAAATAACTTACATAATTCATTTTACCCCATCCTCTAAGCTCGCACCTCGTACCAGGCGGTAGTTTAACTTTATTAAAGGAAATCGTTCGAACGGTCGGGTGGCCAATTGGTACTGACTGCGTTAAAAACAACAATGCAATGTCGTTTGCAAACGTCATAGTACTATATTGTTGATGGGTAACAAGTTTTGCAATATCAAGGATAATGGTGTTATCATCAATTGTGTAAAGATTTACATGCCCCATAACCACATATAATTCACTTTTTTTTGGCCGAAAGATCGTTCTATCCTTATTTAATCTGGAAATGTTTCAAAATTTCATTGATTTTTATTGATTTCTAATATTTTAACCTACCTTATAAAACAGTGTGCCGCCGAGAGCACGACATTCGACTTAATCAAGGATCCTCCACAAGAATGTGCAGAACCAAAATATGGGTAGTCCATAGAGCGATTTCTAATTGACACTGTATAGGTGGTCGATGTTGCTACTGTCCCGTTTATAACTCTTTCATCAATGCTAACTTTTCCGGTTTCATTCAATTGGGAAAAGGTGTAATCAATCAATTTCAGCAAATAGAACAACAGATCGAGAAGAGCTTCACTTACTTGTATTTGGTAAAAAAAGAAAAACAACCAATTCCAGAAAGCTCAATTTAAGCCACCACATCGTTTTCCTTTTCGCATAAAACAAAAACCAGAGATAAAAATTCGGTTAAAATTCTTTACTTTAAACGTAAATTTTTTTTATTTTTAATCGAATTTCGACTATCGAATAAACTAAAAAAATTTTTATTTAATATGTTTAAAAATAAAAAACTGACACTATCATCCCTGGTAGATTTTCATTTGACTTTTACGAGAAAATGAAAAGTATGAGAAACGAAGTTTTCTGGCAAGTTGTAGAAAATTGAAGAGGAGCCAACGGACGCCGCACAGTGGGATTGCTCCATACATCATGCGGCAAAAAAAAAAATAGAAGGAATCGTCCTATCACAATGAAAATTGGTATGCGGATGTAAATTGAGGTCATTAAGATATAAACTAAAATTTACTGAAATCAGTTCACCCCTTCGGGTACCCCCCATAGACCCCCACATGCAGTTTTGTATGGCAGCTATATCTAAAACTCAACCGATTTTAATAAAACTTTGTCAGAATGTTGTTTATAGTCAAAAACGAATATATACAAAAAATGGTTCAAATCTGACAGTCCCTAGGGGTACTTTCAGTGGATAACTGCTTTTTCAGTATAAATGGCATCACAGTTTCGTATGTTCTCAAATTCGTAAACAAAAATTTTAATATAATGTTTTGTTTTTGTAATTTCTTAGTTAGTTCTTAATTTCTTATAAACATTGCCATCAGAAATTTTAATAAAGCGTTAATGAATACTGATCATCCTTAACATATGCAATGATTTTTTCCCCCTTAATATCCAGACATTTGCGCGGTGATTTTTAACATAAAAATGGACTTTATCGAGACAATCGTAAATGGGCGGTAAATTTTTTTTTTCATAGATCGTTAGAACAGACTCCAGACTTTTATTTTTTTTTATCAACTAGAAGACAAAGCACGACAAAGCATAGAAAACTTTTTGTCCATTGAAAAAAGGAAAGGCGGCATTTTCGAGGTAGAATTTTTGATAGCCCACCTCCTCTTCGATATTCAATAAAATGCCACAATTTTTAATTCCTTTTAAAAATCAAACTCTACATTTTAATAAAAAATCACCTTTATAGTAACAGTGGTAGATTTAATCCGAAAAAAATGGGAACCAATTTGAAATTTTTTTTTTCAATTTTTCGAAGAAAAAACATTTTCGATCTTTAGCTTAATTTTTTATATAAAAAAAATTTATTTTTGGAAAAAACAGTTTTGAATTATTCTTATCTAGAGTTTTCTCAGTTCGATTAAATCGACAAATCATCAAATTAGGATGGTGAAAAAATCCTATTTTTGCCGCAGAAATCTCACTGTGCGCCGCATAGTGCAACGAGTGCATACATGCTCGCGACAAAAATTTAAGAAGTACTCGCAGAGTAATAAAATATTGCATCATGGATTACTTTCTTCGACTCAATTAAGAAAAAATTCAGGTTTCTTCAGATCTGGCTAGGCCTATCACCCACCCCACATATAATGGATATCCAAATTTATCACATTTTTGAACCTAATGACTTCAAATTCAACACAAAAATTACTGCTATCCGCCAAACTAATAAAAAAATAACTCAATGGGTACGTTACCACGCCAATTTTTTGTTCCACTGCCACTCAAATGTAGCTAACGGGCCACTTCGGAACCCCCTGCTAATCGGTAGAAAAAAAGCTATAAATACGGAAGCGCCTAGCGATCGGCATCACTAAAGGTCATCGCCATTTTTGAACGGGTTCATTTTTTTATTTATTTATTTATTTATTTTTTTTTGATTCAGGCGCTACCGGGTTAATGAATATTGGATTTAAAAAAAATTTAAAACAAAAAATACTAATTTTAGCTCGGGATAAATCTAGAGTGGATTTTAGAAGACTTTGTGAATGCCTAATTTTTTTTCGCCTTAGTTCTAGAAATTCATTTTTTTCGAGCAATTCGAATCAAAATCACTTTTTTATATTTTTTATTTTTGTATTTTAAGCATTAACTTTCGTGTTATCAACACACTGTCGGATTTTTTGAATATCCTCAGGATAAACACGACAACAGCCTCCAATGATTCGGGCGCCAAGTTCAATCCATTCTGGCACGTACGACGCACAGTGGTTCGTCTTCATACATATCGCGGCAAAAAATATAAGGAGATGTCGTAGAGCTATGAAACTTGGCACCAAGTCTTTATTTGACATAATTAAGAAAAATATGAAGTTTCATCAAAATCGGCCACGCCCACCGCCCACCTCCCATACAAACCAAAATTTATTTTTAATATAAAACGTGTTCCTTTTGTTCAAATGACACGAAATTTTGCATGTTGGTAATATTTCATAAAAGAAAGACATCCTGCAAAATTCATCCAAATCGGCCACGCCCACCGCCCACCACCCACCAATTCGATTTCAATTAGAGTAAGAGGTGTGTTTTAATTGCGCAAAATTTACTATTTTTTTTAGAAAATAAATAGAATTGGATTCGACTGTAAATTCAAAGCTGAACCGCATATTTATTCATTAGATAACATGTCTTTAACAATGTCATCCAGTTCTAAATGTTTTTTATTTGGTTGACGTGTCTTATATGACTAATGTATGGGTCAGATGACACAAGGAGTCGGTTAAAAACATCAGAATTTGTGGAAGTTCTGCTGAATTTTCTGGAAAACATCAACCTGTACTTCCTATAGTCCTTATTTCTTGATTCCTCAGCTTCTTCCGATAACATCCCAATTGGATGTACTGCCGCATTAATAATTTCCTTCCCATGTATAAGTATTTTATGCACTGTAACAGGCATATAAAACCATTTGTATTCCCGAACAAACAACTCCGCTGTTTCCATTGCAAATTGTTGGAATTTCATGGTATCAATTTTTTCACCACATAAACCACATAAATTAACGTCGTAATCGCAATTAACAAGTTCCTCAGCTATTTCTGAATAAAACGCGGAAAATACGCTCATTTTGCTTTTGTTTATTTCTTATTATTTTAAAATACTTATTAAATGCAACTTCAGAATTTCCTTGTTTTTGATTCGCTTTGGTTTTTCTCCTTCCTTTATCCTCTTTATTCTTAAACTCTTCAATTAGTTAATTGTTGCTATTATAATTCGGCTTAATGAATAGGAATGCCTAAAAGTATACTATAAATTTTTCAAAGATTTTTATTGCAATTGTCATGCATTTTTTTTTTTACAAAATTGATGATATCTTAAAAGTGCTAGGCTATGCCGGCCGTTTTTTTTTTTTTCATTATATGTTAGAACTAACTAAAAGCTTCAATTTTTACCCTATTTGAAAGTACACCTAAGTCTGTTTTTACACGGTTTTGATATAACACGGTTTGAAAATTGAATATTTTTAATTTTTTTACACGATTTTATTCCATTTAGCACGATTTGAAATTTTATGTACTTAAATTTTTTTTGTCAAATTTAAATTTTGCGAAGTATGTTCATATCACAAAAAAGTATTTATGAAAGAAAAAGTCTGAAACCATCGATAGTATCGATAGTGCTATCGATAGTTTGCGAACACTAGCTTAAAGATCAATGTCTTTTTTTACACGGTTTTTTTTACACGGCTTCTTCTGGAACCAATCTACCGTGTAAAAACAGACTTAGGTGTAACTGCTCGTAACTCACATTAGTTCTATTCCAACAAAAATAGCAAATCCTGTATTTTTTGGAGTCATTTTCATTTCCGCATAACTTTTAAACCACTAATCGTTTCTTACTGATTCCTTTGGCAATTTCATGAGTAAATGTTATATTTTACTATAGAACAAAATTTTTGGTACAGAAAAGATTTTATTTTATATTAATTCCGTACTCAATTTAATGAAAAACTTAGTCAATTATTATCCTTGCATGTTTATGTAACTTCCAACGGGTATACCAAGTACTAATATTACTTTTTGAAACAAAAGCTTATCGATTTCTCTTATTTGGACAATTCTCTACAAAACTGCATCATTACTTTTTCGAAATCATATGGTCGAAAAATTGATTTTTTGCCGCTGAAAAACCACTGTGCGACGTAAGAGGCAAGCACTTATCTCTTGAATGCCACTTACCAGTGGAAGCATCATACTTTTCTCCACTATTACTGTAAACCAAAAGCGGTATGCCCGATCCCGATCCTCCTTGCATATGAAGAGACTTAAAAAGCGGCGAAACGAACTAAAAGAGAAGGGTTTTTTTGAACGAATTTATCATGGAATTATAATTAATTAAATTTACTTTTGGATTAACGCAATTTACACCGATACCATAGAGTCGATCTTGAGCATCGGCTGATTTAACTTTATTCCAAATTGAAAGTACTGCATCCGCAAACTTTTCGCCATGCGCAAGTGAGCTTTCATCCTAAAGTTATGAAGGATGCTAAAGTCTTGGAAAAGCTCGTATCAAAGAATAATCAAAAGTGTGGGTACCTTGCACTGAAACGATACCCAAAACTTTGTTTCAGGATACATTTCCAAAATTAAATCAACGACAGCTTCGGCTTCTTTCTGCGGTTTTGACCTCTTCGCCGCAAAAAAAGCTCTACGATGACATTTTCACCCAAAGGTGCCATGCGTGACAATTACGCCCCGGTAAAATCACTGGTGACTCTGTCCTGCACGAGATATTTTTGCACTTGGTCGCGGAACTGAATTTTTGTTCTTTCAAAGAATTAAAAAATTTATTTGAGTTTAACCACAATTTTTATTCAATATTACAAAATGACACAGAAAAGATGACTATGATGTTTCAAACTATATATATACTTCCTCCTTAAGAAGCTAAAAAACATAATTATATTGCAGAGAAAATCCTAAGGATTAAATTCCCAGCTGTAAAAAGGATTGCAGGAAAGTGATCTTCTAGACGTGATGCAGCATTATTTTCAATATTTTCAATATTTTCAATATTTTCAATCTTTTTCAAATCTTCTCTTGATTTATTGTTCAAATGTTCATCGATCCATGATGAATAGAAGGCAACGTCCGTTAAAACTCCATATGCGCCCGTATCACAGTCTGTAGATCCACGTGAAACGATTCCAGCCACAACATTGTTACAAACTAATGGTCCGCCTGAGTCTCTGGTATTAAAAAATATATGCAGAGCAGTAATAGACTTCATTCGAAAATTTCAAAAATTACCCGTCGCAACTACCACCATCTCCTTCTTGTGCATACCCAGCGCATATCATTCCTTTATTGCGGGCAGATCTGCACATTTTTGGGCCAATTAACGACAAATTGACTTTCATCAAATTTTGGGCTTTAACACCCTATACATAATTTTTTATTTATTTATTAAATATTGATATTGCGTTAATATCGAAAAGATTGAAAATAACTTACATAATTCATTCTACCCCATCCTGTAAGCTCGCACCTCGTACCAGGCGGTAGTTTAACTTTATTAAAGGAAATCGTTCGAACGGTCGGATGGCCAATTGGTACTGATTGCGTTAAAAACACCAATGCAATGTCGTGGAAACCCGTTCCCCTTCTAAATTGTTGATGGGGAACAAGTTTTGCAATATCAAGGATAATGGTGTTATCATCAATTGTGAAAAGATTTACATGCCCCATAACCACATATAATTCACTTTTTTTTTTTGGCAAAACCTCATTACTTCTAGAAATGTTTCAAAATTTCATTGATTTTTATTGATTTCTAATATTTTAACCTACCCTATAAAACAGTGTGCCGCCGAGAGCACGACATTCGACTTAATCAAGGATCCTCCACAAAAATGTGCAGAACCAAAATATGGGTAGTCCAGAGAGCGATTTCTAATTGACACTGTATAGATGGTCGATGTTGCTACTGTCCCGTTTATAACTCTTTCATCAATGCTAACTTTTCCGGTTTCATTCAATTGGGAAAAGGTGTAATCAATCAATTTCAGCAAATAGAACAACAGATCGAGAAGAGCTTCACTTACTTGTATTTGGTAAAAAAAGAAAAACAACCAATTCCAGAAAGCTCAATTTAAGCCACCACATCGTTTTCCTTTTCGCATAATACAAAAACCAGAGATAAAAATTCGGTTAAAATTCTTTACTTTAAACGTAAATTTTTTTATTTTTAATCGAATTTCGACTATCGAATAAACTAAAAAAATTTTTATTTAATATGTTTAAAAATAAAAAACTGACACTATCATCCCTGGTAGATTTTCATTTGACTTTTACGAGAAAATGAAAAGTATGAGAAACGAAGTTTTCTGGCAAGTTGTAGAAAATTGAAGAGGAGCCAACGGACGCCGCACAGTGGGATTGCTCCATACATCATGCGGCAAAAAAAAAAATAGAAGGAATCGTCCTATCACAATGAAAATTGGTATGCGGATGTAAATTGAGGTCATTAAGATATAAACTAAAATTTACCGAAATCAGTTCACCCCTTCGGGTACCCCCCATAGACCCCCACATGCAGTTTTGTATGGCAGCTATATCTAAAACTCAACCGATTTTAATAAAACTTTGTCAGAATGTTGTTTATAGTCAAAAACGAATATATACAAAAAATGGTTCAAATCTGACAGTCCCTAGGGGTACTTTCAGTGGATAACTGCTTTTTCAGTATAAATGGCATCACAGTTTCGTATGTTCTCAAATTCGTAAACAAAAATTTTAATATAATGTTTTGTTTTTGTAATTTCTTAGTTAGTTCTTAATTTCTTATAAACATTGCCATCAGAAATTTTAATAAAGCGTTAATGAATACTGATCATCCTTAACATATGCAATGATTTTTTTTTCTTAATATCCAGACATTTGCGCGGTGATTTTTAACATAAAAATGGACTTTATCGAGACAATCGTAAGTGGGCGGTAAATTTTTTTTTCATAGATCGTTAGAACAGACTCCAGACTTTTATTTTTTTTTATCAACTAGAAGACAAAGCACGACAAAGCATAGAAAACTTTTTGTCCATTGAAAAAAGGAAAGGCGGCATTTTCGAGGTAGAATTTTTGATAGCCCACCTCCTCTTCGATATTCAATAAAATGCCACAATTTTTAATTCCTTTTAAAAATCAAACTCTACATTTTAATAAAAAATCACCTTTATAGTAACAGTGGTAGATTTAATCCGAAAAAAATGGGAACCAATTTGAAATTTTTTTTTTCAATTTTTCGAAGAAAAATCATTTTCGATCTTTAGCTTAATTTTTTATATAAAAAAAATTTATTTTTGGAAAAAACAGTTTTGAATTATTCTTATCTAGAGTTTTCTCAGTTCGATTAAATCGACAAATCATCAAATTAGGATGGTGAAAAAATCCTATTTTTGCCGCAGAAATCTCACTGTGCGCCGCATAGTGCAACGAGTGCATACATGCTCGCGACAAAAATTTAAGAAGTACTCGCAGAGTAATGAAATATTGCATCATGGATTACTTTCTTCGACTCAATTAAGAAAAAATTCAGGTTTCTTCAGATCTGGCTAGGCCTATCACCCACCCCACATATAATGGAGATCCAAATTTTTCGCATTTTTGAACCTAATGACTTCAAATTCAACACAAAAATTACTGCTATCCGCCAAACTAATAAAAAATAACTCAATGGGTACGTTACCACGCCAATTTTTTGTTCCACTGCCACTCAAATGTAGCTAACGGGCCACTTCGGAACCCCCTGCTAATCGGTAGAAAAAAAGCTATAAATACGGAAGCGCCTAGCGATGGCACATGGCATCACTAAAAGGTCATCGCCATTTTTGAACGGGTTCATTTTTTTATTTATTTATTTATTTATTTTTTTTTTGATTCAGGCGCTACCGGGTTAATGAATATTGGATTTAAAAAAAATTTAATACAAAAAATACTAATTTTAGCTCGGGATAAATTTAGAGTGGATTTTAGAAGACTTTGTGAATGCCTAATTTTTTTCGCCTTAGTTCTAGAAATTCATTTTTCTCGAGCAATTCGAATCAAAATCACTTTTTTATATTTTTTATTTTTGTATTTTAAGCATTAACTTTCGTGTTACCAACACACTGTCGGATTTTTTCAATATCCTCAGGATAAACACGACAACAGCCTCCAATGATTCGGGCGCCAAGTTCAATCCATTCTGGCACGTACGACGTAAGAGGCAAGCACTTATCTCTTGAATGCCACTTACCAGTGGAAGCATCATACTTTTCTCCACTATTACTGTAAACCAAAAGCGGTATGCCCGATCCCGATCCTCCTTGCATATGAAGAGACTTAAAAAGCGGCGAAACGAACTAAAAGAGAAGGGTTTTTTTGAACGAATTTATCATGGAATTATAATTAATTAAATTTACTTTTGGATTAACGCAATTTACACCGATACCATAGAGTCGATCTTGAGCATCGGCTGATTTGACTTTATTCCAAATTGAAAGTACTGCATCCGCAAACTTTTCGCCATGCGCAAGTGAGCTTTCATCCTAAAGTTGTGAAGGATGCTAAAGTCTTGGAAAAGCTCGTTTCAAAGAATAATCAAAAGTGTAGGTACCTTGCACTGAAACGATACCCAAAACTTTGTTTCAGGATACTTTTCCAAAATTAAATCAACGACAGCTTCGGCTTCTTTCTGCGCAAAAAAAAAAAATTATATAATTCATTTCATTAGGCCCCCTCTCGCTCTCCACCTCTCGCTCTCCACCTCTCGCTCTCCACCTCTCGCTCTCCACCTCTCGCTCTCCACCACTCTCTCTCTCCCCATCACTCTCTCCCTTTCCCACCCACGCTCCCCTCTCTCTCTCACTTTCTTTCTCTCTTATCTCTTTCTCTCTCTTTTCTCTCGTTCTCACTCTCTCTTTCTCTCTCTTTTCTCTCGTTCTCACTCTCTCTCTCTTATTCTCACTCTATCTCTCTCCCCCTTTCTCTTTCTCACTCTTTCTTTCTCTTTCTTTCTCACTCTTTCTTTCTCTTTCTTTCTCTCTCTCTTTCTCTTTCTTTTCTCTTCTCTCTCTCTCTCTCTCTCTCTCTTTCTCTCTCTCTCTCTCTCTCTCATTCTTTCTCTCTCTCTCTCATTCTTTCTCTCTCTCTCTGTATCTTTCTCTCTCTCTGTATCTTTCTCTCTCTCTGTATCTTTCTCTCTCTCTCTCTCTTCTCTTTCTCTCTCTCTTTCTTTCTCTCTCTCTCTCTCTCTTTCTCTCTCTCTCTCTCTCTCTCTCTCTCTCTCTCTCTCTTCTCTCTCTCTCTCTCTCCTTTCTCTCTCTCTCTCTCCCTTCCTCTCTCTCTCCTTCTCTCTCTCTCTCTCCTTCCTCTCTCTCTCTCCTCTTCCTCTCTCTCTCCCTTCCTCTCTCTCTCCCTCTCTCTTTCTCTCCCTCTCTCTCTCTCTTTTCTCTCTCCCTCTCTCTCTCTCTCTCTTCTCTCTCCCTCTCTCTCTCTCTCTCACTCCCTCCCTCATTCTCTCTCTCTCTCTCCCTAATAAAAAGTCGAAAATGCTTCACACACCTGGCATGGAATTGTTTCCACAGCTAGACCGTCGACGCCTTCAGCTAGGCACGCAATCCTTGGTGCATGCCATTTCTGGAGATCTTCGACGGTAAGACTATCAGCATATTCTCCGGTATACTCTGAGCCATCATGCAAACAAGCTCCATACGGACCTATCGAAGCCATGATGATTGGAAGTCCAGGCTCCAATTGTAATTCAATCGATTCTCGATATTTTTTAAATTCCGAAACTGCATCCTTTGCCAGTTGAACGCTCTTCCGAATTAATTGGATACTTTCATCTCCGCTCAAGTTCAAATACTTCATATAACCCTCAATGCTCGCTTGATACGTATTCGTTAAAATAATATCGGCGCCATCTGTTAAAAAAAGATTTTTTTTTTTTATATTGGATCATCATCGTCATATTACAATTTCGATCATATCAATATTTACTATGCAAAAAATCCAAATGCGTTAAGACAACTTCTTCGGGATTGGTAGCATCAAATCGGCAACCCCATAATGGATCACCATCGATATTAGCAACAATGCGTCTTGCCAATTGCGATGAGAAGCCTCCGCATTTCACCAAAATACGTTTCGAGTTCATATTGAATAGTTGAATTTTTTATTCAAGTTCAAATTGTTTTTCCACTGAGAAATGATGTTCGATAGAGAAAAAAAAAATTTAGGTACCTACTAAAATTAATTTTTGATAACTTTTCCAAACTTACTTTATTAAAAGATTTTCGTGAAATAATCAACATAACAAAATTAAAATCGTCTTCTGGTCTTTTTAAAAATAAAAGCTTCTTGCATTTGCTTGATAAGATTTTACCACACTTTCATTATTTGTTCGAGCTGTTCGACGATAGTCAGCGATAAAATCACTCGCAGTTTTGTTATTGCTTTTTCACGAATTCACAAAAGACCTTCGAATAATGTACGACGTGCACCTTTCAAGAGTACACTGTGGAAATGTATTCTCTTGTAATTATTAGTACGATTTTCGCAGAGCACTCACGATCTGATTTAGGATATCTTACATGCGAAAGCTCTCAGCTGAATGAACTCAGCTGTTTAATCGTTAGGGTGCTCCTTAGATTGCGCAAATTTCTTTTCAACACGGTTTTGGGTACCCACCACGGTCTTGGGTACCCACCAAAATGAGCATTTTTCACTCACAGGTACTCACCAAAAGTATTTCTCTCTCGCTCTTTTTTTGCCTGCCGAGTAACATCTCTTTCTAACTGGCGCAAAATGTCCCGCCCAAAATCCATGAGAGTGACATATATAGTTATATATGGGTTCTACGTTTTTTTTTCTTTCCATTTTTTTACATTGAATTTTAGTGGTCGCTACCAGCTAATGAGGTATTCTTTCAAAAATTTTTTACTATCTAACAAAAAGAAATTTTTGTGGTTAAAGCTCGCCATTCGCTTATTTCATTTAAGTAACACATGTGTGATTTTTTTTTTTTAATTTTCTAAATTGAGTTTAAGGGTTCTTTGGGAACGTGTCCAAACTACGTGAACCATTTTTTACTACTTTTTACCCCCCTCCCCCTCGGTGACAATCCGTAGAATACTCCAAGTGACCAATTTGTCCAAGTGTAGTACTTTCAGGATCCCCCCGCCCCCCTTAAACGGGCCACGTAGTTTGGACACGTTCCCTTATTTCCAATAGGTCAAAGTTTGATATAAGTATAAACTTAAAAAAAGCGTGCCTAAAAATATGCTATGAATTTTATTTTATTTATTTTTTACTCAGTATATTTTGAATGTGAAAGAATTTTTGTTTTTCGTTTTGTATTTTAAAGTAGTATATTTTTAGGCAGGCAAAAAAAATTGCAAACTTTGAACCGTGTAGCGACCACAGTGCTTCGATCTCATACATTCGATGGACAAAAATAGAAACAAGTATCGTAGGGCAATGAAATTTGGCACAAGTCCCTAATATGACTTAATTAAGAAAATTTCAAAGTGTCACCTCCCACCAGCCCATAGCCCCAACCAAACTTATTTTCGGCTATATAAATGGATCTATTGCTACAAATTTCATAAAAATTGGGAGAAGAGCATATAAGTATTTATGCGATCTTATAAAAAAAAAAAAAATATTTCATTGATATTGACCCGGCCCCCTCCATTAATTACTGTTTCCACGTTCGCGTCTTAAGTCTTTGCTCTATCTCTGTGGCTTTTTACAACAGAACTGCCTGCGCAAGGACTTAAGACGCGAACGTTAAAACACGTTTGAGTGGCCGTAGCACAAAAATTAGACGTGGCAGGGCTACGAAGTTAAACTGTTTTGAAAATATCAATCAAGAAAATAATAATTATTCAATAGAGAAACATATTTATTTATTTTAATATATAAATTATAGGCATTAATAAGTATAAAAAAAAAAAAACACAAACAAATATTTTCATATATAGAAATGATAATCACATTTTGGTTAAATAAAAACTTTTTCCATATTTTCAAATTATATATTTTGTATTGAAGAGACTTTGGTGAACCTATACGTGATAAATGAATATATAGAAAACAAGGATCATAACTTATTCATATATATACATCATTTAGTTTTTATAATTAACTTATATAATTCAGTGATTATTTGAATTTTCATAAATATTTATCCATGTTTAATACTAGTTCAAGTGATAATTCGAATTTTTCATTTCAAATAAATTATTGATAATAATTATTATAATCCAACTTCAAATGAATAATGTATGAGTGCCCATTTCAATGAAGCACTGTATATAAATATAATGGTTATTATTAATATTTTTAATATCACCTGCATTTTGTTTTAATTTTTATTCCCATGGTTATATAACGTTTTCAAGATTAAATGTATGTTTGGTACTTCGTGCTATTCAAATATTGTAAGTAATTAAGTCTTTGCATCATTGAATAGTTTTTTTTTTTTTTTTGTAATGATTTTGCAATTCCCCAGTTACATTCTAGGAAAGGATAATTGCAATATACAGAGTTTACAGGTCCCATAAATTGTATATTGAATTCTTGTTAAAAAAACTTTTAGGCAATATGGAAGTTAGTTTGTGAATGAAGATGAACATTTTAAGATTGGAACCCGGGTCTATTTTTACTCTCTAAAATATTGTGAATGAAGGACAACATACCTAATCCTCAAAAATATATTCTGTATGGAAAATGAATTACGGAAATTTTGAGAAATTTTTCAAGGAACGATTTTACCCAGTACAATGTAGAATAGAATTCAACTGGATTATTTGCGGAATGTTTATACGGGCATACATATTTATCGTGCACGTGTTTTGTTCCATATTTTGCATAACATATTATTTATACCTTAAATAACATCTTTAACTAGTTAATAATAATTATTTCTGTTGCAATTTCAATTTCATTTGATTACAAACGTAATTTTCTTTTATTAACATAATAATAATCTTTCATTGATTTGACTTTAATATATGATTTCATCCCTCTTTATATATGTATGTATATCTTAATTAAAGCGCATACAATGCCTTACTAGTTAAAGGTAATAAGCTCCTAAGTATCGAAACATACAATATAATATAATATAATATAATATATAAATTAAACATACAAACAATTGGAAATGATAAAATTCTTTTATATTGTAGGCAGCATTTCTTAAGATAAGTAGATATATCCAATATTGATAGTTTTACTCAATATTAGTGATTTTCTAATAGTCAATGTTATCAAGTTCTTAACTAGAACTTCCCTTACATAAAATTTTATATTATTAATTTTTTATTTGTCTTTTTAAAAGCTTTCATTTGCAATACCACTTAATGTTTCTTCATATTGCTATGGGAGGTGAAAATAAAAATGTTCATAAAAATTTCTTGTCATCGAATTTTTTTGTTAATGTAAAATTATTTCAGAATTATGCTCGCTGGAATAAAAATTATAATTTATTAATATTTCTATCATTTGTTTGTAGTCAAAAAGAATGCCTTTTATTTTTGTATGTAGAAAATAGACATACTTTATGGTAAATTCTATTAGAGCAATGGTCTGGACCTTTCCATAACAAATACGTTAGACATGCATACACCAAAGCTTACGGTTAAAAACGCAAATAACAGTATTTTTGAGAGAGAAACGGAAATGCCTACTTTATTTATGTTTTATATATTGTAATAGGCCATTTACATATACGTTTTAGCGCTCCTCGTTTAAGCTAAAACGACTAAATCAAAACGGGGTGTTTACATATGCGCATGTCGTTTTGTCATTTTGTGGTTATCTTTTGTTTGCTCAACACTTGAAATATGAGTGAATATTGTAATTTAGAATAGAAGCAATTATTGAAATTGCGTTCGTTTTCTAAATTGGTTGTGGAAACAACCTCACATTTTTTAAATTAGAAATTTCAATGACCATATCTTTTGCATTTTTATAGTGATGACACTCAGATTTCGATATTTTTTATCAGTTATAAGCAGGATTTATCTTGTTTAGCTACTTGTTTTAAATTAAAACAGGAAAGTTTCTCGTTTTAGTTTTGTACGATAAAACGGGAAAAATCTAAGTTGTTTTAGAGCTAAAACGGGCAAAGTTACTAAAACGCGAATAAAACGGCATATGTAAACGGCCTATAAGATGAGAAATATTCTTCGGCACTGAAGTAAATAGACTTTCTTACAAAAAAAAAAGGCATTTTTTAAAGGCTTAAACATTTCATTACATTTTCTACACAAAGTAAAGTAAGAAACCGAATAGCTTGGTAATATTTTTTCAAAAGAAATACAATTTAAACTCTGTTCTTGAAAGACAACAAGCTATATAAGATATTAATAACAACTGTAACATTATTTAAATCTATATGTCTCTGTCATTCTATTTCCGTTTCTTTTTCTGTGGATTGTCACAAGAAGACTAAGGGTTTTTTGTAACTAATTCCGATCAATACACACGCACAGTTATAGGGCATTTACATATACGTTTTAGCGCTACTCGTTTAAGCTAAAACGACTAAGATCAATAACGGGTGTGTTTTACATATGCGATGTCGTTTTGTCATTTTGTGTTATCTTTTGTTTGCTCAACACGTGAAATATGAGTGAATATTTTAATTTAGAATAGAAGCAATTATTGGGAAATTTGTTCGTTTTGCTACATTGGTTGAGGTAAAACGACTCACAATTTTTAAACTTAGAAATTTCAATGACCATATGTTTTGCATTTTTATAGTGTTGACACTCAGATTTCGATATTTTTATCAGTTATAAGTAGGATTTATCTTGTTTAGCTACTTGTTTTAAATTAAAACAGGAAAGTTTCTCGTTTTAGTTTTGTACGATAAAACGGGAAAAATCTAAGTTGTTTTAGTGCTAAAACGGGCAAAGTTGCTTAAACGCAAATAAAACGACATATGTAAACGGCCTATTAGTCCCTTTTTCATTTTCATAGGTACCCATGTACAACAAATTCAATTATTTTTAATCCCTTAATTGACAATATTAGACCCACTTCGATCGGGGATTCCTTTTACCCTTCGACATTAAAGACATTGTATCCTACAACAATATATGTATAACAACTACTATATACTTCCTTCGACTTCATAAAACGATAAGGTTGGTCAATCCTTGGAATTGCTTAATACTTTTTGCAAAACATGTTTAAATTCCCTTTTCAGCGTTTGACGCGTCTGGGAAATTCGCTTCTAGGAGAATAAATTATTGCGTCGCTTGAGAGAGCCGAATTTCTTTTCAGCTTCCAGTAGCATTTTTTCATTGCGAACAACCTCGAATGGAATTGTCTTCGACATTCGATCGATTTCTTGATCCGATGGGAAGTCCTCGAAACTCATGTTGCTGAAACCGGTTTTTGCCGAATTTTGTATCGTATTCGACTGAAAAGATGATGACGATGTCGACGCAGTTGTTGTTGTAACATTCGATTTCGATGATGATTTTTTTATTATTACCTGGTGATTTGGAATGCTTTAATGTTGATAATGATGATGCTGTAATTGATGATGATGATGATGATGATGGATTTTTGAAGGCCGCATCGAAGTCCTCATCGTCGTCATCCTGCGATTGGCACTGTAATCTATGATGCTTTTGTTTGCTCGTCGAACCCGTTAATGAGGATGTTGAACCCAGTCCGACACTGGTCGAGACTTTTTTCGAATACGAGTGACTTTTGACCTTTTGCGTGATTTTTGCCGGCAACGTTCTTACACCCAAGTGGGATTTGTCCTTTTTGGTTTTTGTGGTAATGATGGCGGCGGCGGCGGCGCGCTGTTGAGGGACATCTCTGTTGCAGTCGTTGCTGACGTTGGCGGCATTGTACTGCCGGTAATATCCATGTCGTTATTGCCCGGACCATATCGCACCACTGGCTCTTCTTCATCGTCTGGCGAAAAGTCCGAGCAGCGGTCTTGAGAGATTTGCACAAATTCATTATCAGCAATTGGGAACATGCTTTGATCGGGCGCTTTTTGCAAATGGGGCAGGGGTGAAACAACTACGTTACTTTTATTATTGTTGCTGTTTGTGACTGTTGCTGTTGTTTGTGCTGGCAACAGCGATTTGAGACAGCGAACTGGAAGACATAGGCATGCTTGGAAGGGTCAGTATGACATTGTGACGCATTGTGCTACTTGTTACTGCTTGTTGCTGTGACTTTTGCGGCACGTACGGCGGCACAACAATTGGAGCACGTTTTCCCACAGATGTGTTGTTAGAAGTTGAGGTATTGCTCACATATATCGGATTCGGATTCGGATTTGGAATTGATGGAAAGAATTTTTGTGTTTCTGGACCTTTATTAATGATAATGGAGTGATTAACAGTAACAAGCTGAGATGTTGGAGGTGTAACAACTTGAGGATTTGGTTGCGAATGTGATATGACAATACAATGTTTTGGAGCAGCTGCTGCTGCTGCTGCTGCTGCTGCTGTAGACGGTACTTGGACTATATTATTGACGGCAGAATTTGTTGAGGTTGCTTGTATGGGATTTTGTTCTTTAGACGTATTTATCAGGATACTGTTTTGAATTACCTGCGGGAATGGTTCCGAACCGAAAAGATCACACTGCTGTGTGGTGTGGTGGTGGTGGTGGCTGTATCTATATCTTTTGCTCTGAGATTATTGTCATTCGCGTTAGCGCATATAACGGTAACTGTGCCAAAATTTGAGGAACTTTGTATTTGCTGTTTGTCCAAACGTTGAGGTGGTGTTGGTGGTGGTTTTTCTTCTCTTACAAATGGATTGAATATTGGCTCATTGAATTCATCTAGTTGTGGTGGTGCAGTCATTGGTTTGGTTGGAAGTAATTCAACATTTGCGTCCGAGAAGTTCGCGAAATTCTCTAATCCATTTGAGCTGTAATCGGACGTTGCTGCTATTTTACTGCCTTTTATGGGTGTCGATGTCCAAATTTCATCGCATTTTTGTTTTGAATTTATTTGCAAATGTTGTTGTTGTTGTTGTTGTTGTTGTGCTACATTTGATGGTTGCGAACGTGTTGGCTTCGATGTCCGCTTTCTCAATGGTAGGCCCACCGGCATTTTAAATGGTGCCATTGAAAAAATATCAACTTCTAGTGTTGCCTTACTTTGACCAATCTCTATGGAACTATGTTTAGGAACTTCTCTAGCGTGCTCGATTTCATTCTCGGTTTCGTTGCTGCTCTTCTCGCCCTTCGAATCGGATTCATTTGTGGAACCGTAATCGAGTTCATCATCGAGCAGTAATGGTCGATCGCCAAATTTATGCAATAAATCATTAGATGACGGGCTTAGCTCACTTTCATCGTCAATGGCAGCTGAGAATGCAGTTGCATGTATATCAACGCCGGCAGCAGCTGCAGCAGTACGATCCTTCTTGCGCATACGGACTTTGACAACAACGCGACTGACATCATCCTCGTGCGTTGTAACACTTTCACATTCGGCATGATAGGCCGATGAATTGCATGTCTTGACGCTCTCGCTGATGCCATCGATATCGACAATGGGTCGGCGAAATTTCGCACTACGTGGATTCATATTGTGCTCGTCGAAAAAGTCATCATCCTCGGCGCGTAAATCGCTGGCCGATCCAATCGAATCGGCATCGTCATCAGCTTCATCGTCGGTTTTGTTTGTTGCTGCAAATGCTGCTGCTGCGATTGCTGCTGCCTGTTGTTGCTGTTGTTCATGCTTCTCTAAGACGGCATTTAACTGCTGAGCTGCCTGTTGAGCCTCGGTCGTTGGTTTCTTTGTGCTATGTCGCAATTTCTTTACAATCGGAACCTTCAATTGCGTCTTATCGACCTTATGATAAGCAGCCTGCTGAATTTTATGTATTGTATCGGGAATATTATTTGTTATCTGCTTAAAAATTGCCTTCTTGCTAGTTGGACCCCCAGCCGATGTGCTATGATGATCTTCCTGGAAGAAGAACTCCGAATCCGAATCATCCGATGTTGGATTATCGTTGCTACGCAACTTCTCATATTTATTCCTATCGTCTAATGGTAGTTTAACAAAGCCAGCAACTGGCATTGTCGGCATACTGGTTCCGGTTAAATTAGCTAGAGCATCGGTTGCGTTCATTCCGCCAGGTAAATCTCCTCCACCACCTTCCGAATCTGTCTTCAGATTGTGTATTAATGATGTTTTTTCTTCGCTCGATACTTCCAGTGTCGGCGATAGCAACCATTTTGATGAAGCCGAAGATGTTGTACCGCAAACATTACTAGCAATGGATGTATTCGATGATAATGCATGGCTGCTTGTGCCGTTTCGATCGAATTTGGCTGAAAATGAGATCAAGTAACTTTTATGCAGTATAGAAAATGAAATTGCGTTCATAAGGGTAGGTAGGTAGGTAGGTAGGTAGTGTGACTGTGATTGTGAAAGACATGGAAAGACACACTCAGAAAATGGTAGAGGAATGAAGAAGATTTGATGAGAAAACCAACGATAGATACAAATTGATTAATGGGCTAAATTCTATATTTAACGCACTATACATATATTAGTAACTAGTCAATTGACAAATACATTTTTTTCATGCAAAGGAAACATAAATCGCACGGAATTAAGTAGACAAATCTAAAATTTTAACAAAAATTTTTCAGAAAACCAAAAAGACAAAATCTCTAGGTCGAATTGCAAAGAAAATCAAATATTACAAAGGACTTTTTTGGTTTTATAATGCAAACTACAGGACATGGAATCTTTTCTTGTCAGGTAACATGGTGACCAAAGAAGAACAAGATTACTCGCATAATTGCGAAAACTAAAATTTGAGTTGTGGTCAAGTGCAGTTTGCATATATTTTTTAAGTCACAAGGCATAAGTTGTAAGCCTTTTTGGATAATTTTTCGACGTTAAATATTAAAGCGCTTCGGTCCTACAAGATCGGTTGAATGTAGAAATTTAAAGGAATTAATATGCTTTCCAGACGTACAAGAAAATCTCGAGATTTCAGACAATTTATCATTTGAAATCCAGTCGATTTCAATTTTGTTCTGAAAATCCCAACATTTCGTTTTATGTCTGGAAAGCATATAAGGAATTAAGCCCAAAATCCAACATTGCGAGAGCGCGAGACGAGACGCACACAAATTTCAATACATTCAATCATATGGTTCAAGCTCCAATGTATCGCACTGCGAGACCTCGTAGCGAGAAAATTTTGAAAAATTGAATATTTCTCGTTGCGAGGTAATTTTGACAGGTTAATGATGTAGCTATTTTTTGAGTACTCGCTATTGGGTACTCGTTTAAACTAATAAAACAAATGCTGTTCACTGTTCCGTGAAAAAAAAGCTTTTAAAATATTTCGCGAGCTTTGGTTCATTTTGAAAATTTTTTGAAAATTTTCGAAAATTTTGAATTAAAATTTAAACTCAAGTATATAACTTTTATGAGTACTCGGTACTCGTTAGATTGGTACTCGGTTCAAATATTGCATTGCTAGAAGCGAAATTATGCTATCATCTGCGTGACGCAAAACTCTCATTGGAGTCGAAACATTTTCATGACGTCGCGCACTCTCGCATCGGGCTCTCGCAATATTGGATTTTGGGCTTTATAAAAATTAGTTTTCAAAATTTTTGTACTGCTAAAATTCGCTAATATACTTATTTAGGAAATTCACAAAGTCTTCTAAAATCCCTTTAAAATTTACCTCCAGCTAAAATGAGTATTTTTAGGGCCGTTTTATCATCTATTTTTATCTGTAAGTTTAATTATCCTCATGATAATTTCATAGAAATTTAATTAATAAGTCAAAGAAATTGAAATTTAACTGGCAGATAGAGCTTAAAATTAGGATGAGAAAACGGCCCTTAAAGCTTAATATTTTAGGGGATCGCTCCAGTTCTGTCAGAAATGAAAAACTTCATATAAAATAACGATTCAGAAATGAATCAGAACTTTTCTGAAGCAAACGCTTTTTTATATGAAGTTTTTCATTTCTGTTTCATTTCTGACAGAACTGGAGAGAGCCCCTCAGCATTGGATAAATATAAAAAGGATTTTGGAAGACTTTGTGAATTTTCTAATTGTGAATTAAGTTCGATTTCGCTTTCGGTATTCAATGCTATTCAATGTTTCTGGCAATTAGAAAAACTTCATTATTGAAATTGAGAGACAACACCTTGGCGAAATTTCTCTGCATTACTATATTTTCAGTACTTTTATGGTAGCGCGGATGTTTCCAGCACCGTTGTAAGATTTCAATAAAATAGCTTTTCTGCTAAAGTCAAAAAGAGGTAAGACTCGTAGTAGGTAGTAGGATATCCCAACGTTTTCGATCAAATAATAGGGGTCTTCTATTAAAGGTGTACATATTTGCCTCGAAAAACTCGTAAATCAGAAAGGCTTAGAAATTAATGAACGAAGTTTTGTATGAAAAATTATTAATTTTTACGATTTTTCAATATTTTCACGTTTAAGGGAAATCTCTAATGAAAAAGTTCGAGTAATTTGAGTTTAATTTAAAGCAGGTATACATAGGAAATTGCTTTTGTAAAGGAAGCATAATTCAGAGGAAAAAATCAAAGTATATGACACAGAAAATGACATTAAAAAATGCAAAATGCAAATAATAATAATAATAAATAATAATAATAATAATCAGGGGTGTCACATAATCCGATAGCTGTCGGAATTGGAATTTTAGTCGACTGAATTTTCATATATATTTCATAGACAGCCGGATAAAATAGGGTTCTGTGCAATTAAGAACCGATAATAGTTCCGATTCAAAACCAAAAACTACAAAATTTGTAAACTCTGTATGAAATTTCGATCGGTTTTAATTCCGATTCCGACAGCTATCGGATTCTGTGACACCCCTGAATAAAAATAATAAAAGACTGCACATTAAGTTGTAAGCTAAATTAAAACGGATTTTTTATGATAACTAAACCAGCTAACAAAAACATGCTCTCACAATGACCATTGACTTGGATGTTGAGAGTGGTGTATGTATACATATATTGAGATCTTTTATACATAAAAAAAATATTTTTTTTAAAACAAAAACCACGATTCATTAAGTTATTTCATGAGCTTTAATCCGATTGCATTGCTTGGCGGCTGTGATTTCTTTTTCTGTAAATATATTTTCTTTATTTTCGTTTCATACAAATGAGAATATGAATAAAAATTGTTGAGAAATCAGTTCAGAACATGGAGATGGTTCAATTTTGAAATGAAAATGCCTGTGCAAATTAAAATGCCAGCCACCAAGGAGAATTTTTTGTATGTATGAAGTGTTTCTTTTGCCACCTCTAGGCTTTAATTAAATTACTATTTGAATGTCTCAATTAATTGAATTCATATAATTTATTGCATTAATATTTTGTTCAACGAAATACAATTTTTTTTTGACTTAGTTCTAACGCAAATCAAAATTTTCTTAATATCCTTGATTCTGTAAAAATGTTTCACTGATTGTTCCTTTTGCTTTTTATACATATACATACATATCTCTCTATTCATATATTTTCACCTGATGTAAGTCACAACTTTTCTTTACGTACATTTTGATTGTATTTTGTTTTGATATTGCTTCTCTGATTGCTTTCCTCTAGATATCTTAATATTGATTTATACATAGTTTTATATCTTCATATACAACATTATGATATTTTCTACAGTTACATATATATATTTTTTAAATTGATTCTTTGGTTAATATGAAAAAATATAGCACAGTAGCCTTTCTTTGATTCCAAATCGTTTGGCCGTAGTATTTATATAATAGTTCCTAGTTTCAATTTTGTTGTCATACTTTTAAGAAATTTAATTGAGATACTGGCAGGGTAAAATTCAATTAGAAAATCTTTCATATTCGAGGAGCTGGGGGAAGTGCCTGCAATATGTAGTATTATTTTTCACCATCACCTATACTGCAATTGTCATCAACGAGTGGAAGGTTTGTCTTTTGTTGCAAAAGTGCTGATTTAGATTTTTGTTTACATAAAAAGTGAGGTACTTCCATGTCCTGACTGTAGAATACTTTACCAAAATAATCAAAAAAAAAAAAAAATACTTTAAAATAAATATATAGGAAATTCAAAAAATTTCTTAGTAGCTAACGTTCAAAGCACACACAAGTTAACTGAAAGCAGAAATCCTTTAAAGCTCTGGGAGAAATATGTATGCTTATGACAAAAAAAGAAATTTCAAACCCATGATATGATTTAATTCAAACAAAAGTATAAAAAACGCTTTTGAACATTGCAGAGAAAGTCACTACATAAAGAAATGTTGAAAGCACTAAATTATTGAAACTCTTTCTATAGGATTTCTATAGGTAATCGAACCTAATTTATTCTCAACATTCCACATTATTGAAAAGGAGACAACTGTGACCAGAACTAGTCGGACTAAATTGGAACCTATTGAGCATTTCGCTCATTCTGCGTTCTGAGATTTACCCCAGAAACTTGAGGATTTTTTTGAATAATAATTTTTATTTTATATCATTGCATCCGATTATTTGAAATGACTATAAAAATTCACAGTTTTATTCAGTTTCCCAATTTTTTGTAGATTGGTTCATGCATGGTCATGCACATATAAGAATTTTTACACACGAACAACCTTTTCTACCTCTGCGAGCCGCAAATGGCTTAAGAATCATAATTTAGAACACATCGAAGAAGGATTCCCAAGAATTTAAATATAGTTTTTTATCCGAGTAAGGGCCGTTTTCTCATCTATTTTTATCTGTAAGTTTAATTATCCTGAAGATAATTTCATACAAATTTGATTAATAAGTCAAAGAAATTGAAATCTAATAGGGCATTTACATATACGTTTTAGCGCTACTCGTTTAAGCTAAAACGACTAAGTCAAAACGGGGTGTTTACATATGCACATGTCGTTTTGTCATTTTTTAATTATCTTTTGTTTGCTTAACACGTGAAATATGAGTGAATATTGTTATTTAGATAAGAAGCAATTATTGAAATTGTGTTCGTTTTCTACATTGGTTGTGGAAAAAACCACAATTTTTTAAATTAGAAATTTCAATACCATATGTCTTGCATTTTTATAGTGATGACACTCAGATTTCGATATTTTTAGCAGTTATAAGCAGGATTTATCTTATTTAGCTACTTGTTTTAAATTAAAACAGGAAAGTTTCTCGTTTTAGTTTTGTACGATAAAACGGGAAAAATCTAAGTTGTTTTAGTGCTAAAACGGGCAAAGTTGATAAAACGCGAATAAAATGGCATATGTAAACGGCCTATAACTGGCAGATAGAGCTTAAAAGTAGGATGAGAAAACGGCCCTAAGTATTAAATCCAAATAATTTCATATTTTCTTAACTAGTTTTGGCACATTATCCAACAGGACGACAAACAATCCTGGCTTTATGGTGTATCAATGAGCAAACTAGTTAATGTTTTATTTTTTTATACTGAAATTTCCCTCGAACACTATTAATTTCTTCGTCTTAGTGAAGTTCATTAAAAATAATAATAATAATAGGTACCTACCTAATAATAGAAAAAACAATTTGCGGAAAAAAAATAATTCAAATCATTTGAGAGCTTTGACTGGCACTTTGTAAACAAACTAGCATAATGATGGCCAAAAGAATTATGAGAGCTAACCTTAACCTTGTTATTTTTCTACGCTTGTTAAATATCTAAAGAACCAGCACCATGGGTTAATAATAGATTGAAGTTAATATTTATTTGATTAGACCGAATCGATATAAATTAACATTGCCAAGCGTTGCCTGAACGCGTGCGTGACTCGCATGATTATTATGCATAAATTTTTAGGTACAACATGTATGTAAGTGTAATTAGTATTATAGTCGAAAGGATTGCTACAGTTTTCCTAAATATTTGTACAAAGATATTTTATAAAATT
The DNA here is from genome assembly GCA_020466095.1 of Chlorops oryzae. Taxonomy (NCBI): domain Eukaryota; kingdom Metazoa; phylum Arthropoda; class Insecta; order Diptera; family Chloropidae; genus Chlorops; species Chlorops oryzae. The sequence goes on from CM035807.1 coordinate 113,977,181, forward strand.
AAGAAATAAGAATACACCAATACACCGATACAATAATTACGTATTGATAATAGCAAAAGAAAAAGAAAAAACCAAAAACACAGTTTCAAATGTGTAGATGCAGTATTTCGCGCTTAATTGCTGCAGCAAAATTGTTCACCTTATTGTGCAATTAAGCGAAGATTTCAAATAACCGAGTGTTCGGAAAGTATAAGGGAAAACTCGTTGCACAAATTGGAAGGCTTTTACAATTGAACGAGTTACATTTAAGCGTCAAGTACTGCATATAAATAAAGCGCATTGATCATCTTCACTTACTCTTTTCGAACATAAAAATATTTTTGCTTTAAGGGGGTCTTCTCATTGAGCAACTTTTTTTTTCGACTTTTTTTTTTTGCATTTATTTATAGCTTGGGTAGTTGTGAATATGCCCCTAAAAGGATTTTTTGAAATTCGAAATAGTTTAGAGGATATAGCCTTCTTTGTCGAGCAAGATCTGCGCTAAAACGAGTAATTTTTGCGTTGCTTCAAACTTTAAACGCGTTTATCTCGAAACCACGTTTTTCGAACTGGCGGCCATGATATCTCCAGTTCAACTGAACCGATTTTCATGAAACAAAGTGGAATCGACGCAGAATTGTCACCATTCTCGGGTGAACCTCGACCATAATTTTAAAAAATTTTTTACTATTTTTTTTTTTACACTAAACTACAAAAAAAAAAGCCCGAAATTGAAATTTTTTTTTTGAATGGCCGCCATTTTGTCAAAAAAAATCGAAAAATTAAGCTTGAGGTTCACCCGAGAATTACATCTATACTGATTATAACCCCGTTTTTTTTTCCATTTCGGACGCTCCGGAGACCCGGAATCGTGGCCCACTTTTTTTTTCACCACCAACTTTGAAGTCTCATTACTTTTTGAACAGCCCACGTATCGAGGCAAAAAAATTTTTTTTATTTACTTTGAACCTTTTGTAATACAATAAATAAAAAAAGTTTTCAATTATTCTTTGCGTTTTCAAATAAGAATTTTTTTAAAAAGGGTCCAAAAAAACGGGTTTTCAATGAGAAGACCCCCTTAAAGGGTTAATTTTTTAAGTAGCATATCTACAATATTTATGCATATTTATACAGGTTTAAGGTATTGCAATGGATTTTATATATATTTTTTTACACTTTTTCTTCTAAAATTCTGCCCAAATCAAGACTGGAAATTCCCAACTGTGTTTTTATCCCCCAAAGATCAAGATCTTTTTAAAAGAAAAAAAAAATAACTTTTCAGCTATGCACAATTTAGCGGAAAATAGTCTATCTACGCGTTTATATCGGAATAGCAGAATAGTTGAGAGAGAGAGAGAAAACAAAATTTATGCTTTACCTCCAGTTTTGCGCAGTGTTGCCTTTTCGCGCAGTCCAGGCGGTAAGGTAAATGGTGCCGATCCAAATATATCTTCTTCGGTTTTATGCGGCGAAGCGTTTGCTGCTGTTGCTGCTGTTGTCATTGAATCTTGATTTGCAATTATTCCGCTTGCTTTGATAGCAGAAGAGTTTTGCGTTGTTCCTTGTATTGAAGTTGGTTGCGTCGCAACAACGATTGGTGCATTGCCGCCTTCAGTTGGGGTTAAAGTTGATGTAGTTGATGCAGATTTTCCAGCGATACCTACAAGTTATTGGAAAAAATATTTTAAATTATTGAATCAGATTTTACAATATTTTGGATTCGTCATTGATTTTATGGATTAGGTACTGTACTTACTGCCTTGGCTTCCTCGTTGTCGAATCTTATCGAATTCAGCTTCAAAAATATGATCTTCAGTCATTTGACTGAATGGTTGCTCTTCGAATGGATTCCATGCTTCGACACGACCTTCAATCGATGCCGACGTGGTGGTGTTCCGTACAAATTTGGTTGTGCTACTTTGGATTGTCGCACTTGTTAGTTCACTATTGGATAGCGAAGCAGTCATTGCTGATGCCTGCGTCGTGGAATTGCTTGCCGAATAATGATATTGACTTTGTGACGATTGCGCACATGCTGATAGGATGTAGCTGATGGCATTGCACACAAGCCTGGATTCGATCCTCCAAATGTCGAAGAGCTTGCAAGAGCTTCATTGTCATTGCGACTTCTAACTGACTGATCGTATGGTGCTAAGAATTGGGATGTTTCGTTCGCGTAGGTTCTAAATGATCATGATGAGTTGTAGAAAGCAAGAATTTTAAGAAATTCAATTTTGGTAAGAGTCAGTGGAGTGAAGATTGGATTTATACGAAATTCGAAGAAAGATGAAAACCATAAGTCAAATTAAATGAAAGGGAGAGAGAACGATAGAAAGAAAGAACGAACGAACGAACGAACGAACGAAAGAAAGAGAAAGCGAGAAGAAAGTTGTCTTTGAAAAGAAAATTTTTGAGAGTAGACAACCAAGGAGTTGTTCATATGGAAGCGATTTTAATCGCTTAAGGGGGTCTTCTCATTGAGCAACTTTTTTTTCGACTTTTTTTTTTTTTTGCATTTATTTATAGCTTGGGTAGTTGTGAATATGCCCCTAAAAGGATTTTTTGAAATTCGAAATAGTTTAGAGGATATAGCCTTCTTTGTCGAGCAAGATCTGCGCTAAAACGAGTAATTTTTGCGTTGCTTCAAACTTTAAACGCGTTTATCTCGAAACCACGTTTTTCGAACTGGCGGCCATGATATCTCCAGTTCAACTGAACCGATTTTCATGAAACAAAGTGGAATCGACGCAGAATTGTCACCATTCTCGGGTGAACCTCGACCATAATTTAAAAAAATTTTTTACTATTTTTTTTTTTACACTAAACTACAAAAAAAAAGCCCGAAATTGAAATTTTTTTTTGAATGGCCGCCATTTTGTCAAAAAAAATCACAAAATTAAGCTTGAGGTTCACCCGAGAATTACATCTATACTGATTATAACCCCGTTTTTTTTTTCCATTTCGGACGCTCCGGAGACCCGGAATCGTGGCCGCCGTGACGGCACCTTTTTTTTCACCACCAACTTTGAAGTCTCATTACTTTTTGAACAGCCCACGTATCGAGGCAAAAAAATTTTTTTTATTTACTTTGAACCTTTTGTAATACAATAAATAAAAAAAGTTTTCAATTATTCTTTGCGTTTTCAAATAAGAATTTTTTTAAAAAGGGTCCAAAAAACGGGTTTTCAATGAGAAGACCCCCTTAATGTATCGTCGTTTGTATCTATTTGATGTCTATACAGTTATGCACATACCATACATGAGTACAAATGAATGAAAACGTAATTTCAAAAGTGAGAAACATCATTTAAAGAGAGAAGAGAGAAAAAATTCGCCCGAATTTTGAATGTGTGTGTGAACATAAATACAATTAAAAATTGGCGATATAAAGCATAAAAAAAAACTCACTTATTAAAAGCTGAAGTGTCACTGACATTTCGCCGATGGCCCGAATTGGTAGAAATAGCGGTTGCTTTAGGCGGCGAAAGAATACTCTTGGTGGGTGTGCAAGGAATCGCTGCTATGCCGCTCACATCGAGTTGCCCTACTTCAGATGCTTTTTGAGCGGTGACAGCCTGAGCTGGCGCAACTTGTTCCATGGCATCAACACTCTGCGGAGTAGGTGAACTCTCGCTAAATGGATCTGGATAGACTGTTGACTCGAATAGACTGTTCAGTACCTCTGGAGGCGCATTAACTGAATTTGCGGTTGCAGCGATCGGCGGCTGTTGCTGCTGCTGCTGCTGCTGCACTGGAGCAACAGCAGTTGTAATTGCTGGAAATTTTGCTTGAAATTGTTCAACTACTGGTTGTTGCTGTTGCTGCTGTTGCGGTTGTGGCGATGTAATATTCTGTCGCGGCGATGGACTCGGCGGTAGTCCCAAGACAAGTGCATTTTGTCCGTGCACCGACGTAGAGCCTTTCGGACGTTGTCGAGGTGCAACGCTTGTTCCTGCTTCAACCGTAGGTACATTTTGTGATTTTGCAGCTTTGGTCGCAGACTGTGAGGCGCGTTTGGCTTCGGATTCGAAGAGAGGTACTGCCAATTGCTCAAAGTTCGGAGGCGGCGATTTCTGTGAAAACAAAGAGCAAGAAAATGAATGAATAACTCGCGACTTTGAAAGGATTATGTGAATATTTTTACATAATTATATCACTCACGTGCAAATTTTGTACGGGATTATCCTTGCCAGCTAAACGAAATGCCACTTCGCAAACTTGCCAAATATTCGGACGCGTATCTATATCGATATCCAGCATGTACTTAATCAACTGATGCATACCTTTGGAATATTTCGAGTTATCAGGTATCGAGAATTGTCCATTTTGAATAGCCAGTGTGCTTTCACCGAATGGCAAATTGAAAAAGCAAAGCTTGTAAAGCAAACAGCCCAGTGCCCATATATCGGCTTTTGTCGTTATACTCTTGCCACTGTACAGGTCAACCATTTCGGGTGCCCGATAAGATAGAGTTGTATATTTTTGAATTTCTTCTTCAACAGTTGCAACGCCATGCTGTTGCGGATTGAGCACCTTCGCTGTTGCCGAACCAAAGTCACATAAAACGAAATTGCCAGCATCATTTTGCAATATATTCTCGACTTTCAGATCACGATGTATTATGGGCGTTTGACAATAGTGTAAGCGAGATACCGCTTCGGAAATATCACAGAAAATCGAAAGAACCTCTTGTTCGGTGAAACCGCTTTGAAGTCTGCAAGAATAATATCCGATTTCAATTTCGTTAAAAAGAGTTGATATAAATATTTGATGGGATGAGGGGATGTCGCTCACCTTGCATTCATCATGGCCAGCATGTGATGCTTACAGTACGGCATCAATAATAGAACTTCGCAGACTCCATTGCCGGTATGCGTAATGCTTGAATCCACATAGCCTATGATATTTTTATGACCACTTAGATTGCTCTACAAAAAAAAAAAAAAAAATGTATTAATAAATAAACAAATGTGTAAACAAGAATTAAGGTTAATAGGGCATTTACATATACGTTTTAGCGCTACTCGTTTAAGCTAAAACGACTAAGTCAAAACGGGGTGTTTACATATGCGCATGTCGTTTTGTAATATTGTGGTTATCTTTTGTTTGCTCAACGCGTGAAATATGAGTGAATATTGTAATTTAGAATAGAAGCAATTATTGAAATTGCGTTCGTTTTCTACATTGGTTGGGGAAACAACCTCACAATTTTTAAACTAGAAATTTCAATGACCATATGTTTTGCATTTTTATAGTGATGACACTCAGATTTCGATATTTTTATCAGTTATAAGCAGGATTTATCTTGTTTAGCTACTTGTTTTAAATTAAAACAGGAAAGTTTCTCGTTTTAGTTTTGTACGATAAAACGGGAAAAATCTAAGTTGTTTTAGACCTAAAACGGGCAACGTTACTAAAACGCGAATAAAACGGCATATGTAAACGACCTATAAGGTTGAGGTTAAGATTAAGATTAAGGTTAAGGTCACAGGAAGACCGAGAAAATGTTTTCAAAGAAACAAAAAGAAAAAGAAAGAAAAAGATCAATCGAAAAATGCCTCTTGCTATTATTTAAAACAACTTCATGATGTATACCATATATCGCACATGTACTTCAAAAGTGTCACAACTCAAAATTTCTCAAATTGCGGTTAATGCAAGAATTGTGTTCACAGGTCACAGGTTGAACTGCATTTTCTGGAAAATTGCAACTTTTGAGTTGTGACACTCTTGAAGTACATGTGCGTTATGTGAGCTTTTTGAAATGGCATTACGATTTCACTATAAACAACATACTTACCGCTATCTGTATTTCGCGTTTCGCAACATTCAAGTCATATTCATTGTTCACATACATTCGCTTCAATGCATATTTGACGGGGTTTCCCGAACTGGCTTTGGCAAGGAAAACCATCGCGAATCCGCCTAAAATGGTAATGGAAAATTTCAAAATATATATATTATATTACAGTGAAGTGAAAGGCCATTAAATTTTATATCAATTATAATATTATTATAAAATTTATATCAATTATAATATTAGGGGTATTCACAAAGGCGTCGGAAAATAGTAAAGTCGGACAATCGGAAAATTTTATCTGCTTAAAAAGTTGTCCAAGATACAAAAAAAGTTTAAACATTTTTTAAGAAGTCGCAATTTTTTTTCGACACTTTCCAACGTTTTTAACACGCCTTTGTGAATACCCCTATTATTATAAATTTATATCAATCAAAAAAATTTGAAGTGAATTTTTTTGATCCCAAATTGTAAGTCGTCATGTTATCTATCGGCAACATTCAAATCAATATTGCTCTCCTAGCATATATCGATTCATCGTTAATATGCCAATGGAAAACCAATTTTTCGAATACTTTCCTCAATGGTTTTTTTTTTTTCAAGCATTTCAAAAACCTTTCTTCGAATATTCATTAGAGGGAAACTATCATCATACTTAAAATGTCGTGTAAATAGATATTTCAAAAGCGATTGGCTTCGGAAAAGCATTTTGTTTATACTTAGTAATATTGATTAATTTCTTAGAAGACATAATGTGACAAAGCAGCTATGTACTTTGCCAGTTTCCCCATGCTACACATAGAATTCATAAGCAACAACATTCTGTAGGAGCACAAATATGTATGTGCATATGTATCTAGTCCGTTCGCAGAGCGTTCAACCACTCTAAATATGGAATTTGTGGTACACAAGATAGGAAACCCCTGCGGTAGGCGCCGTGGAAAGAGCTAATTTTCGATTTATGACAATGGTGCTATAAAATGCTATAAAAATGAAGCGCCTAAAGTGCCGTCTATTTACAATAATGAAAACATTGCCTCAGGAAGTAATATCGATTAATAAATTATATTTATATTTTTATATTAAAACTATTAAGATGAACATGGATTAAGCCTGTTGTACAGAATTTTCTCATTCATATAAATTTTTTACAATTTGGAATGATAATTTCGAAAAGAATTCTACCTAGAGTTCTAGGAAAGAAAGTCAGTGAAAGGTATTGGAAAATTTAAAAAAAATTGTTGGCTTCACGTTCCTAAATTTGTTGTTAAATATCCCTGTAGTCAGTGGAGCCACCACAACACACTAGCGATTTCGCCCGTCCCTGGTGGCGGGTCCCTCTACTATCCAAAACGCTGTCGATTTTACAATGTTTGTGTCATTGACGGGGACGGGTCGTCCTTTTATACGCCATCTTTAGGCAGTCATTTCGCTAGCGAAAAGGGGATTAGCACCAGCGACTGACAAAAAAGAAAAATTTTATTTTGTGTTTTGACTTTTTTTTATTTATTTATTTTATTAATTATTTTTTTTTTTTTTTTGTTTATCTATTTTTTTATTTTAAATCTTTTTTATCTTACTTCTCTCTAAAGTTTCTCGCCTCCACCGAGCCGCGAACCGCTAACCACCAGATCGCTGGGCGAACGCCTTAACCACTACGCTAAACGAACGAATTTAATTTCTTGGTCAAAATGCTCACTTGAGTTTAGGGTTGCTCAGATTTTGGGAAACGTGCTTAACGAATTTTTTCACTCCAAAAGTTTTTTTACTTGAAAATGAACCACTAAAAAAATAATAATAATAATAAAACCTTAAAAATTTAGGGGAAAATGTTTGTCTTCCAAAATAACTGAACAAAAAAAAAAAGTAATTTATAAAAAAAGTAAAAAATTCAGGAAAAATTCTGGTCACCAGCAGGGATTGAACCCCGAACCTCGCGGCTGTCTAGTCACAGTTTGAACCACTGAGCTATCGAACGCTTGACGGGCAGACAACAGCAAAAACAATCATACACAGCGAATAGGGAAATGTAAACTGAGGCGCCTATCTTCTCTTTCAGGTTCATGTGGTAGGTGAAATGGCTAGTCATCAAGGACTGGCACTTTGGCATGTCACAAATTTCGGGGGCGACCTACTGACTACAGGGATATAACTTATATACCTATGTATATATGTATGTATAAAGAATATTTACTTTAACAAAAGGTAATTTCAATCGTAAAGCTTTATACATAGGTACCTACATTACTCAGAATCTTTATGAAGTTTTCTTTAAAAAAAAAAAATAATCATTTGAGGAAAACGTAATTGAATAATTTGATTGTAAAAAACGAGTTTAAATATCCAGTTCACTTTGCAACTTTTCATATCGACTGGCCCACTGTACAATGAACTTAGGCTTTGCTGAATCATGCACGTTTTCGGAGACTTACAAGTGTGCGATTTACTTGAGCACTGCCAAAGCTTAATGCGTCTTAATTGTTGATTTTTTCAGCTTCGCAATATACCTACATATATACCTATCCTATTGCCGACAATTTTGTTAGGTGCAAAAAATAGGGGCGTTAGTTTTTGCCAAGTTTTTACGGTCTTTTTAACATTCATAATTGTGTAGACAGACGCTAAACAACCTTCACATTGCCTGTACTTTTTCCATAATATCGAATGCATGTTCCGTATATATTTTCAATATATTTTCAATATTTCGAATATATAAATATACATACATATATATATAAATACTTCAATGCTCGTTCTCGTTTGGACGGCTTTGCAACATGACATTCAATTTGAATTCAAAACTAAAATGCGGCTTGATGAGTCTACGGAAAAAGGGTGTGGGTCCGGCAGGCAAATAAAAAAATAAATAAAAAATAAAAAGAAGACACAAAGTTTGCGGCAATGATATGGTATTTTAAATCGAATATTCCATCAAATTGACTGTCAATTGGACTGACTACCTAAAGAACGGTAGTGAGAAATTTATGTACATATTTTCTTTTCGAACTCTTTTTGTCATAGTATTTGATTGTTTGTGTAGTGGAACATATATGTCCCAGCGGAAAAAATCTCCTGCATGACAAAGTCACCAGTGATGTCATCGATGAATAAGTCTTGTCACGACATCTGAGGACATGTCATCGTGGAGGGATGCTGTTCATGTGCCAATGTAGCCAATGAGAGTCAAGCACATGAACAGCATCCCTCAACGATGACACTGGTGACTTTGTCATGGAGGAGATATTTTCCGCTGGGTATAATCTTAGAAGCATTTACTTTGCAAATAGCAAAGCAATAAAACAATAAGGGTGCTCACGGGGGATTGGTTATCGGTATGCCTCGGAATTTGAATATGTAAAAAAATTCAAAAAAAAATTCAAAAATTCAAATATTCAAAAAATATCATAAAAAAATTGCAAAAATTCAAAATTAAACAAATAAAAACATTCATCAATAAAAATTCAGTCAAAAATTCCAAATTAGTTCGATTTAGTATGCCTATTAAAATTTTGAAATGTCAAATTAACAAAAAAAAGCCTACTTCAGTGAATAAAATATTCAAAAAGCACAGTTAAATGCAAAAAAAATTCAAATAATTAAAAATATTCAATAAATTCAAATAATTCAAAATATTCAAAATCCGAGCTTTAGTTATCGGGTTATGTGGTAAAAAATTTTCAAAATGTATATTTTGTTTATTGGGCATTTTTCGCAAAATTTGACAAAGGCAAACAATTTTCGAGTTGAAAATTTGAACTAAAATTTTGTAAAGCTCATTTTGTAAAGTTAACATCGTGCATAAACAAAAAATTGTTCGAGATAGTCATAGGTAATTTTGAATTTTTTACCATATAACCCGATAACCAATCCCCCGTGATCACCCTTAGTATAGTTAGTCATAAGAAAATTAAAATTATTTCACGTTCATTTCAACGATATTTGTTCAGAAATTTTTTCTTTTGAGGTTTTTGAAAGTAGGTACATATTATACGTAGCTTCAAGAGCCATTTCTTCAAGATAAAAAATTCAATTGTTTACTCTTAAGACGTACATAAGATTTGCTACCATAAATGTGTCTCAGACGAAGTCATTTTTTTTAGCCAAATTACAGTCTAAAGATAAAAGATTTTGTAGGTATATACTTATATAAATGTAAATAAGTATTAATATGAATCACTAGTAAAATACGACCAGAGCGGCAATTCCCCTATGGCACGATGTGTAATGAAATCTAAGAAGTGTATGAAAAAAAGACAACAACTTTTGGAAGTAGTAAAGATCAGCTTACTGTCATAATTACATTATTTGTTTGGCAATGTCTACATCCATTTAAGATAAGTCACGTCCACGACGTAACTTATTAAAAATTTGAGTAAAGAAAAAGAACCTTTGGAACCAGATGATCTGGGATCTAAAACAAAAATTAAAGAAATTATTTCAAGAAAAATTGATAAATTAAATTTCGCTGTGAATTATTCCAAGTAAGACTTTTAACCCTTTGCAGCTGACGTCATAGTCTGACAGACCCCACAAAACAGAAAAGCTTGCGTGAGTTTTTAAAATCCGAATTTACAATCCTTGCAAAATGCATTTAATCCCTTTTCCGCTTGAAAAATATTTACTCTTATAAGAAATTAGGCCACTACCGTGTTAAGTAAGCCATTTCAAGAGGAAAATCGGTTTAGAGGTGAGATGTCTGTTAGACCCCCCACTCAGTTATAATGTTAAAATAAGACCAAGTCAGCTGCAGAGGGTTAAATAAACTGCTTTGCCTTTGAAACCTCGTCTGATAATACTGAAAATGCCTCCGAAGCATCTAGTTGCAAGTGAACATGTGTAGATCTAGTCAATTAGCTGGTATTTAGATATTCTATTGTTTCCATAGTCACGCTATTTAATGGCATAAACTATTTTGCGTGTTTAACTATCCCGGTCTATCCCGGGGTCCGCAAAACGCGACCAGTTCCTCCATTTTGTTCTGTCGGTTGCATCATCGAGGTAAGTCCTACAGCCTCTAGGTCCCATTTTATTGTGTCCATCCAGCGTGTTTCGGACGCCCCCGTTTTCTGAACCTTGGATTTCCAGTGCGTAGCCTTTCTTTGCCAAATCTCCTCATTTGCTCTCAGGACGAAGTACCTTGCTTCTCGCATTTTCCCAATAATTGGCGCAACTCCATAGCGTCTACGGATGTCTACGTTTGGAACATGATCAAGACGAGTGAGTCCGGATATCCAGCGAAGCATCTTTGTTTCCATAACACTAACCTTTCTTTCTGCTACTTTCGTTGCTGGTAGACATTCGGTACTATAAAGAGCGACTGGCCTGATGACTGTGCGGTAAATTTTGGATTTTAAGCGGTCGCTTATCTTTTTATCGCACATAACACCAGTCGTTGAACGCCACTTAAGCCAAGCGGCGTTAACTCTCTCAGTAACTTCGCGAGTGATCGTCCCGTCAGCAGAAAGTGTCGACCCAAGATATTCAAAATTTTTCCGTCCTTGGTAGGTCAGTGTTATTTATTTTGATGGTCCCTGCTTCGCAATTGTCTGTTGTCATGTATTCTGTTTTCCCGACATTCAAACGTAGTCCAAACATAGACAATCTATCATGCCAGTCTTGTACTTGTTGCTGTAAGTTGTTTTTATTGGTTGAGGCAAGAAGAACATCATCTGCATATAGTAACGTCCAGGGAGGTGATATTTGTAGGTCTTCGGTAATTGAATCCATAACTAATATGAACAAAAGAGGAGATAGAGCTGATCCTTGGTGAACGCCTACAGATATTGAAAATTCAGATGAAATTCCGGCAGCAGAATTTACTCGACTTTTGGGATTTGCATACAGAAGTTTTTACCCACATAATAAAGTTCTTTCGGCACTAAGTGTTTTCTCAAAGCATACCAAATGAGATCATGAGGAACGCGATCAAATGCCTTTTCTAAATCAAGGAAGGCCATATGAAGTGGTACTTGTTTTTCCATTAAAAGTCGAGCGGCATGAATTGCATCGGTGGTGCCACCAGTTTTTAACGAACCCAGCTTGGTTTATCTTTAACCTGACTGACTATTTCACGAATTCGTTTATCTAGTACCCTTTCAAACACTTTAAGTGTGTGGGATAAGAGCCGAATTGGCCTATAATTTGAACAATCTGCTGGGCTACCTTTCTTTTTCCATATGGGTACGGTTGTGCTCATTAGCCAGTCTGAGGGAACTCTCTTTTCAGAATGCGTCTTCTATCAGTTTAAACTTATTTTTATTGTTAAAATTATCTATTACTATATTTTTCTATGACATATACTCGTATTTTTCTCCTTCCGAACATCATGTCCACGAATATTTGCCAGCACCAAAGATAAAAGCATATAAAGTAGAAGTAGTAATGACTATGTTAAAGCAAAAACGCCCATTTCAGTCCAGATCTAATGACGATATTCTACTTGTAAGTGAAGGAGAACAGATTTTATCACTCGCAAAATGTTTTGCAAAATGTTGATTTAATTTTTTTATATTTTTTTTTATTATTTTATTTTATTTTATTCTGACTCTTGGCATAAGGCAAAAGCAGAATCGGTAAATGAAAACGTGTCTGTTCTACACAATTTTGTTTATTAGTCTCTGGGTTGTTGTTAAATTGTTTGTCTTGGATGGAAGCCCCATGCTACGCACACAAATGGAATTGACGTTTTTTTTTTAAATGTTCGGCTTGTGTATGTATTCGCGAACGATGATTTTTCTTTAAATTGTTTAATTAACTACTAAAGAACTCTATTAATATTCAATTGTTTGATTAATATTATCAAATTGCTTTTTCGCTATCGGTTCTCAAAGTCATCTTTGAAGGACCAACAACAGAATGGAGAAGCTATGATATTTCTATGGAGAATCGTTTCAATGTATGCCTTCGAAATGTGAAAGTGACTACAGTGTACCGTTGAATATATGAAAATGTGTTTTGTATTTATGTAAAAACATCTGGCTTGTATTAAAGAATTTTATTTTTTTCTATTCAAAATGTTGGCAGCTTAAAACATATTTACAAAAACAATCAATGACCTTTTTTTTTGTCATGAGCTTCTTTAAAAAGAAGTTTAAAAATAATTTATTTGTAGAAAAAAAAAATGTGGAAAAATACTCATAAATTTATTGGCATTTTATTACACAGTGCGACACATTTTTGTAAACAAAAATGTAACGATGTTTTTGAAAGTGCTCGGTGAGTACCTACGGCAAAACGGTATCAACCCTGCAAGACATGCCTACCCGAAACAATAATACAGTTGTAAAAATTTTTATAAACACTAATACAAATAAAATAAAAAGTTTAGCATATGATATGAGTGAGAGCGAGTAGGATAAAAGCCTTTGTTAAATTACGTAAGCGTATGTTAAAAGAGACGGCTGATGTAAGCGGATTTGTGTTATGCAAAAGTGAAGTTTTTTCATGCTATAATACCGACTACTTGCTAAGAATTTTTTTTTTGACTAGATGAAGTATCATTATGGAATAAAAATTGTTAAGTCGAAAGAATTTTTTTGGACCTGCAGCTCTTTACAGACTATGTTTTTTTTACAGATTATGTTTTTTCACAGCATTACTTAATTTTGACGCTAGCCCTAAAATATTCTACCGGTAGTCTTGCCAGATAGTAATACCTCTTTTCAAAGTAATGCCTGAGGGGTTCTTCCGTGAGGCTTTCCATACACCTACTGAAAAAGGCTGCCTGATAATACTACTGATATATACGTGATGTCTACCGAATTTTGTTGTTAATAGTATTGGGTATTTTCACTCGTGAAACAGTCAGTATGCCTACCATGAAAAAGCAAGACAACTGTATGTCAAATCATATGCGAGTGTTCATATGAAAGAAAAGGATAAATTCTTACACGTACATTTGTTTCAGGTAGTTTTTTCACACTGCCCTTAAGGAGCTAATAGATTCTTTTTCATATTGACTACCAAATAGTATAGTTAGCGCTATTAGTTAAATCTCCTGGTAATTAACAGGTAGTGTGTTTGCAGGGATGTAGTGCTCGGATGCAGTTCGTGTATATGAAGAAGTTGTTTAGTTATAATCTTTCTATATTTGCATCAAAAAATTTTGATAAAATGTTTATTGACTTGGGAGCTATAGGCCATACAAAATAAAATATGATAAAAAAAACACGTCAAATTTTAGGAATTTTTGCAATTTGTACCTACTAGATAGAGTTTTTTCGGGTCGGTTTGTACTAAAACTATTTAAAATGAGTTCAGAGCTATAAATTGTCATATCAAAGAAATTAAAATATTGAACGGATTACGAGATATAGCCATAAGTAAGTGAGTAATTTAATTCTCGGCCCCTTTTTTTTTAAGTCTATTTAAAAAATAAGTAGAGCTGACACGATAAAACTGAGTATGAGGCGTTGTTATACTCAACAGTCGTCAAATTTTTATTTACAAAACATGACCTCTAAAATGTCGCACAGTGTTATTATTGGAGGTGGTGGGCTGAAAGTTTGAATGACGATGGTAAACTTTAAAACAAAAAAACAAGTGAAATTGAGACTAGTGGGGCGGCGGCGTCGTCAGATTGACGCCATAATAAAACAAAGTTAAAGCAAATTGCAGTAATTGCATGGGAGCATCGACGCGATGGCTACAAAGAAGATGCAAGAACAAAAGTTCAAGAGCAAAGGAAAAAGTTAGACGTGCTGCAGCACAAAACATCTTTTGGTACAAAGTATTCCAGTACAGAGCAAGTTTTATGCTTATTGTCACCCCCTCCACAAAGTCTCATGTGCTTTATGCTGACTGTGAGGTCTGTGAAAGTTTAAATTTTCAAATGATAGAAGCTCAAAATCCAATATTGCGAGAGCCCGATGCGAGAGTGCGCGACGTTACGAAAATGTTTTGCGTGACGCATTTCAATCTCCAATGAGAGTTTTGCGTCACGCAGATGAAAGCATAATTTCGCTTCTAGTAATGCAATATTTGAACCGAGTACCAATCTAACGAGTACCGAGTACTCATAAAAATTATACGCTATCACTTGAGTTTAAATTTTAATTCAAAATTTTCAAAAATTTTCAAAATGAACCAAAGCTCGCGAAATATTTTAAAAGCTCTTTTTCACGGAACAGTGAACAGTTTTTGTTTTATTAGTTTAAACGAGTACCCAATAGCGAGTACTCAAAAAATAGCTACATCATTAACCTGTCAAATTGGCTCGCAACGAGAAATATTCAATTTTTCAAAAATTTTCTCGCTACGAGGTCTCGCAGTGCGATACATTGGAGCTTGAACCATATGATTGAATGTATTGAAATTTGTGTGCGTCTCGTCTCGCGCTCTCGCATCGGGCTCTCGCAATGTTGGATTTTGGGCTAGATCTCAAAAGTATAAACGATTTTTTTTTCTTTTTTTTTTCTTAATAAAAGCATTCAGATTTTTCATTGAAATATCCTTTAACCCGGTAGCGCCTGAATTGAAAAAAATAAATATTAAAAATAAAATAAAATATGAAACGGTTTTGAAGTTTTGATGACAAAACACGAACTTTTTTAGTGATCCCATATGGCATCGCTAGGCGCTACCGGGTTAATGTTCAACACTCAATTATTTTCGATTCCCCTCTAATCTATTTACAGGGCTTTTAAAATTGAATTCTGTCAAATGTGGGGCACACATTAATACCACTTAAGTTTTCACAATGTCCTTGTTTGCACGAGCTTCGGTTGTGTGGCTTTATCTGTATGAACTTTGTTATTTTCTGAATATGTTCAGCGTGTGCAAAGCATGCAGTTCAATCAAACAGGTAAAATACAAACATGAACAAGCGAATAGTACCTCTAAGGACTTCTTAATTGATTGAAAAAGGAATAGTGATTGCATCGTTGTGGTGACAGTTATGATGTAACAATTTTATTTGCTTACGTGGATACGTGGAAATTTTTTTAAAAGTATTTTCATGAATAATTTTGTAAATTGCTCGCGGGCTTATAATATATTCATCATAAATTTCAAAAAGAGTCCATTGCGATCGGAATTAATACATTAAAATGTATATAGCATGCAAGCCGTGACATTACTCATACGTACAGTAAAAGTCTACTGAGGAATCAAATATGAGCTTATGAAGAATTACAGAGCGCAACGAAATAGTCATTCCAATCAAATTTTATTTCGCCATTAAGACGTCATTGACGAACAATGAAATTAATCGACAAGAAAAGTTTTGTTGTCAACATTATTCCAATATTCATAACGTTCGAAACTTCAAATTAAAGTAGCACTCGTAGCATAGAGTAATTTATTTTTTTTATGGTTTTACAGTACATGGTATTATTTTAGGAATTTGGTCTTTCAATACTTATATCTAATCTTAGAAGTAGTAACAAGATTACTTAATCATATTTCATTGAAGATAAGCAATATCAATGAAAATAGATTATCCTATACATAAACCTTACCTTCGGCTAGTACATCCTCTATCGTAACAGTTATTCGTCCCACTGTAAAGGCCTTCCCGACAAAACTTGTCTCTTTGGAACTGGAGTGGTTATGCGAATTGTCGAGCTTTTCATTTTTATCGAAGAGATTTTTGGAAAAAATTTTCTTCATTTTGCACTATAGCTGTGTATATAAAGCGGAAAGGAATCGAAACGTAGAAATCGAGTGTCGCTTACGTGGGCGAGATTGATTGAAAAAAGAATAATCGAATACGCCAAATTGCTTTAAAACAAACGACGTAAACGCTGCGAAACGAATTCAATTTGCAGTATCCAAACATTAAAAAACTTCGACTGCATTCAACATGGAGTAGTAGGAAATACAAAAAAAAAAAAACATAAAAAAAACTAAAGAAAATTAATTTGACTTTCTTTTGCAATGTCGTCGTTTGTTACTACTCGCGAAACATTATTGACTTTTCCGGTGGCGCGTTGCTCTCGAGTTTCCTTAAACGCGAAAAGGCATATTGAACGGCACTCGTTAATGATTTTTCAATTGTCGAAATGCTTTTTCGCTTTTTAAACGATTTTTTTCTTACAATTTATCGCAGCACTCGCACTAAAGTGAAATTGCATTTGACATTTACTATGAGGAATGCTGTCAACGCAATTTTTCGCGATCCCTTTGCAGTTACTCGGCGGTCACACGCATGCGAAATATGTTCCGCAACAATTTGAATACACTTAAATGGTTCGTTGGCAGTCACACGGGGAATATTTCGCTTCAAAAATAAGGGCCTCTATACAAGAAATTAATGCGTGCGTGCGAGAGAGAGAAGAGAGAGAGAGAGAGGAGAGAGAGAGAGAAGGAGAGAGATAGAGGAGAGCGAGACAGAGAGTGTTGCACGCACGACTTTCAGACTATTGTAGCCAGGCCCTACCTTAATAAAAAAAACTATTCAAAAATTTTTGCGGCAAATTCGATTTATTTCAATTTAAAAAAACTTCTCATTTGAATGCATGGGAAAGAAAGAGAAAATTGACAAAAGAAACTGTATTTTTTTTTTGCATGTCTTTTTAAACCTACAATGTCAGTTTCGTAACGTTCGTCAACGAGGTAACATAGGACTCGTTTACGTCCGGGCCGGGCTCAACGTTTGAATTTTTCGCCATCTTGAATTTGTGCTGACGCCGGTCATATAAAACGGAAAATTAAAAAAAAAAACCAAATTAAAGTGTCGAAAGAGTGTCAAGGAGGAATATAAGTACTCAATGGCACTCAATTCGCTACTATCTAATTATTCTTGGCGGCGGCCATTTTGCTCCTTTGCATGTACTCCGTCTGAGGGCGGTGGTGAAGGGGCAATCACACATCTATTCGTACATACAAGTATCAGAGCCTGACGTCGGTCATTAAAACGAAGATTTAACATTCAAAAAGTTTAATCTGGCATATGTGGACCTTACTGTGTCCCAGCCATTAATTTAAAGTCAAAAAAAAACCTACAATGTATTTTATTGTTTTTCAACATCTGTTTCTTTCGTCTGACACAGCACTTATAAGAGGCCCAAAATAAATCGACAATTATAATGAGCACCAAAATAAAACCTAGTTATAATGAACTTCAAAGCAAGCACCCAGTTATAGTGAGCACCAAATCATTCGAAATGGAAACAAAGCCGGTAAACACTGCCAAATATTTGCTTCTCCTGGAATCCCTTAAGCTTAACGATGAAGAAGGTATGCAAAAGAGTAACTAGAAAACATTTCTAATGATTTTCGATTTACAGGAAATTCAAAAAACCGCTTGCAATTTAATGTTGACCATCTTCAAAAAATGATGAAGGATTTATCCACAATTTCACAGCAAAATGTTCAAATGCTAAACTATAAAACCGGGAACTTACAATTCGAACATGAAACAACCGATTTGGAGCAAACCTTCGTCGTGTTAATGCAACATGTTCTATTAATGATCGTGCAAAATACAAATTTCAACAGTGAATCCAAGGAAGATCTTATTTCGACGCGTCATATCAATCTTTGTATTGAATCTGTACAGGAAATTGCTATATTTGCATTGAGGAATCAACTGCACGAAGCATTTTATGGTAATGGTGTCTTTGGAACGCTTCCAGATTTAAGGAAAAACACTATAAACGAAGCAGCAATTCGAAATTTACGAATTTCCATAGAATTTTTCGAAAAAATACTTGAAGTAAAACAGTTCCATATCGCCAATTCCATGGAATTTGTGATACGAGACTATATGGCGGCTATTTTTAGTGTTTTAATAGCAAATTGATTCGTCAAATCCTGAAACCGAAAAGTTACAGTTCAAATTGGATGCAATATGGTTGAGCATAAGTAAGCTGGAGTATTTTAGAAATTTAATGCTATTCAAAAGCTTTCCAAAACTTCCAAATGCATTACAAAGAAAACTACATCAAGAGTTACTTCAAAAGTTGGCATCCAAAGATGGATTCACAACACTAGTTGCTGTATTAGAAACGGGGAAACAACACAATGCTGAAGAAAACGGTAATCAGAAAACCTTCGAAATAATTGCAAATATCATCGCCTTCAAGGGACACACGCAACGTTTCCAAGCGACAATGATTAAACAAATTTTCGCTTATTTCGAATTGTGTTTACGAAATGATGCTATGATGGATAGCATGGGCGCAGGACTATTATCACTTCGACGTCTCTACGAGTTGAATGATGAAAATCGTAAAATCATTTCCAGTTCTCTGAGTTGTAGACTTGGAAAACTCTCGCATCCAGAAGATGTACTCAGTGGTCTTATTGTAATGGAGCATATGGAATTTTGTCAACTCTTAAGACTACTTTATCAATTGTTTTACACCAGCAGCATTGAATGCTTACCTACCGAGATGCTAATAATTTATCTTCCAATACTATTTGAAATCTATTACAATATGCCTGATAAATTGGGAGCGCAAAAGCAGCAAATCGCCGACATTGTAGCACGATGTTTGAACAATCGAAAAATAGAAGACTTAAAGGAAATTGTACAAAAACTTTATACGCGCAGCTTTGACACTGATTGGCAGCAGCTACATGAAAGGATAATAATAATACCTGATGCGACGCAATCAGAAATTCGTTTTAAAATAGCCAATGCCGATTATAAATCTGAATTTAGTATATCGCTTTCATTACCAACACTACTCATACATGCTGATCATGCGATCCTGACATACAATATCTTTATGGCGCTCTTGGAATTAATGTCCACAAATGTCCTGGAAGACGAAGACGATAGTAGTGTATTGGATGTAGGATTGATGCAAAGATGAAGAGGAACTCATAACGCTTCTTAACGCAAAATATCCAATTAAAATTGATATTATACTCTCGCTTAACACACTTATAACATCACAATCGCTGAAATCACAAATCTCAGAGAATAGCAGAAACTTTCTCAAATTTATGCGTCAACTCGTTGAGAAACGAATCGAAAATCAAATTACTACAGAGAACACCGAATCAACTGATCAAATACTTCTAATAATGTTAACTTTAACACAAGAATTACTGGAACACACTCAAATGCCCGAAGAACATCGTGACATGATACCGGTCTTGGAAAATTTACGTAAACAAAGTCCAAATATCCTTGTTCAGCAATGTGTAGTCAAGCTGATTTCGATACTTCGTGGTGATATGAAAGCGAATGCAGCCATGCAAGATACTGAGTTCAATGCAGCCCGAACGTTACTAGAATCCAAGGAGTCTCACTTGCAGGTTTACGGCATACAAAAATTACTCGAATTACTACGCAAACACGATACTGTAACGTTGACCAATCGGCATGTAATCGTCGCACTGGCTTTGACTACTTTAAAGAACAAGGAATCCTACACTTTCCTGAATTGCGTTCGTCTCTTTGTTGCTTTGGTTAATGTTATGGAAGCTGAAGTACTTGAGATTTTGTCCGATGAATATTTAAACGAAAATGGTAACATGGACTTTAGGCTTGTTGTTGGAGAGGCAATTCTCAAAGTTAGCAAAGAATTGGGTTAGAAGACATTAGTTTCTGTTTTCTCCTGGAATTAATATTCTTTCTTTCTTTTTTTTTTATAGGACCACTGTGTTACAAGTACAAGGATGTGTTACTTAATATGTTCATGCACGGTGCTCGTTCGTCAAATGATGAATTTCGTATGTCTTCCTTTGCCAATTTGGCACAATTATGCCGTACATTATGCTATCAAGTGCTGAAATTCTTTCAAGAGGTAATTTTTTTTATATTCATTTTAAAAACAATGTTTACGTTTCAAGTGTTTAAAAAATGTTCCCTTCTATCGATAATTTACCACAAGTACAGTTGCTCCATTTGATCGACTGTGAACTTTCAACTGGAAAGTATTTACCGGCTAAGAGAGCTGCTCTACTAGTACTTAGCGAGTTGCTTGAAGGCATCGATAATCTCATTGATTTTGAAGAATTATTACTTCCCGTGTATAGACTGCTCAAGCTTATTGCCACAACAGAAACCTGTGATGAACAATTACGTACGCACGCCACTAATGGACTGAAAGCATTATCCGAAAAGTGTAAAAAATTCATTTTCCCCGAAGAAGTACTTCAAAAGGAAATTCGAATTTTCGGTGTTAAAGACGAAGAAAACAAAAGTAATAAAAAGAAACATATACTGGAAATCAATTAATTTTCAGTAAAAAAAAAAAAAAACTGTGTTATAATATCTCAAAACAAATATATATATATACTAGGGGGCTTCGCCCCCTGTTCGCTTCGCTCACCAACCCCCAACCCTCCCACGATCGCTTCGACATCACCCTCTCTCCCTCCACCCTCCCCCTCCCACTCTCTCTCTCTCTCTCTCTCTCCCTCCTCTCTCTCTCTCCTCCTCTCTCCCTCTCTCTCTCTCTCTCTCTCCCTCTCTCTCCTCTCCTCTCCTCTCTCTCTCTCTCCTCTCTCTCTCTCTCTCTCTCTCTCCTTTCTCCTCTCTCTCTCCTCTCTCTCTCTCCCTTCTCCCTTCTCTCTCCTCTCACCATTCTCCTTCTCACCTCTCTCCATCAATCCTCTCTCCCACCCTCCCTCTCCTCTCATCTTCCATCTCTCCCTCTCTCCCACTTTCCATATTGGATCCACCATTTTGGTTTTCCCTCTCTACCTCTCTCCCTCTCCCCATCACCCTCTCTCCCTCTGTCCCAATCACCCACTTTCCATTTTTGAAAAAAGTCAGCCATATTGGATCCGCCACACAAAAATAAAAGTACACGCGAAAAAAAAAAACTTTTTTGTATAATAGAGAGATATATAAAATCAACAATAATAACAACAATACGTTTTCGTTCGACTAAAGACTGACCTCAAAACGTCGTCATCATGGCCATAATTTTAAACAATACAGCGAAAAAAAAACTAGAATCCCTTTTTTCCTATTCCAAATTCATTCTCTATTCTATCAGCAACCATTTTAGCGATCGCTAAACTACTGGTGGCTCCAGGAGACGGTGCATTTCGGCAGTGCAAAACTCTCTTTGCTAATGGTCCAGTTCCCTCACCACGATCGAATACAAAATCATCCACTAAGTTACCCTTCACATCCATTGCTTGAGCACGGACACCAGCAGGCCCGCGGCTAACATCATGTTCGGTTATTTCCGGTATAAATTTTTGTAATTCCTTCATTTGCAATGGAATGAAAGCCGATTTAGCCATCTCCTTTAGACCAAAGCCCATATATTTCCCAGCCATTTTTAAGAATCCCGGATACCGCAGTGTGTCGAACAACTCGAATAGATTAATATGGCCCCATCTGTAGATAGAACATATTTAAATATTCTTATTTCTATAGCAATTTTTCTCAACCATTTAGACTTACTTGTAACCTTCGCGTTTGAAAGCCAACACAGCATTTGGTCCTAATCATCGAGAAAAAGTTAAATATTTCTTCATTTCGAATTCATTTCTTTCAATATTTCTTACCTAACCAAACACTGCCATCCATGCGTGGTGTAAAATGAACTCCAAGAAATGGAAACCTTGGATCTGGAACTGGATAAATGTTGCCACGGACCATGGGACATTTTTCTTTGGTCAAAAGCAGATATTCTCCACGAAAAGGAATAATTCGTGGTGAACGTGGACAACCAGTGAGTTCCGCCAATTGATCCGATTGTAGGCCGCCACATGTCAAAACGTATTTTGTGCGTATTGCATAGCGTTCATTCGAATCATGTATGGTAACAGGATAGTCAGCATGCTCTTTAGATTCTGTGAATTTATTCACCTTTAAAGAAATTTAAAAAAAAGAACATAGAACTCCAATATCAATCAGTTAGTCAGGGGTATAAATCATACAAATGATAAAAAGAAAACATTTCTATTATTATTTTAACAATTTTCTGAGAGTGCGATATGTCGTTGCGTGTAATCTATAATATCTATCTATCTATCTATCTATATATAATGTGCATAGAGATAAGCGTCAGTTAAGAATTTTGTGTGTATTAAAAAAGGTGGGATTATAGAGATAAGATTTGAAGGTAAAATTTTCTGAGAGTCCTTTACCTTGAATTCAAGAAAAATATCTCCACCAGCCTGTTTGAAATCTTGAGCATAATATTCAGTCACTTTTGCCCAATCGACAATGCCCGTATGTGGACTCCAAAGTGCCTTAAGTCCATGACAAAACGGTTCAATTTCTTGGATTTTCTCCCCATCGATAATTTGTAAATCAGGTACATTATTCTTTTGACCACGTTCTAACAAATCCGAAAGACGACTAACTTCATTTTCATCGGTTGCAACAATCAATTTTCCGCATTTCTTATATGGAATACCCTTGGCATCACAGTACTTATAAGCCAAATGGAGTCCTTCTACGCAAAGTTTTGCCTTTAAAGTTCCAGGCTTATAATATATCCCAGCATGAATAACTCCCGAATTATGGCCACTCTGATGAAATGCCAATTTATGTTCTTTCTCTAAAATTGCAATTTTCAATTCCGGATGCCTCAATAGAATTTCTCGAGCCGATGCCACGCCCACAATTCCGCCGCCGACCACAATCAGATCATAGTTACTATTTGAGAAAATTATAAAATTACTCATGATATCGTTAATTAATTTAATTGACTCTCAATTACTTGTGTTTGGTCTGTGTGTATTGTCGATTCGATTGTATATATATTCCGGCGGCAATGGTTTTCACATTCGTTTTTGCAGACAACAACTGAAAAGCGATTGTTCGGAGTGAGGAAGCCATTTCTCTTTCAAGGTCGTCCTAGGAATAACCAACACCAACACAGCAATTAAACTACCTCAACTCCTTCTTTCAAATTTTCTGCACGACCTTGTCTTGTCCGCTTGTACGCAGCAGTGGTGTTAATGATCCGTAATGAGATATCAGATTTTGAGATTTCGGCTGTCTATATCAGGGTCGTCATCTTACTAAAATTCCTTAAAAGTTTACGGCCGGTCGTAAACTTGAAATATCAAAAGTTCATCACTAGCTCATTGACAAAAACGTACATACATTTCTCCCACCAACCCCCCCGTAGACAGCCCTGCTTTAGTGGATATGTTTAAGTCGACTTACGGCGACTTTACACTACCCAGCAGCTGATATCAACCGACATGTGTTTTAATAATATGCGACACAACATATATTCCATTTATTCATTTTACACTTTATGCTAGCTTACAATTTGGTCATAAAAATTCACTAGTAACTGATAAATGTGCACATCCATAAGTTAGAAGAAAGAAACTTTGTTGATAACAAAGCAGCAAGACTCTACTGATTAGTGTAAACGGCCAGTAATAATAATAAGAAGAAGAAGAAAAATAAAAAGAAGAAGAAAACACTTCTTATTCAATAACTTTTGCTAAATTAAAATGCCTCTCATAAGGCATTTTGCTTGCACATTTCCTATTCGATCACTTCAAATAACAAAGACATCAGCCACCGCGTGCCTGACCGCGAAAAGGAGCAACTCGACACTTCCGGCGAAACTGAAGAAAATGAAGTCGAAGTGAAAAGCGAAAGGCCGCCTGTAAAAGTAAATAAATCAGGACTATTGCCACAGCACAGAAACCTATTGCACGATAAAATTCCATATGCGGAACCACACTCGTGGGTTCATCTGACCGAGAAGTATAAACGTTCGATGTTTGGTCGTTATGGAAAGAAAAGTGGAGTTAATCCACGCACATGCTTTCCCATTAACGAGGATATTGTCAAAGAGGAAACCAAAGAAAAGATTGCATTTCCAAAAAGTGTTCCTGAACTAATGGCGGAATTAGCCGTAGAGCGAAAGGCAAAGCAGGAGGAGATTCAACAACGAGAATTGGCCATAACTAAGAAAATTGAAAAACTTGAACAATGGAAGAAGGAATTGCATGATAAATTTGCTAAGAAGGAAGCTGATGCATTGGCAGCCAAGGAACGTAAGGAGCGTCTTATCGAGGAGGTTCGTCGGCACTTTGGGTTCAAAGTCGATCCACGCGATGAACGTTTTAAGGAACTGTTGCAGCAGAAAGAAAAAGAAGATAAAAAGAAACAGAAGGAGGCTAAACGAAAGGCTAAGGAGGAAAAACTTATAGCCAAACTAACACAAACTGAGAAGTCTTGAAATAATACTTAGTATTGTAATTTTAATAAAATGAGTTAAATTGTTAGAAATCTGTTATTGTATTTTGTGCAAATTTTGGAAGAATTTAACATTAGAAAAGCATTCTGTTTATACATAGTTTTAAATTATGCTACTAATATTAATTGAATCTCATTTTTGGACATTTAGAGATTACTTTCTTACGTATTGTTGTCCTCTTCTCCTTGTGGAGCATATGGCCCAAATTTAGAGATTAAGTCCGAATTAAAAAGCAATGATTACGGTGCATTTCAATACAGACGTACACGGGAATTGCAAGAGAATTTGGATGCGGGTTCTGCTGCAATTAAATAGCACGGTAAAATGAGTTCGGCTAAGTATTTGATAGAGACTGCATATTTGAGTCTATGCATTTCTATTTTTCCCATATTTGGGTCTCGGATAAATATTTAAAGACATTTTTGAAATCGAATGATGAAATTCCGTTTTTAAAATAAGGGTTTTTCCATATGTAAAAATTATATTTTCCAACCTCTTGACGTTTATCATGTTTCAGGCTAAAGTTCTCTTAAATATTTACAAATATTTATGCTCAGAAAGTCTCTCCTAAAAACCAGATTAGGAAAAATAAATTGGCGGTCCTCGCCTTTTCTATTGAGGCAACCTATTGAAACATGTTTGTTGCCATTTTGTCGTGAATCACAAAATATAAACATGAACGTAAAATTAGTCATAACGTAACGGTAAAACGTATCAGCTGATCGCTTTAATATTTAAATTGTTTTTACCGCAAAAATTGTAACACAGCCTGCAAAATTGAAACTTTGATTTTCCCCTTTTGAGTTGGAGGCGTGGTTCTATTCGATTTTTGTGTGCTGAAAAATTGAAAAGTACAAAAAAAAATTCCATCACATCAGAGTTTCGAGAAAATCGTGTAAGAAATTTGTACTATTGAATTTTTAAAACTATTTTTTTTCAAATATGGCTTAAAATATTTCAAAATTTTTGAAACTTTTGTGTACCTAAAACATCATTCTTTAATATGACATCATAAATAACTTACAAATCGTTAAAAGAATCGTGTAAAAATAATGCCCAAAGTCGATTTTTTGAAAATTTTATGAAAGATTTTTTTTTTTTTTTTTTTGACTTTCAATGAACATAGCTCACCCATTAGCAGTCCCCCTTCCAAAGCCGATATTTTAAATTGTTGGCCAATCAATTGTGTATACATGTGTCAAATCTCAGAACTGCAGCACAAACCATTTCCACGATATAAAGGTATTTCTAAAACAACTCAATTAGGATTTTCGTATACATAACAAAATGCACGTTTGGAAATGGAAAATTCACTTGTTTTTTCGTTTCAAAAAGAAGAAATGATTAGATTAATTTGAAATATTGGAACATTAGAAGGCAAAATACATTGCAAACGATAATTGCAGCGATCAAAGGTAGAAAAATCCATTTGGTAATCAGCACACACACACTAAATGCCGTCACGTCAAGCACTGCATGAAGTACCGTGTGTGGGCCGCATAATGATAAACAACAACTTCGATAGAAAAAAAATTCGGATTTAATAATGCCTTCATTTTGTGCAGTGCTGGACTGTAATGATAAATATGGTCATGGGCATAGTGTTCCTTTTCACAAGTAAGCCTAATTAAATTGAGATAATGAAGATTTGTTCAAATAAAAAATAACTTTCAAGATTTCCAAAGAGCAAAAACAAAGAGCTATTGGAGAAATGGATTGAGTTTACGCAAAGAGCAAAAGATTGGCGTCCCTCCCAATGGATGTCCATTTGTGGACTTCACTTCCGGGATGAAGATTATCGTTGTTCAGAGCAGAAGAAACTGTTAAAGAGAACGGCCATTCCAAGTATTAGGACAACGCATTCTGGAACGCAGAATAAGTCTTCAAACGTTGAGAGTGATGAAGAGGTGGTAAGAATGTTATTGATTGCCTTTGTCACGAAAATTAATAATTCTCGTTGTAAATTATATTAGTCTTTCTCGAGCGAATTGGATGATTCCATGAATAAGAGTAACGAAGCTTCCACTTCCAATTGCCGTTTTTGCGGCTTTACCACATCGACTTTTATAACGTTTGCTGGAAATTTTGAAATCTTTGGTGTAATACAAAAATGTTTGCCTACTTTAAGCATACGACAAGATGATAATATGCCAAAGGAAATCTGCAAGAATTGCTTAAAGCGTTTAAAGGCATTTCGCCCGGTTTATTGATAAAGTTCTGGAAACACAACGGCAATTCCGTAGCGAGAAATGCAATTCGAAACCAAATGAACGTATTTTGAAGATAAAACAAGAGCCAGTCATCCGTGTAAAGCAAGAGAATATTGATGACGTGAATGCATTCTTTCCGGATGAAGTTGACGATGGATGCTGCGGCGAACAAGATCAAGATGCATCCAATATTGATGCGGACATGGATCAAAAGTTTCAATTTTGTGATTTTCCAGCTCTCAACGATCACGATCTTATTAATAACTGTGATATCATGGAGATAATTAATCTCAGCGATCCGTTCATTGATATAACCAATTGCGAAAATACAATAAATGAAGAGGCGTCGCATAACACACTTGAAAATAATAGTTTTCCCAAACAGCAACAGCAACAGCAACAGCAACAAACACTGCCAAGTGCTCACGAACTGCTGCAGACGCATTTTCTGAAACGAAGAACATAATTACGCAAATCTTGCTGAGGACTTGAAAGAGGAATGGCCAATGCGATGTTATAAGACTGAGAAAATTGAAGCCGATGAAGAAGAGTGTTTGGGCTTTGCAAGTCTTACGGTTACTGCTGAAAGCGATGGCATCGATGACTGTATTCAAGATATTGATTCATATTTTCATGACGCTCATGATGATGGTGATGTGATGATGATGGCATTCCTGCTACATGCTCTTGTTACATGACTGTAACGACAACAGTATCAAAAGATGAGTATGAACGTTCAAATAAGCCGATTGTTACATCAGTTAGTTCCCTAAATGAGGCAAACTTGTTGCCCATAGCACAGCCGCCGCCGCCGCCGCCACTTCCAGATGCGAAAACAATATCGCGTAAGAAACCAAATATTGTTGTTCTCAATGAAAGTATTGTGCAATCATCACAAGCGCTTCAACTACACGAATGTAATATTTGCCAGTCGAAATTCTTCAGCATCGACTCACTCAATCATCATTATGGTGTAGCGCATAGAACACAATATGCTTTACCTAATAAAGACGACCAGCCAATGGTGATTGTACCCAGCTCTAATATAAACGTTTGGCACCAAGACACTACACATGGAATACAAAATCAAGATCAAAGCTATAAGACCGAGGAAGGTATTTATAATGATGGGATGCAAAACGATTTAAATTCTTTAAATTCGACCAACGATCAGCAGACTCAGAATGTTCCCAAACGAAGTTCTAAGAATGAAATTACAATCTTGGATATGCAACAGACATTCTTACAGCATCAGTATCACTTTCCAAGTCAATTACAAGTGGAACCAAATTCCACAATCCATCAATTGCAACCGATTATTTCAGAAACAGTTTGCGGCCAGTTGCAACAAGCTAACAACGAAAACTTATGCCCTTCTTCAAATAATGTTGAATACCAACATATAACGGATGATATTACACAAAGAAAAATTTCGTCAGACTCTCAATACAACGTTATCAATTGTCCACTTCTCTTACCGTATTATTCTACTCTACTACTACTACTACTTCTGATACAAATGTAAAACCCAGTATTTTGTATGAATCTCTACCGATTGAAGCAGAATCCTCAAATAATGGACACATTGAAAAAATAACTATTGAATTTCTGGAACTCCAGAAACGTTATCGCCGCTTAAAAGTAAAATGTCGCAGTCTAGCGAGTGACCAAAAGAAAAAAATGAAACATTCGAATACGATCCAATTTGATTGTCGGTTTTGTGGTTCTCAATTCCATAATATTGTTCAACTATTACGGCACAAACAGTCGACACCGTTCCATCGCATCCAAAGGAGATCTACACATATTTCAGCTTCCTGCTCTGGTTGTGGAAAGTTTTTTGCCCGCAAAATCGCACTCTTCAATCACACTCGATACATTTGCCAATCGTTGCCATTACGCTGGCCGAAGCATCAAATTCAAATTCAAACATTCAAATGTCGTCACTGTCGTCGGATAATATTTACCCATTGGCGACTTTATCGTAAACATGAAATAGAATGTAAATTTCGCAAAAATCACCGTCGAATTGCTGAGAAAGCATGCAAAACAACGAAATTCCGAAATGACCCGAAGTCGTCCAATACGCGATCTCATCAGTATTGTAAAAGAATTTCAAAAATCTCACGTCCGGTGGGCAGGCCATCTAAGAACTTGGGTCCACATGTTTGTGGTCACTGCAAGAAGAAGTTTCCGACGTCAAATAGCTTGAATCAACATCGTATAACACATACTAATCTACGGTCCCATCAATGCAACATTTGCCAAAAGATATTTAAACGACGGAATGGACTTACTCAGCATATGCGAGGATATCACATGAAACTGAAACCATTCGAATGTCCTACTTGCAAACATAGCTACGCACTTAAAGGAGATATGCGACGCTGTAAACACTCGGTCCTGTCTCGCGTTAAAATGAATCCGCAGTTCGATTAAGTTTAATAATTACAAGCTCAATTCTATAATCAAACGAATTTAGTCCGGGGAATTTAGATTCTGTAGCAACCTAAGGTTAGTTTCAGTGGAACAAATTCAGGAATATTATTTTATTTTTATTGACAAGAAAAATTTTTTTTATGCGTTATGCGAATTTTATTTTAATATATTATGATAATTGAATGCTATTGTCTTTGGATATCGTGCGTACACTTCTGATAAAGAAGAGAGATCTACAAGATTTATAGACTATCATCGAACTAGTCGTCTATTTGCTAGAATATTAAGCCATTAATCTAAAATTTAATAGAATATCTATGTTTCTATTGCATGCACAGATGGAAAAGGATACAAGAGACTAACAGCGCGATTCTGAATATTCCCGGGGAACGAATTCCCGGGGAATTTACTTTTCTCGAGACAAAAATTCTCCTTTTTTAAATAGATATGGTAAGGAAAATTATGTGTATGGGTCAAATATCTATTCCCCATCAAGTTTCTTCGCCCAAATAATTAAGAAAGAAGAAGTTTACTCTCGAGAAAAGTCAATTCTCTGGGAATTTGTTCCCCGGGAACATGCAGAATGGGGCTGTAAGTCTTGCTTCAATTATTCTAGCCCTACGCGATCGATAATAATAACTTCATAATTGACAATGAAGCGGAAATCTGCTTCATTTTACAATACATTATGACGTGTTCTACAGGAGTCTTTCAAATTTCTATTTAGTAGTCGAATTACGTTTTCTTTTTAGAATTTTGACTCGAACGATATCTCTGTAAATAGAAGAGCTAGATCGAAAATAGGTGATCAGTGATCACTGAGCTGGAGAATCAATCGATAGCCCTATCGATGGTTTTTGACGACTATCGCATGATACAAGAAAACAAGATAGCGCCACTTGAGAGAGGAAACGTCACAAACTCAAAATCGCGATTCGTTGTTGTTGTTTCCCATGTTAAACCGGCTTTTTACTTTTTTGAATAGCATGGGAAACAACAACAATTTCTCGCTCAGTGACGTCACAAACTCAATTTTCGGCTCTCAAAGAGAGCCTCAAAATAGCGGTACTGAAGTGGCGCTATCTTGTTTTCTTGTATCATGGACTATCGATAGTTTTGGATCATGGACATTTACTTTAGCTTTTGAACAGTTGTACTGGCGGTGACAGCGAGGCTTTTTTTTTGAAACGGATAGATTCCTAAAAATGTCTGTAGTTAGATTAGGGCGATGCATAAATAAATCTGTGTAAAAATACCCATATTTTAGGGAAATACACTTTTTTCACATACTACGTTGATCGATACAACGTACGATCTGGCATCGAGCCCTAACGAAAAAACCCCATAAAAAAGAAAAACTAACACATCTTCTTGCTACTTTACGTCGCGAAAAATTTACAGAAATTCTGCGATCCCAATTTCATAAACCAAATGAGAATTATAGGCGGCATGCTTAACTGGGTATGTATGGATAGATTCGTCAAAATTAAGTAAGAAAGATTTTTAAATCCGCCTCCTTGTATATTCCCACGTGTTATAAATGAGGAAGGATATTTTTGTACAATATTTATTGCGTCTAACACCCGAAATTCAAATAGGACTTGAACTAAAGTTGGCACATAGACTTTCTTTATAGTCGTAGAAATCTTCTACAAAATTTGACTCGATCGGTCGATTTTTAAGGGCACCTCCATTACTAGGATCTCTCACAAGAATCGCTCTTAGGGGACATCCATTAATTACGTCAACATATTTTCTCCAGCTTTGGACCCCCTCCCCCCTCTATGGTGAGTTTCAGTGAGACTTTTTCGCACTCGATTTGCAGATTTGGTGAGATTTTCTACACCCCCTCCCCCTAGTTTTGTTGACGTAATTAATGGACGTCCCCTTACTTCTGATTGTAACACCCTTATATGCAGGGCTCGGATTTTGTTGACTTTTATAAATTTAAAGCATACTTTATGGAGTAAAATTTTTGTTCAACTCACATAAATTTAAGATTCAAATCGATTTTTAATTTCAATATGAATTTTGTTTGAAGTTAGAAAAGCGGTTTGAGGTTCAAATTTCCTCAACTTATTCGCAAAATGTTGGCAAGTAAAATTTTTGCCCCATAAAGTATGCTTTAAATTTGTAAAAGTCAACAAAATCCGAGCCCTGCTTATAGTATATGTTTTTTGATGAATTTTTCTTCTGAAATAGAAATTGAAGTAGTATTCGTGGAATATCCCCCCGTAAGGACCCTGCAGTAATTGTCACTGGTGATTGATTCAATCTGTCACTAGTTCCTCCGTCACCGGTACTAGTGACCAACTGTACCCGTGCCATTGTATTCTCCTATTGACACTTTGTATGAGCATATGTTCGAGCGGACACCAGTTGACGATTGAACTAGTGATGCTCTAGATGCAGCTCATTAGCTATATTAACTAAATAGAAAGCGCCGCGCACACGGCTCAGATGGCTCAGTGTGAAGAGTCTGGCCTTTCGACCTGAAGGCCCGAGTTCGAATCTCACTCGGGCGGGTGCCGAATTTTTTTTTTTTTTTTTTTTTTTTGTAAGTGGATAATATTAAAGGTTCCCCAACAGGCTTAAAAAAATATTTTTGTGAGAAAAAATTAAAAAATTAAATTATTGAAAATATAATTCATGGGAATTTTCGCACGAACTATGAAAGCATTCACGAGAATTCAGAATGGAAACTATTTTTTCTCTCTTCTCACCCATAAGAACCGATGAGAATTGTCTTCCGAATTTTACAACTTTTCCACTTTTGCTCGCCTGCTCTGGGATTCGAACACGATCCTTCGGATTGATGATTGGACATGCTAACCATTACGCTACGGAGCCTTCTCGGAGATTCTCGCGCAGCAAATTCATTTTATGAATGCTCAAGAAAATTGAACTGTAGACCTCCTCCTCGTTGACCATGTCTATAGAATAACAGTGGTGACGAAGGGGTCAATTTGCCCCGTATTTACTGCAGGGGATTTTCAAATTTATAAAATTCTATTAAGGGGGTCTTCTCATTGAGCAACTTTTTTTTCGACTTTTTTTTTTGCATTTATTTATAGCTTGGGTAGTTGTGAATATGCCCCTAAAAGGATTTTTTGAAATTCGAAATAGTTTAGAGGATAATAGCCTTCTTTGTCGAGCAAGATCTGCGCTAAAACGAGTAATTTTTGCGTTGCTTCAAACTTTAAACGCGTTTATCTCGAAACCAGTTTTTCGAACTGGCGGCCATGATATCTCCAGTTCAACTGAACCGATTTTCATGAAACAAAGTGGAATCGACGCAGAATTGTCACCATTCTCGGGTGAACCTCGACCATAATTTAAAAAAATTTTTTACTATTTTTTTTTTACACTAAACTACAAAAAAAAAGCCCGAAATTGAAATTTTTTTTTTGAATGGCCGCCATTTTGTCAAAAAAAAATCACAAATTTAAGCTTGAGGTTCACCCGAGAATTACATCTATACTGATTATAACCCCGTTTTTTTTCCATTTTCGGACGCTCCGGAGACCGGAATCGTGGCCGCCGTTCGACAAAACTTTTTTTTTCACACCTAACTTTGAAGCCTCAAAATTACTTTTTAACAGCCCAGTATCTGGTGCAAAAATATATTTTTTTTAATTTTCAAAACCTTTTGTAATGCAATAAACTAAATAAAATTTTCAATTATTTTTGCGTTTTCAAATAAGAATTTTTTTAAAAGGTCAAAAAAAACGGATTCTTCAATGAGAAGACCCCCTTAAATTAAAATCTTGCTATTTGTTGAACGTTTCTCAACAAGTCATACTGTTCCAAACTCAAACAAAAATAATTCCTTACAAAATTGATCTGTTTATTATAAAATATGAATACAAATAAAATTTTGCGCCAAATGACTTAAAAGTTTTAAGCTAAATCATAAAAAATAAGAAAAAATTAAATTAAAACTGCTTTAATTTTTTAATAAAAAATTGAAGCACCAACAAAAAAAAAAAAAAGGCTGAAAATGGCACAAACTTAAACTAAATATTTTTTATACACATTTTTTTTTAGTTTGAAATAAAATTTCTCACAACATAAAGCACATCAGTTAGAAACACTATAAACACATATACACAAACATTTATTAAATTTCTAGTTTTTTTGCATAAATATTTCCATAATTTTAATAATATATTGCTTACATTTTGGTATCGCTACATATTTTTTTTTTTTTGTTTTTTTTTTGCACATTATTTTGATTTTAAAAATTTCCTTTTATGATAATACTTATGGTTAGTGTACACTTATCAAGAATAAATTTTTTTCTCTTTATTTTTTTATTTTTTAATATTGCAATTTTCGGTTTATTTGAAGAAAAAAAAAAAAAAAACCTGAAGTAGTTTTTAAAAAATATACGTGATGTCATCATATTCAATCGAAAATATTATTTATAATTATCGAAAATTAATCGAAAATGCAATTTTTATGCGCTAGATTTAGTATTGAACTTTTTCGAAATTTGAAAACTGGAATTTCTTAAATTCACAAAAGCTCCCGTATTCCCTCTATCCAGATGGTTGATTGGTTGGTTTGTTCATTGGTCATTCGCTCTATTGAAATATAGCGGCACGCTGCTGGAATTGTAATCGTCGATTGGCACGTTCCTCTTCCTCGCGGCGTCGTTCCTCTTGCTCTTCTCGTATCTCGTCGTGGAATTTATTCGTGCGCATTTGTTCTTCGATTTTCGCTTCGAAGAAATTCTTCGCCCCACTTACGCCCACTTCGTCCACATTGATTTCGGTCAGGCGTGCCAGCTGATTTAGTCCAGACTCATTATCCAGTTCGCCAGCTTGTGCCTTACGATAAATGAGCAGAAATTCACGGAATGAAATTTTACTATCGTTGTCCTCATCGACTTCGGAGATCATCTGCTTCAAGCCCAAATGCGTTTGTGGTGCACCCAGTTTTTCCATCATCAATTTCAGCTCCATCAAATCCAAATATCCATCGCGGCCAACATCGAATCTGGGTGGGAGGAAAATAAAAATGATTTAATTTTGCCATTGTTGTTTCAAATGAAAAAGCATAGAAAAATTAGAAAATAGAAGAACTGATCGTTTCCCTGCGTGAGGTGTAATTCGAGAATGCCCTAAGTATATATATAGACACGGCAGTTTCCAGTCAATAGATCATGCTGCAGCCAATTGACCTACGCGATGTTAAAATTGAAAAGGGCATGAAATTTTGGAAGAAAATTTATTCTTCGAATTTAGAATTCCTACGTTCAATTGAAGGTAGCCTCATCGGAGCTCTTTTATGGGAGGCCAGGAGTATTGTCATTACAATTGCATTTTCTGCATTGGAATAGTAGGAGCCAAGATAACATCAACTCAAATCACGTCTCTTTTTTTTTTTTTTTTTTTTGATGCCAAATGATTTTGCTTTAGGAATGCGTGAATGCGGCGTGCTTCGAATGCTTGATAGGAACACACATTTTCGACATCTTGTGGCCCAAATCAACGTTTACAACAACAACAACAAAAGTTTCTTTTTTTGGAAAAGAGCTGAGCTATTGCAATAAATTCGTTTTTATACATTTTCGTTACACAACGTGAGGTAAGGTAAGGAATATTTTTAGATTTTTGGGACAAAAAATTACAAAATTTGTTGCGTGCAAAGAGAATCGTGAATGCGTGCTGTGGCTTGTGGAGGCAGATTTGATCTTGAAATAACGTTTCCACGGTATTAGAAAAGACTAACTATTGCAATAAATCGTTTTTTCATTTATCGTTACCTGTGAAAAGGAATTTGGGCTTTGAGAATGCTGATTGGCGTCTTAATTTAAGGAATACACACAATTTGCTCGTCGGAAATCAAGTGTTGAGGTAAATATGAAAAAAAGTTGCTGTTTTAGAAGAAGCTACATTTGAAAATTTTATATATAATCGTACCAAGTCGTTTAACGGAGGATTGTTTAGATTAAAACAAACAAAATTGCTGCGGACACGAGAATGTTTGAGGTTAAATATGAAAAAACTTCGAAAATGTTATCTGATTGCTCAATGATTGAAAATTTTTATTATCGTACCAATCGTATAGGAGGAAGTGGGCCAAGCATCGCAAACGAGGACTTTGTAACAATATGTAAAAACTCAACAAATTATGCTGATCTGCCAATGAGCTTTGATTATCCGGTAGTCAGATTTGCTATACTAGTCACTGACCCACATGACGAATCTTATAATTCAGACATCTTGGAGATTTAACAAAATCAAGAGATCTATCTCATCAATATCAAATCGAACATTTATCATGCCAATGAGTGCTTCTTATTACGGACAATTTGCTAGGTGGTAGAGCCAGCATTCCAATCCAAATGGATCTATACTCATCAATCTTACAAATCTAGCCTTATGTGCGAACCTAAAATCGAGTTAGTAGAGATAAGATAGTTCACCTCCTTACCGGATCACAACGACCTAATCCTTATTTAGAACTACTATCCAGTATATAAAAAAATCTATTCTCCTTAGTACCTACAAATAACTACTATACTAAATAATAACTAACCAAACATACATAACCTAAAATAAAATAACATAACCTAAAACTAAATCCATAATAACCTAACACTAACTAAAATAACATAACCTAAAATAACATAACATAACCTAAAATAAATAACATAACCTAAAATAAAATAACATAACCTAAAATAAATAACAAATAACATAACCTAAATAAAATAACATAACCTAAATAAAATACATAACCTAAAATAAAATAACATAACCTAAAATAAAATAACATAACCTAAAATAAAATAACATAACCTAAAATAAAATAACATAACCTAAAATAAAATAACATAACCTAAAATAAAATAACATAACCTAAAATAAAATAACATAACCTTAAATAACCTTATATAACATAACTACTAGGGAATCCAATCCCGCACCACGGATCCCGCGGGATTAATAAAATTAATGCAAAATTTATACTTTTTAAAATTTTATGCTGTATACATATACAATACTGAGGCAGGGGGCCCCATGGCACGGGTCACGGGCTTGACAACCCCGCCTTTCCTGAGTCGCAGTGTTAGCCGATTGCCCCAGTCAAATCATGCAGACTGGTAAATAAATGTATGAAGCGGGACCCGGCCGCTGGTTAACTGTAAGGGAGCGTCACCTTTGACGAATTTTGGGCCCTACCCCGAAGTAATACCAGAGCGTTTCTAGGGTAGGAATCCCAACTAGAAGAGAGGGGGATGTTTTTTTAGTGGAATCACCACACACCCAGCAATCACGGATGCTGTCAGTCCGAAAGGATTTTTGACGCAAAAAAAAAATCCATATACATATATTGAAATTGTGGAAATTCACTTTTTTAATAGACGACCCTCGATACAGAGGCTAACAGTGTCTTCTTCGATTCTCTTGACTTTTTTTTTACATAGAAATAATCAAATAAAAGGTCACATGGCAACTCGTCTTTTACGGACTACGAGAATCCTTGAAACGCTACTAACTTCGTAAAACTGACGACTTGGCACAGTGGCACAGAAGAACAAAGACCAAACAAAAATAAAAAAAATTAAAATGTGAACATGTAAACAATGGAAACAAAAACTTCCGTTTTTATTACGCACGCTTGAAGTTGTCGAACTAACTTAACAAGTATTATTATCCGCAATATATTTTTTTTCTTTTTTTAGTTTTAGTTTTTCCAGTTGAGTAAATATTTGTTTCTCGATTTCCAAATAGAAGTTCCCGCAACTACCATATCAGGCGCAGAGAAAAATAAAAACGAGACCGCATCGACAATGGCGACTATTAGAGCGATAATTTAAACCAATTCACTGTAACAACGCCGCAATTAATCGCTACTCTTTTACAACTTTACAACTACCCGTTTAAATGCTACAAGCAACCATTTCGCCCCATTGTTGATATTGTTGTTGTTTTTATTGTTTCGTGGGCCTATGTTATTTCAGCTTGCTTTTTCCCCTCCACACACGCTTTATCAAGTCTATTTGTCGTTTGATAATTGTAATTACTTTCACTGTCGTCGATCGGCACTGGTGCTTACAAGGCACTTGGCGGCAGCGGCCACTGAAGACGATCGCGATGAGTGCCATGTGTGCGCGGGGGCAGTGGAATAATCGTTTCATTCATTCCGTTGTGCAGATCACACGAGCAGAAGTTTTTCCTTTGACGTCTCGATTTGTCAGTTTGATAACGGTGACCAGAGAGAGAGACCTTTTCTCTTTTTTTTGCCCTCCGTCTTCAATTCGTTGGAAAGAAGGACATAAAAAGTTTGAAGTTTTTGCGTCACCAGCCGTTGTTGGTGATCACTGATCAGTATTATTGCGGTGTCATCAACAACATTGAAATCGAAAGTGAAACTTCATTTTCCTTCGCTTTTCACCATTCGCGGGAAAAACTTCACGACTTTACGAATGGAGCCGAAAGCCTTGAGACTCGGCATCGTCTCTTCGATTACGGAATGACAGTAGCGAAGCCCCCGATCCATTCCACGCTGACGACTTTTGAGATCACCGGTTGGCCTTCAAGTCGATTTGCTTGAATTCGAGTTTTCCCTTTCCTCGCGACTAGTTTTTCTCGATTTTCTTCTGAGACATCGAAGGCACGTGTGGATATCCTTCGCTGCATGATCGTGCCAAACAAAACAAAATCAAGTTTTTTTTTTATTTTTTTATTTATTGATTTTCAAAATTAGATAATCCGCCTTTTTTTTTTTTTTTTTTGTGCTGTATTTTTGTTGTTGTTGTTGTTCATTGCATCAATATTGAATGGTTTTTCGCAATAATTGAAGATGCATCTAATTTTCTTCAATTTTCTTCATGTGCAGCTTCGAGCCGGTTGATGTGATCATGCGTGCGCATGCGCATGCGCATGTTCGGAGATAAGATATGAGCAGGTGTTTAACTTGACAGTCACGTCATGCGGAATCGAATCATTAAGTTTTGGGTGATTGAAATTTTCACATAAAAATAAAAAGCAAGCTTCATTTGAGTCCAATAGTTTCTGCACTCAATCGAAAGATTTGGACTGCACCACCAGCCATAAGAACAACCTTTGAAAACTTGAAGAAATCCCAGTTTGATGTGACTTATTGAAATGATATCGAGCATAAAGGAGAGTTCTTCGAAGCGTCAAACAAACGAATGATTGGATTTCGTTTTTAACCCTTTGTCGCATTTAATATATCATGCAGTCAAGGGTTAATAATTTAAGCACATATTTTTTAGTCGAGTTGCTTGATGGAATGTTCTCTATATTCGTTTTTAACTAGAGTATTTCAAAAATCCCTCACAAAACGATCAATAATAAATTCCCAAAAATAATAGAAGTCCGCTGGGGGGAAAAATTTATTATTTGCTAAACTCTAAGCAAATTTAGAGAACAAAACACGAAAGAGAAGACTCAAAACAAATCATCAAAACGTCGACGTATTCGAGAGTCGTTGAACTCTGGCCGAAATTGGCAAAGCGTGGTTGGCAAAAGCGCCCATTCCACCGCCGGATCTGTTGGGATAGGTTGGCGAAAATAATTTTTTTGGCATAAACGGAGGAAATTGAGCGTGTCATGACGAATAATTCAATACTGACGAGTGTGTTGTGTTTATTCGCAGAGACAATTTTAAGTCGAAAGGAAAACGTTTCCCATTGTTTTCTACACTGAGCGAAATTTAAATTCCAAAAAAAATGTTTTTTAAAAATTCGCATTGTTAATTCACAGTCCATTTTTTGATAATTTCGAGCAGTCAAAAAATTTCAAAATGAAAAATTGGTTGAGTTCACAATTTATTTTTGGTTGATTTTAAAGGTAAATTATTTGTTAAAAATTATTTTTTTAAATTCATTTTTTCTTTTAGTTCGGTTATAATTCTACATTTGGTTTTTAAAATAGGACATATAAGATATTTATTCATCTTAGAACTTTTTAAGCATTGCGAAAGCAGACAACGGACAACGGAGTGACGAAATCGGATGAAGTCCATCCGATGGCTATTTTTGGGGTTATGTTCAGCAGAGGGCTCTGTGGCCATTTTGCTTTGAACGTTAAGTAAATTTATTTTGCATTTCTTCTTTTATGGGTATTTTAGAAATTTTTTTTTATTTTAAAAATTATCTTGTCATTTCAATTATGTCCGTGGTTAGTTCAACAATTTAAATTTAAATCCATTTTTAAAATTATCATTTCAATTCAACCTGAAAATATGGTTGATTCAAAAGGAAAATCTTTATTTTTTTCAATAAGAAAAATTGTTAAATTAAAAATATTCCTTGTTGAAGCCGTTTTGTATATTTTTCCTCGTTTTCTGGTTGATTTTTTTCTCTGTGTATTGATTCTCTTCCATTGGAAATCTATGCCAACTATCGATTATCTTTGTTTCATATCGCCACAGTTCATTGACCAAGTAGGTCACATTTTCCTTATGGGTTCGAAGTCTTTAAATTGTAGTTTGAGATTTTCCGCAACAATGGCGATTTTTTTTTCTTCAAGAAATGAGAAAAAAAGCACCACAAATTCTTCATTTTGCCACATCTTACGGCATGGGAAACAAGCTATATTTTTTTGTCTATACTTTGTCTATTCTCACCAGGCATTAATTTGTCCATGTGGGTCAAAGGTTTAGGATTAACATTGTCCGCTTCTGTTTTTATTTATTTGCATTGCATTGCACCGCTTACCATTGACCGAAAATGACTTCTGAACGTTGTTCAGCCAACCGGTGAAAAGTTTAACAGCGAAATTCCGCATGGTTGAACACGAATCTTCATGAGTAATTGACCATATTCTGTGCTACATACTTTGGTCATATCACATTTCTGTCGTACTTGAACTTTAAAGATAAATACTCGGCTACTACAATAGGAAGTAATACGGAATTTCCATGTCTAATCGAAGAGTATTATGACTTCATATTTGGTATATATGTACGAATATGTGCCGGAGCCCTTTGGAAAAAGTTGTTCGAGTTCAGGGCGTAGTAAAGAAATCGGGTTTTATAACATAATCGCTTGAATAGGAAAAATATTTATGCACTAGAAAAATTCATAATAAAAATGTTCATATGCGTAACCAATTGCGGTGGGTGATTAATTGTTCCCTCATGATCACAAGAGTCGTCCGGCATTCCATTCCGTCAGCATTGTCATTGCAAGCGTAATCACAAAGGCAATTTTCAAAGCCGAGCCAAGTGAATGGACAAAAGAAGCAAGCGGTTCCAACAGATAAACCACAATGTTTCAGGCACTGGGCATCATGCTAGTTTCATCGCCCAACTGAGTGTGTGTTGTCCCCGTCCAATGGCAGCATTCGAGTCATTCGTCTCTCTATCCGAACATAATTTGATATTTCCTCAATTGAGCGACACAATCAATCTCGATGGATCAGAAATTGAAATGACGATGAATACGATGATGATGGTGATAATTATGATAATGATGATGATGCCCTAGCGGCGTTTTCTTTAGACACACTGGCAGACGGAGGAACTCTTCTCAGTAGTGACGCCAACCACATCGAGCAGAATAAATCGAGGCACAATCAATGCGGCACATCGAGTCTAGACGGCTTCGAGCTTTCAATTCCAGCTATTTGCATCTCAAATGATTGTTTTCCGATTGTCGAGTTGCCTCATGACTTGTTGACGACGCCTTGTCTACATTAAAAGCCGGTCTTTGTAGAGAATTGATAAATAAATAGAGGCATCATATTGTCTCCTAAGAAATGTGGCATGTTCGCGGCTAAGGCACAAAATGTTCGATAGAAGTGCAGCCGAAGTAAAAACAAGTACAGGAAAGCCTCTTAACTAACTTTTAAATTAATAAGACTAAGGGGAGGGAGTTTCAAAAATCGTCAAAAATAGCGTACGTGATACTTGAATGAGTGTTTTCTTATGACGTTATCACGTAAAACTATCGTCCATAAATTGACTTTACAGGCACAAATTTTTTGGGCAGTCGCTCGGAACATAATGGAAATTATATGTAAGCATTAGTAATGGGAACTTTCTCATGTTAAAAAACGAGTAGATATTTAATGAAATAAAACGATATGAGCCCGATTTATTACTGAGCATTCCCCATGATAAATTCCCGTGACTGAGAGAGCTCCGTCAAAGAAGCTGGTTAGCACATTTTTGCCATTCATGAATCATGCGAACTTTTAGCACATTTCATCCCATAAAATTCACCATGAAATTGATTTGCTTGTGAATTTTAATAAATAAAACCAATTTAAAAGCAATTTAAACATGGAAATGAGGTCGCCTCACGCAGAAAAGCACTGACGCCGCAATAATTTCGAGTGAAATTTTCTGTTTACTCGAAAAATCGCAAGCGAATCAATTTAAGCGGAAACGTAGGAGACCAACATGAGTGATAAGTAATGCTCGAGTCATTGCACTTGTGACTTGAAGTCTCGCTACCCTGCAGTAATGAAATGATTTCGGGGTAATAAAAGGACCAGACCCAGGTGAGTCCATATAGGACCGACCCGAAATTTATATGAAACCCACCGTCCACTGCCACTAAAAGTGCTCCAGGTTGTCTTCCGTTGCTCCGGTTTAAGTTAATGCAAAATTTACTGAATAAATTTGATTAAATTCTTATAACCCTTTGGGGTTTAATGAATTCCCAGTTCGCTCATCTTGTCTAGAAACGGATATACCTATGATGAATTGACTTTCGACCTTTTTTCGGTAACTTATTTCTTTTCAGGGCATCTCGAAAATTCTTTTTCTTTATGAAAAACGATAGGATCAAAAGTTCCGCACATTTAGCACATTTAGCACATATTTTCTGCGCAGATGAATTTTCCTCCTTGAATGAATCTTTGGAATTTCATTTTTTTTTTTACTTTATTTTATTTTATTTTTTTTTTTTTTGCATAATAGACTTGAGTTTACATAAAACGTTCATCATTCAAACGAAAAAGTGTCAATCACAGCGGCAATTGCGAAAAAGAGGCTGACAATTGCATGACAGGACCCGCTTCCAAGTACTTTTCTTGCTTAGGTACATACTTCCACCGCAGTTCAATGACATGAATTTATGATTTATGCTCCGCTTTCAACGGACTGTTAAGAGGCAAATAAAAACCGCAATTCCCATCATTGAGGGTGGTTTTTAGAACCCCAAAACGCTGGCGTCATTCAAACTCGTTTTGCAATAATTAAATTCAATGGATTTCATAAGGCACCCTTCAGTGGAAAAGCCTCCTTCTACTTGGAAAAGATTCTTCGATAAAAGTATGGAAAGTCGTAAAAAAAAAGATATTCATTCAATTTCCTTTGTGAAGCCATGAATGCCTCTGGTCGCTCCCATTTTCTAGCATTGGACTCATGTGTCTAAGCTAAGCCTCCTGATTGATGCTGATTAGCGTGACTTTTACCAACGCTCCGCGGTTCGAGTTGAAAGGAATTGGAATTCGTATCCGAAATAATGTCAAAAAAACAAAAAAATTGTCCCAGATTTCTATGAAATTTTTATTGCCCGCGCGCCGTCTACTCACAATGTTGATATAATAAAATGCACTATGGACACAGGAAGCACTGAAATCGCATGAAAGCTGTGTCTGAACATGACTGTTTTGTACTTGGGACCGGGGGTCTTTATCTGACAACTTGTGTTGAAATAAACACGCCGAGGCGATGGCGTAACGAAGAAGGCTCAGAAGATGAAGCTTTTTTTTATATTTTTTTTGGCATTTATTTCCATAAATTTTCATGGGCGAAGTCCTGCCGTCGCCGAAGAAATCGAATATTTGATTCAATGGAAAACAAAAAGAAAAAACTAATCAATTATTATTATTATTATGGCTTACATAATGTGCACTCAGTAAATGCGCAAAATCTGAAACGGCATCCGCGTTTGGCTTCCACCGGAAGTGGGTTTCTATTTTCAGTAACACGCAAAAGCGGCATTCGGCATTTTGTGGCCTTAGAGTTCCTCTCTTGATGTGCGCAATTAAATGTTTTATTTTCACTTTACGATAAAAGGGCTTTGGCTTCGTTTCATACTAGTTATTTTTTTTTAAATATGATTTCCCTAACACGTCTTTTTTTAATTGATAAAATTTGTTTGCGTGACGAATTCGTTTATTTTCTGATTTCAATGAGAGAACTTAAAACGAAGGCAAAAGTAATTTGGATTAGTTTAACTATATTTACGATACATCAAGGGCTTATCTTTAAGATGTGATGTTTTCGTATGGACTTTTTAAGCAGGTTTATTCATATCTGAGATGAAAATTTTGAAAAACAATGTTCGCAGTTTTCTTGAAAAAGTCACAGAAAATGAGTTGTTTTGAAAAATTTAAAGCCATATCTTATTGAATTTGATTAAAGATTTTGACCTGATCAACATGGAATGAACTTTAAAAGCCTTGTGCCCGAAAAGATCGCTCTGAACCAGCAAGAAGCAACTTTTTGTGCTCTTCAAATGATTTCGACTGAGAAATCGCTTCTGATTGATTGGGGTTCACGCGATCGCTTGGGTTTCGTTTAGAAAAAGATCGCGATAATT
This sequence comes from Chlorops oryzae, assembly GCA_020466095.1. Classification (NCBI taxonomy): domain Eukaryota; kingdom Metazoa; phylum Arthropoda; class Insecta; order Diptera; family Chloropidae; genus Chlorops; species Chlorops oryzae. Next base: position 114,021,233 of record CM035807.1, read on the forward strand.
AATGAAAGCAAAATGAAGACGCTTCATTCTTTTTTGAGTCGGAGAAGAAAAAAATACTACAATAAAAATTTTTAAAAATAAATCGCTGTCAATTTTGGAATTTAAAAGCGAAATTTTTACTGAAAAAGAAAGGAGAAAAGAGCCGTTTTTCGATCGATTTGCATTCAAAGAAAAAAAGTAATTTTTTATATAAAAATATATTGCATAAAATACTTATATAAGATGTAAGATATCCTATTATGTTTGAAAAAATGGAAAAAAAAAACCAAAATGCTTCCGATTATTTCTGGTGATACAACCTGGAATATCAATACCAAAATTTGAACGTTATGAGATTTCTGTTTATATACCTACTATTTTTAAAGTGACAACAATACCTTATCTTGACTATTTATAAAGTAATTTTCTAGAGCTCGGATTTTGAATATTTTGAATTTTTTTTTTTTTTTTTGCATTTAACTGTGCTTTTTGAATATTGGGGGTATTCACGAAGGCGTGTTAAAACGTTGGAAATTCTGGAAATATTGCGATTCTTAAATAAATTTTTTAAATTTTTTTTGAATCTTTTACAACTTTTTAAGCAGATAAAATTTTTCCGATTTTCCGACTTTACTATTTTCCGACGCCTTTGTGAATACCCCTATTTTATTCACTGAAGTAGGCTTTTTTTTGTTAATTTGATAATTCAAAATTTTAATAGGCATACTAGATCGAACTAATTTGGAATTTTTGACTGTGAAATTTTTTTGAATTTTTGAATTTTTTTGAATTTTTTGAATTTTTTTTTCAATTTTTTGAATTTTTGTTGAATTTTTTTTTTGAATATTTTTTGATTTTTTGATTTTTTTTGCAATTTTTTTTTTGAATTTTTTAATTTTTTGAAATTTTTTTGATTTTTATTTTTGCATTTTTTTATTTAAATTATATTTTGAATTTTTTTTGAATTTTTTTTTATTTTTGAATTTAATTTTGAATATTTTGAATTTTTGTTTGAATTTTTTTGAATTTTTTATTTTTTGAATTTTTTTTTTTGATATTTATTTTGAATTTTTTGCATTTTTTGTTTGAATTTTTTTTTGAATATTTTGAATTTTTTTGCATTTTTTTTTTGAATATTTTGAGATTGTTATTTTTTTGATTTTTTTTGATATATATTTTGAAATTTTTGATTTTAAAAAGAAATTTTTTGAATTTTTTAGAATTTTTTTTGATATTTTTGAAATATTTTGTTTTGCATATTTTTTTTTGCATTTATTTGAATTTTTTATTTCTTTGAATATTTGATTTTTGAATATTTTTTTAAAAATTGTAAAATTATAATATTCAAATTCCGAGGCATAGTAATTTCACACCAATAGTAACTGCTAGTTCGATACCTTACTCAACTGAGTAAAGTAATCGATTCCTTATTCAAAAATGGACTAGATTTTGTAGTCGATACTTTTCTACAAGAAAGTACTCGGTATCGAGTAGTTGAAATGGGTACTTGCTTGTTTTAAGTCAACAGTTGTTTTCGTTTCAAGGCAACACGTGTACTGCACCAACAAAATTCAGTGGAAAATCTCGTTACGAATAAGTTGCTGAATTGTTTCGTAGTGTCTCCCCTTTTGCAAAAGTGTGGGCAAAACTTTGAAAAGATTTCAAAGGAAAGTGCACGCTGCAACAATTGCAACTCAATTATTAAAAATTGCGGAAATATATACGTCAAATTTACAGAAACAAATCAAAAAGGATTCAGTTAAAATTATTGTTTTATCCATTTTCATACTTCATACTTTAGAAAATTATTTTATAAGTATTATTAAATGAGTACAAAGTACTCGATGCTTTTTGAGGAGTATTTAAAGTAGCATCGATACTATTTTCAAACTTTTGAAATGAGTACAGGTATCGAATACATACCGAAAAAAGCGGAACACTAGTAACTGCTGACTTTTAGGCAATTTTAAAATGATATTTAAGTAGAACAAATGGCGCAAATGGGTTAAAAAATCCGTTCATTAATTTGTAAAAAAAAAAAAAATTCATACACCGGGCATAAATCACCAAAGAAGCCTTGGGCGGGGTAAAAGAGCGACTATCACATGCCAAGCAATTGAAAAAAGCGATAAAAGAATATATAAACAAAATTATAAAAAAAAAGAAATTAATCGCAACTTTAATTTCGTTTATTCTGTACAATTTGGATTTCTCGCTTTTGGCGATACGTGAAGATATGATTATGAAATTCTATTTGCGTCATTCTGGGAGCGTTTTCCTAAAACTCTCATTTTGATCTCGTATTAAGTTTTTAATCTTTAAAGGTTTTAAAAACAGCCTTTAATAAAAAAAAAAAATAAACGATACCACTGCGTTACTTTAATAAGCAATGAAGCCCTCCTGTTACACAAATGTTTTTGGAAGAGCGAAGCGATCATTTGCCCTCGCACTTGTCCATATTTTGTAACACGAGCTGAAAAATGTGTGTAAAGAAAGACAAAGCAGAATGCTGAAAAGCAAAACAAAAATCGGAGATAAATTTCGTGGACGTTGAAAAGTTTTTTTATCTTGATGGGATTTCTTTCGACACGGGCGAAGAAGATTCGGAGGCGGTTGAGAGTTGGAATTGTTTACGAATAACGAATATCGTCAGTGGAACGGCTGCGTGGATAAAGGCAACTCGACTGCATCGAATCGAAGAGTCGAAAATCGAATTCCATATCGAAGTATTTTGATGCGTCGATGGTTCGCTGTCAGGCAATGGGAAGAGCCAATCTTCGGTGGTAATTACTTCTTCATTATTAATTTATTGAATGACAAGGTGATTAGCTTACGACTACAATGGATGATGTGTGCACGTCACAGAATGGGGAAAATTACATCATTTTTTATACTAATGAAGGGATAATAATTTATCGAAAGATCTTAGACACTTAGGAGAATATTCCTCATTAAATAAGATTGCCTTTTAGTGTCTCTTTCTACATCAAGTTAATATTCGGATAAATATGAAATCTACTTGCGGCCTTTTGAATTCCATTATCTTTCAATCATCTTATGTACAATTTTATTCAAAAAGGAGACTTGTCTGGCGACTCAAATGAAATGGAAATGTGCGCCTCAATGTCTCGAAGGCAAGCCAAAAGCCTGAAGAGGATAAAAAATTCATAAAGCGCTGAAAAACCTTCAAGTGTGCATAATTTGCAGCAACGTCAACATAATCAACAACACCAATTGCAACGTAAGTACAACAAAAACAGTTGGCACAATGTTGCTTCGCATTCCGACAGTCAGAAGGAGGAGCAGGTCATGTCATGTGCTCTCTGTATTTGCACTTCCTTTTTTGCTTCCTTTCAGAGAAATATTTATTTTGGCCCGAGTCTTTTTGCGTTTTCAGTTCAACCCTTTTTTGTAGGGTACAATGAGGTATGTTAGACTATAGCATAGGCTTGGAACAATCGCGCCTTCATGGAATCGAATGAGAGTTTTGTATTGAAAATGAAAAATTAAATTTAAAAAATTTTAATTTCAAGAAAAAATCGCTTTTCTTTTAACTAAAGAAAACACCCGGTAGATTGGTGCCTTCCGAAATAGCAGCGCTCCAAAAACCCGAACTATACTGAGAACCCTGTCTGACAGTCCTTTGAATGTGGCGCCATTAATTTATTATGCTGCAGTACGTTGTATGGAATTTAAGGCGCAGCCCTGAAGGAATGCGAAGCTGACGGAAGAAGCCACATGCACGAGGATGTTTATCAAAAATACATCAATTATTTTTTGTCTGTGGGGCCAAAAACCATGGAAGACTATCAACGGTGGGCGTCGTTTTCATCCGAACAGGATGTGTTGTGCGATGTTTTCTTAAAAAAAGTTTTCTATGGATTTTATTTTTCAACACTTCAAGAACTGGAAGGAAGTATAAATGAGAAACATTTCGAAGCTCTCTGAGGGCAAGCACAAATAAAATTTCTTCTTTGAAATTTGTGACAAACTTTGAGTTGACCTTTCGTTGGAAAGAAGGACATAAAAAGTTTGAAGTTTTTGCCTCACCAGCCGTTGTTGGTGATCACTGATCAGTATTATTGCGGTGTCATCAACAACATTGAAATCGAAAGTGAAATTTCATTTTCCTTCGCTTTCACCATTCGCGGGAAAAACTTCACGACTTTACGAATGGAGCCGAAAGCCTTGAGACTCGGCATCGTCTCTTCGATTACGGAATGACAGTAGCGAAGCCCCCGATCCATTCCACGCTGACGACTTTTGAGATCACCGGTTGGCCTTCAAGTCGATTTGCTTGAATTCGAGTTTTCCCTTTCCTCGCGACTAGTTTTTCTGGATTTTCTTCTGAGGCTTCGAAGGCACGTGTGGATATCCTTCGCTGCATGATCGTGCCAAACAAAACAAAACAAGTTTTTTTTTCTTTATTGATTTTCAAAATTAGATAATCCGCCTTTTTGTTTTTGTTATTTTTGTGCTGTATTTTTGTTGTTGTTGTTGTTCATTGCATCAATATTGAATGGTTTTTCGCAATAATTGAAGATGCATCTAACTTCCTTCAATCTTTGATATTGTGTGGTATTCATCGTTTCGTGCTTTCGGCTGCGCGCATGCGCGTGGTCAGAGAAAAGAAAATGCTGAAGCAGGTGTACTGCCTCGCAATCACGTTATGCGGAATCGGATAATTCAATTAAAATGACCTTTTCCTATACATACCTATGTATATTTTTTCCTATTTGAGAGAGTATCTATTGTCTTTGGTTCGTTTCCTCGTGGACTTAATTGGACAGAAAAAAAAAGATAATCGTTTAACCGACGGGAAGAGTGTCCATTTTCGTAAATGAGTTTCCCATTAAGAAAAAACGCATATGTAAGCGAATAATTGTAATCCTCTGCGGGGCTTACCATGGAACACATGTCATGCATTATTCTAAACAAAATCAAAATTCAAATGCCGGAATACAAAACACGAAAGAGAAGACTCAAAACAAATCATCAAAACGTCGACGTATTCGAGAGTCGTTGAACTCTGGCCGAAATGGCAAAACGTGGTTGGCAAAAGCGCCCATTCCACCGCCGGATCTGTTGGGATAGGTTGGCGAAAATAATATTTTTGGCATAAACGGAGAAAATTGAGCGTGTCATGACGAATAATTCAATACTGACGTGTGTGTGTGTGTTTTCGCAGAGACAATTTTAAGTCGAAAGGCAAAACGTTTGCCCCATTGTTTCTACACTGAGCGAAATTTACCATGATTTTTTTAAAAATGCGCATTGTTATTCACAGTCCTTTTGATTTTCGAGCAGAACAAAAATTTCAAAAGAAAAATGTGTTGAGTCTACAATATTTTTGGTTGATTTTAAAGTAATTATTTTTTCGTATAATTCTCATTTGTTTATAATTAATTACATTTCTTTACGTTCGTATAATTCTCATTTGGTTTATAAATTAATTACATTTCTTTCGTTCGTATAATTCTCATTTGGTTTAAAATAGACATATATAGCATATTTATTCATCTTAGAACTTTTTAAGCATTGCGAAAGCAGATCAACGGACAACGGAGTGACGAATCGGATGAAGTCCATCCGATGGCTATTTTTGGGGTCATGTTCAGCAGAGGGCTCTGTGGCCATTTGCTTTGACGTTAAGTAAATTTTTTTTGACTTTCTTCTTTGATGGGAACGTTTAGAAATATTTTTGTTATTTTTAAAAATTATCTTGTCGATTTGCAATTACTTCCGTGGTTAGTCAACAATTTAAATTTAAATCCATTTTTGAAAATTATCATTTCAATTCAACCTGAAATATGGTTGATTCAAAAGGAAAATCTTTATTTTTTTCAACAAGAAAAATTGTTAAAATAAAAATATTCCTTGTTGAAGCCATTTTGTATGTTTTTCCTGGTTTTCTGGTTGATTTTTTTCTCTGTGTATTGATTCTCTTCCATTGGAAATCTATGCCAACTATCGATTATCTTTTGTTTCATATCGCCACAGTTCATTGACCAAGTAGGTCACATTTTCCTTATGCAAAGTCCAAGTGTATTTTCTGCATTTTTCCGCTTTATTTCAGCAAAAAAGTCTGATGAAGGGTTAGGGCTATTTCTCCGGATCTCCTTCATTTTACTTTTACTATAATTATCCAGTGTGTTTTGCGTTACAACAGTTTAAACCTCTGACCACTAATGACATTTAAATCTGCTTTAATTACCTGCTTTAAGCCATCATTTAATGCTCTTATGAATAAGCATTAGGGCTATCGGGCCATTAGGTCTACATATTTTCGAATTTCTGGGGTGAACTTGAACTTCGAAGAATATAGAACTTGAGCATGAGAGTTGAGACGAAATACTGAAGAACCTAGTTTGAATACTATGAGTTCCCTCATCCCTTCTACAAGAAAATATTTCAAAAAGAAGAGGACATATTGAAAGAAACCACTAACAAGTTACATCCGGTTAGAAAAGATCCTTTCCGAGAATGGAAGTAGGTACCTAAGTAGATGAAAGATGAAAAGGACCCCACGCAGACAGCGAACGGAAGTACTTTACTTTCAAAGGAAACAAAAAAACCACCCTCAACGTTGGATTTTTTCAAGTAAATTTTAATAGACATAAAAAAAAAATGTTTTAAAAAATCATAATCAAAATTGTTCATATGCGTAACCAATTGCGGTGGACGATTAATTGTTCCCTCATGATCACAAAAGTGGTCCGGCATTCCATTCCGTCAGCATTTTCATTGCAAGCGTAATCACAAAGGCAATTTTCAAAGCCGATCCGAGCCAAGTGAATGCGCATGGACAAAAGAAGCAAGCGGTTCCAACAGATAAACCACAATGTTTCAGGCACTGGGCATCATGATAGTTTCATCGCCCAACTGAGTGTGTGTTGCCCCCGTCCAATGGCGCATTCGAGTCATTCGTCTCTCTATCCGAACATAATTTGATATTTCCTCAATTGAGCGACACAATCAATCTCGATGGATCAGAAATTGAAATGACGACGACGACGATGATGATGGTGATAATTATGATAATGATGATGATGCCCTAGCGGCGTTTTCTTTAGACACACTGGCAGACGGAGGAACTCTTCTCGGTAGTGACGCCAACCACATCGAGCAGAATAAATCGAGGCACAAGCGAACAGCGAACAGTCAATGCGGCACATCGAGTCTAGACGGCTTCGAACTTTCAATTCCAGCTATTTGCATCTCAAATGATTAATTTTCGATTGTCGAGTTGCCTCAAGACTTGTTGACGACGCCTTGTCTACATTAAAAGCCGGTCTTCGTAGAGAATTGATAAATAAATAGAAATAGTTCACTACTTTTCTCGTTGATTTGTTGTTTGCTTTCGAGTCGAAGCTCAAAACATTGAAAGGACCAAAAACAGCGTGTGCAGGGAAAGGCAGGAGGAAAATGGCTGAATTACACAAACAAGGACGAAATGTATTTAGATAAGTCAATGGACTGTGTCCTTAATTATTTTTATTTTTTTTCACATTGAATTGATTGGAATTTGTCATAAAAAGTTAATCTCCTGGCGCGTCCCATTCCAATGGCACTCAATTTTGAGATACAGACTAGAGATCCTTCAACCCCTAAATAAGTAAAAACGATAATATTTCAGATTATGATGATATCATGAAAGCATTAGAGAGCGACGGGGCCTTTTCCACACAAAGAAAATTATATCTGACAAATTAATATAATCCAATATCGTTTAATTGCTCGACATTAGTCACGATTAATTTCTGTGACTGGGTGCTGCGACACAGAATAAATCCGATTACCAAGCTCATGAATCACACCACTGCTCTTTAAAATAAAAAAAATTCATAATTGAATTGTTTGTAAATATTTAATTGAAAAAAAAGCAACTTTAAAAACAATTAAGGCTGTTATAGTCAGGCGAACCTGACCATACAATACCCGACACAGATAAACAGTAAGCTATATAAATTTTTAACAAGGAGCGCATTGTTAAATATGCTCACAGTCCAAATTCTTGATTTTCGAGCGATTCAAAAATTTAAAAGCAATTTTGGAGTCACACAACATGTTTTGGTTTGTACCCCTTAAAATGGACCATCATATGTTTCGAATTGACATGTTTATTTCTATCGAGTAAATCTCTCAACTTTCATTCATTAAAATAAGGTCTTAGAAATTTTGACATCTTAGCCAATTTTGAAGTTTTGGAAATAGACTAGTCACCTTAAAAGGATGTCACAAATCGAGAGAATTTCATCAAAACATGCTGAATTTTATGTCATTTAGCAGAGTGTTTTGTGCATTTTAAGCTTTGAAAAACTTACACTCTAATTTTATTTTGTGAATACATTTACTAATACTTGTATAAGTATTCAATTTTTTTGAAATTTGTTTTAACATTTTGATATTTGTATACAACTAAGTTAAATGGTAAAGTTAACAATTTATTCATTTTTGAATTTATAGTTAATCCTAATATTTATTAAAGGAAAATTTTAATTTTTTCACAGAAAAATTTTAAAATTAAAAATTTCCTTGTGAAGCTTTTATGTGTATATCCATTTATTTAACCATTTTATGGTTGATTTTTTTCTCTGTGTACAATACCCGACACAGATAAACACTAAGCTATATAAATTTTAATCGGAGCGTTAAATATAAGCTCAAACTCCAAACTACATTGAAATATCTCGAAGGACTCTGATTTTATATCAATTTTTGCGACTTTTGTGACAGACCCTAGTACTGGTGGTACCCTTAAAAATGGACCCATCACTAACATTTTCGAAGAGGATGTTTATGACTACCGAGAGAACATCCTTGCCAACTTTCATTCAATTAACATAAACGTTTAGGAACAATTGTCAAAAAATCGCTCTGTTTGTCCACGTTCCCCAGCTATCTTGAATTTCTTGAAATAACATAAGCTACCTAAAATTTTACGAGGTATAAAATTATCAAATCAAATTCTTGAAATATCTCGATATTGTATTTTAGACATGTTTTGTGATTTTGTATAACCTTAGTACTGAGCCCTTAAAAATGCAAAAATATCACTACATTCGAAGTGTATTTTATTGATAGGAAGAAATACTGCAACTTATATCAATTACAAGTACTGTTTAGTCTTAATGACATTAAATACACCGTCTGCATTCATTTTGAAGTTAAATAAGCAATTACCTAAATATATGTTCACATATCAAGGATTTGCATTTCTGAAATTTTGAGTTTTTAACACGGTCTTGTGGTAACCAAAAATGAGCATATAACATTATATCAAAAGTATTTACTACTACTCGGGACTCGTATTCGTTATGTGCCGAGTAATCTTACTTTAACTTCGACAATTGTCCCGCCCATTAATTTTTGAAATATATAGTTACTTATTATATGTAAATAATTCTCAAGCATATAGAACTATAGCTTGAGCATTCGCTACTTTAAAACACTAAATGACGTGGTACACCAAACTATAGTGTGAGCTATGGTGTGATTCACCAAAGTTAAACTTTTTCACCAAAACATGGTGGCTAGCGCCAAAATTTGGCCGAAGTTGCAGCTATAGTTCTATATGAACTCAATGTTGATAAAGTAATCAAAACTCCCTCATGTTTTTTGACTCTTCACCCAGTTTTAAGTAATCAAATATCAACTCAACTCACTCTACTACCATACTGTTTTGCGGACCCATTATTTTAGTACTTAATTACTCCGGAAACCATCAGCTGGCATGTTAGCAAAAAAAAGTACTAGTAACGAGATACTTCCATCAGTAACGAGAACGTTATTGATTACTGACTACAGTAGTCGTTACTTTTTACCGAATAGTATCGATATTTTACAACTCTATAACAGACCCTAGTACTGGAGGTACCCTAAAAATTGGTCCGATCCGGTTCATTCTCGAACTTGTTTTTACTCATGTCCCCGTGAAGACGCATAACAAATTTCGATCATGATATCTGAACTCCTTCGATAAGAAATCTGTATGCAGACAGACAGACGGACATGTCTGAATCTGATCTCCTGGTGACACCGATCATTTCTATATAGGTACAAAAATTTTGTATGGTTTATCTCGAATGGTTCTGGGTGATTACACACAACCGCACAATCGCAATATACCCTCGACACACAGAGTTTTTGTCGGGTATAATGATAATTTGCTTTGGCCCCTAGGCAGACACGTTTTAGCGTTGCCATAGTTTCGTAGAAAAAAATTTTTGCTTATCAAAAAGCATTGCCCGCAAAATGAAAATGCCAGCGGAAGCACGAGCGACGTGAGGGAGATAACGCTCGCCCGTAGATATGTGTATGTGCATGTATAAACCGAAGGAGATCTCGAGTCATTGAACTGGTCTCGCGCCAAAAATGGCAGCTCACTTGTTCGCTGGTAGGAAATTAGTTTTAAATTTCAGCGATAAGGGATTTCTTTATTGTTCTCGTTTTTTGTAAACAAAATGCACGATGATGATGCGTTTGGATTATTTCGTTTTTTTTTTTTTATGACCGTGAACTACTTACATACCATTAAAGAGGAGACACACTGAATGACTCACCGTTGGGGTGAAAAATTACGCTGGGGCACTCAATTACGTGCAATTGCTGCAATTGTCACAAATTTAAAGTGATAGTGACTACACTGAGCGAAATTTACCATGATTTTTTTTTAAAATGCGCATTGTTATTCACAGTCCTTTTGATTTTCGAACAGAACGAAAATTTCAAAAGAAAAATTGTTGAGTCAACAACATTTTTGGTTGATTTAAAAGAAATATGTTTAATTACATTTCTTTTCGTTCGGTATAATTCTCATTTGGTTTATAAAATAGGACATATAAGATATTCTATTCATCTTAGAACTTTTTAAGCATTGCGAAAGCAGACAACGGACAACGGAGTGACAAAATCGGATGAAGTCCATCCGATGGCTATTTTTTGGGGTTATGTTCAGCAGAGGGCTCTGTGGCCATTTCTTTGAACGTTAATTAAATTTGCTTTTTGACATTTCTTTTTTATAGGTATTTTTTTAGTACTAAATTTTTTTATTTAAAAAATTATCTTGTCATTTCAATTATGTCCGTGGTTAGTTCAACAATTTAAATTTAAATCCATTTTTGAAAATTATCATTTCAATTCAACCTGAAACAGTGATGCCACTCGCTCAAAAAATAATGTATCAAAATAATTTTTCAAAAGTATCAAAAGTATCACCATTTCTTAAAAAAAGTATCAAAAGTGTAATTTGATAACGCCAATGAAAATGTCCTTAGAAAATTGTGAAAACTCTACGAAAATAAGAAATGGAAACTCTTTACTTTCTTCCGGTCGCATTCGAATTTTAAAAACTTCAAATTTCAATGGTAAAAATATAAGTCTTTATTTTCACAATTTCAAAAGTTAAAAAAAAGAACAAAAACAGCTATTCATATGCTTACAAACATAACAATCGGGCTTAAAATATACATATGTACATTCTTCAATTCAAGGTGGGGGCACTAGGACAACAACTACAAATAAAATTAAAGTTGTAAAAAATTCAAGTCAGTGATATCAATCGAAATGGAAATGTCAAAATCCGTTTAGTTGTAATTAAACAGGGTTGCTAGCCAGTGCTCGGACTTGAAATTTTTTAAAGGTGGTAGATTTTTAAAGAATAAGTGGTAGATTTTTTTTCAAAGTGTTAGATTTGAAATTGTTTCATATAGTAATGCCATAGGGGTATTCACAAAGGCGTGTTAAAGACGTTGGCAAATCGGATTTGGAAAATCGCTTCTTAACAATTTTTAAATTTTTTTTAATCTTGCACAGTCTTTAAGCCATTTAAAATGTCCGATTTTCCGACGCCTTTGTGCATACCACTAAATATATCACATCTGATCATGTAAAAAATTTGGAAACTTACTGTTTAGGTAGATTTTCTCTTATATAGAAATATGTTCTAATATTTATTGGATGCCTTTAAGAGTCAATTACCCTCAATGACAAATTCTTGACAATAGGAAGCTGCCAAATATTTTTGCAATAACATAACATTGACACATTTTTTATGCTTCTCAATTATTCTAAATGATCATAAAATAAATAAAAAAAAGTGCATAAATAAGTTAAAAAAAAAGTGGTAGATTTGGACCTAGCGTGGTAGAAGTGGTAGAATGTGAAAATAGTGGTAGATCTACCACTAAAGTGGTAGAAGTCCGAGCACTGTTGCTAGCCTCAAAACAAAAAAGGTATCAAATTCCCAAAAAAAGTATCTCCGTATCATTTGGAAAAAAACGTATCACTTTTGATACAATTGTATCAGTCTGGCAACACTGACCTGAAATATGGTTGATTCAAAAGGAAAATCTTTATTTTTTCCAACAAGAAAAATTGTTTAAATTAAAAATATTCCTTGTTGAAGCCGTTTTGTATGTTTTTCCTTAGTTTTCTAGTTGATTTTTTTTCTCTGTGTACGATTCGAGGGATTACTCACTGTGGAAATGATAACGTTTGAATCGTTTTCTATTTTGCATGAATTGAATTAAATATTTCTTGATATGGTTCGAAAAATTTTCTTAATTTACCCCGTTCAAATATGGACAATTTTGATGTGTTCTCTTAACTTGAATGTTCCTGAAAGAGAGCAGGTGCAGAATATTATGCTGTACAACCATTTTTGCAAAGGGGTTTTATTTAGATCAATAACGTTAAGCATACCAATGAATTGGTCACCCCTTCTTCATTATTTTACATATACCTATTTATGTGGGAATAACTGACAGCGAACGGATGTTGATTGTGGATTACATATAACAATGGTCGTCCATTTTTTTACATTATTCAAGTTTCAACCCTTTTCGAAAGTCATGGAGATAATTAGTTTTCAAATTTACAACCACGGATTGAAAAATAATTTAGAGTGCAAAAGAGAAATAATATTAAAGAATATATCTTTATTTGGATCTATCCTTTGAAAGCTTACAAAATGAATAAATTCGCGAACAAAAAAATATATTTTCATGTAAATACTCGTACCAACAAAATTGCAGGAAAAGAGAACTGCCTTTAAAAGGGTTCCTCGGTGGTTGCATTAAATTAATGAATCCACAAAAGCACACATGAATGTGCCATACGGAATGGCTTTGGTCCTATCGTGCATTTGCAGCCCACAGTTCAATGACATGAATGTATGATTTATGCTCCGCTTTCAACGGACTGTTAAGAGGCAAATAAAAACCGCAATTCCCATCATTGAGGGTGGTTTTTAGAACCCCAAAACGCTGGCGTCATTCAAACTCGTTTTGCAATAATTAAATTCAATGGATTTCATCAGGCACCCTTCAGTGGAAAAGCCTCCTTCTACTTGGAAAAGATTCTTCGATAAAAGTATGGAAAGTCGTAAAAAAAAAGATATTCATTCAATTTCCTTTGTGAAGCCATGAATGCCTCTGGTCGCTCCCATTTTCTAGCATTGGACTCATGTGTCTAAGCTAAGCCTCCTGATTGATCTGATTAGCGTGACTTTTACCAACGCTCCGCGGTTCGAGTTGAAAGGAATTGGAATTCGTATCCGAAATAATGTCAAAAAACAAAAAATTGTCCCAGATTTCTATGAACTTTTTATTGCCCGCGCGCCGTCTACTCACAATGTTGATATAATAAAATGCACTATGGACACAGGAAGCACTGAAATCGCATGAAAGCTGTGTCTGAACATGACTGTTTTGTACTTGGGACCGGGGGTCTTTATCTGACAACTTGTGTTGAAATAAACACGCCGAGGCGATGGCGTAACGAAGAGGCTCAGAAGATGAAGCTTTTTTATTTGCTTTGGATTTTATTTCCATGAATTTTCATGGGCGAAGTCCTGCCGTCGCCGAAGAAATCGAATATTTGATTCAATGGAAAAAAAAAGAAAAAACTAATCAATTATTATTATTATTATGGCTTACATAATGTGCACTCAGTAAATGCGCAAAATCTGAAACGGCATCCGCGTTAGGCTTCCACCGGAAGTGGGTTTCTATTTTCAGTAACACGCAAAAGCGGCATTCGGCATTTTGTGGCCTTAGAGTTCCTCTCTTGATGTGCGCACTTTAATTACCTTTTCCAAGACTTTTTCTTTACTTTTACAATAGTCTTGGGTTTATCGAACGAGATCAAAGAGTTTACATGAATTTCACATAAAAAATTTTATTCAATTTTTTTCCGGAAGTGATTAAAATTGTGCCGAGCGCTCAGAATTTAACCAGTCCTCACAAATTTTCACTCAATTTTTTGTTTCGAATTTCTTGAGGTATGAAAAAAAGAAAGAAATTATTTCTCTTTTACCGATTAAGTCGAGTATTTCAAGAGAAAAAATGTATCGAAAAATCGGTATTAAACTTTGGAATATGGGGGTTTTGAGTTTTGGTCTGAAGGCCCTCGAGATTTGTTTGTATGGAACATCAAAAACTCACTAAAGTCTCATAGCCCTTCTTAAAAATATAAATACCTACATTAGGCCGGGTCGATTTGTATGGGTAAAAAAAAAACTAAGAAATCGTACCCTCGGAAATGAAACTTCAGACAATTCTAAGCATTTTTTCCCAAGAAACCATGGGTATAAAATGAAACGTAGATCCGCGCTGAACGATAGGAAGTTTTAACCATATATATGTTTTATTAACAGGGATCGGATTTAACATATTTTTAAATATTTTCAAATTCAGCGTTCAGCGCGGATCTACGTTTCATTTTATACCCATGGTTTCTTGGGAAAAAATGCTTAGAATTGTCTGAAGTTTCATTTCCGGGGTTACGATTATTTGTCCAAAAAATCGACCCGGCCTAACCTACATACATGCATATACCACTACCAAAACTAGACTTGGAATATTTTCTGAAGATTTTTGGATGATTTTTTACCCCAAAACTACAACGAGTTCCATCACGTACATGAAGACATTCTTTTTAGGCATGATTTTTTGATAAACGTCTTGAATTGAAAAGATAATCTACATTCTTCGGAGACATGCTTCTTTGGTGTCAAAGCGAACTTGTATAAATTGCAAATAAGCTCAAGATAAAACTATTTATGTTTTTTTTTTATCATGTATTAAACACAAAAACCACTGCGAGAATAATTTTATAGCCATATCTTATTGAATTTGATTAAGATTTTGGTCAGATCAACATGGAATGAGATTTTGAAAACTTTAAGTTGCAAGCCTTGTGCCCGAAAAGATCGCTCTGAACCAGCAAGAAGCAACTTTTTATGCTCTTCAAATGATTTCGACTGAGAAATCGCTTCTGATTGATTGGGGCTCACGCGATCAGCTTATTTAGATAAAGATCGCGATAAGTAATGAAAGCAAAATGAAGATAAAGATAAGTTAAATGCTTCATTATTTTTCTGTGATGGAGAGAAAAAAAAACTATACATATATACTAGAGAGAAAAATCTAGAAAAAATTCTGATTACCCACCCAACATTTGGAAGACTGTTTTATGAGAAGATTCATTTACGAGTCTTTTTCGAGCCCCCTTCATGATTAGAAAATGATTGATCACATGGATGATTAAAAGAAGACTCGAAAACGACTCTCTAATATGTTTCAAAAGCGAGTCGTATTTCAATAACCTCGATGAGTCGTTTTCGAGCCCCCTGGATGATTAAAAAGCGATTGATCACACGCATGATTAAAAGAAGACTCGAAAACGACTCTTAAATATGTTTCAAAAGCGATTCGCATTGAAAGTACAAAAAAAAAAAAAATATAGAGCAATCGCCAATTAATCACGTAGGGGATTGAAATATGATCATTCAAATTGTTGCTATCTTCTATTTCACTCAATATTTGACTCAAAATTGAATTGAATGGAATTTGGCTTTAAAGTTTTAAACGAAAAATTTCCATGACTTTCGATTTGGAATGCTTGGTGTCGACGGGTGAGCACAGGACTAGAAAACGAGAGTTCCTAGGTTCAAATCCCACAGAAGGCAAACAAAAAAAAAAATGTTGAATCTATAATAATAATACATATAACATGACATATAGACGGAAAAGCCAAAATATGTGTATTGATTGAAAAAATTTATTTTTATTTTTTTTATTTTTGGAAAGCAATTGATTAAAATATGAGTCATAGAAGACTCCAAAATGATAGCAAATATGAGTAGAAGTAGAAGACTCGAAAATATAAAAATATTCCTCGAAAATGATAACAAATATGACTCGAAAATGACTCGCAAATGCTATCAAATATGGCTCCCTAAGAAGAGTCGCGGCTAGGGTTCCAATTTCTCCCGACAAAAGTATCATTTTTGATCAAAAAACGAGCGCATATTTGATCTTTTTTAAATCAGAAAGGCGACTCGAAAAAGACTCGCTTTTGATCGAAAAATTTTAAAAAAATGCTAGCTGGGTACATAAGAGAATAAATTGAAGAAAATGTTCTAGTACGAAAAATTTGGCGATCGAGATGACTAGTTTTGAATTCAAATTTCACCGTTATTTGTTCCGGCGTTCTTGTTTTTGATGATTCAAATCGCAAGAAGTAAACAATTTTATTGAAGCTGAAATTAATTAAATAAAAATAATAACAATTTAAAAGCGACTACCGAGAAGAAAAACATGAATCACGGCAATGATGATGTCGCCGCACACGTATAAACAGGTAAAACAAGTGTGCCGAAGAAATGCGAAGAAAAGGCAAACACTGGTCTGGAAACATAAAATTAACCGCATTTTTATAAATATTTATTTTCGGCCGAAAATTTCCTGCCAAAAATACGAAGAAACGAAGTAGAAAGTTTAATTAGAATCCGAAAGCTGACGGTATCGGAATTGAAATCGACAAAAATTTCATATAGAATTTACAGATTTTGTTGGGTTTGGTTTTGGGTCGGAACTGCTATTGGTTCTTAATTGCACAGAGCCGTATTTTATCCGAGATATACATATATGAAATTTCAGTTTACTGCAATTTTAATTTCATAAGTTTTCGGATTCTAGCACATGCCTGGATTATTTGAAAGAAGCCCTTCAAAGAAATTTTCTCTAAAAGTTGTCGAAAGTATTTCGATGAATGCTTCGATATCAGAATACACGATGAAAATTCTACTCCAGATCGGAATAAATTCTATAATTAAAAAGTTCAATATGAAAGGCACGATCAATATACTTTCTCAGAAGCGATATAAACACTTACACGATTAGCTCGTGGCTGTTTAAATTAATAATTTCAAATCAATAAACAAGGTTTTTTTTTTCTGAATACGAGTTTTTCATAAAGAAAAGATACAGTCGAGACTACGAACGGACAACGAAATCTACCATATCGAATTTTTCCTAAAACGAATCCATAAACAACAGATTTTCCGGAATAGTTTCATTGTATTTTGTGTCTCTATTTCAGGGATTCCCCTTTTAGGATTGTTATTTTCTAGTTCCCAAGGATCGTTGTGGATATTTTTTATGGTTCATATACTGTCGAAATCGATAACAGACCTGGTTATAAAAGACTATCGCATATAGTAGACAAAGCCTCCGGTCCATATGGAACTATAGCTGCAACTTCGGCCAAAAGCTATTACGTGGTACACCAAACTTCCTATTACGTGGTTCACCACAACACTCGACTTATGGCGTGGTTCACCACAGTTGAACTTTTTCACCAAATCATGCCATAACGCGCAAAAATTTGGCCGAAGTTGCAGCTATAGTTCTATATGCTCCGGTCCCTCCGAGTGTAGGTAATGGGAATGATACATAGCATATAGAATATAATATAGGGGACACTTACAACAACAACCGAATTCCGTGGTGAACTAGTGATGCTATAATTTTTTGAGTATTCACTCAATTTTGTAACTAAACATACTTTCGATGAAATTTTTTAACGTTTTCTTTCTAATGTAAAACATTTTTAAGTTTTTTATGATAGTTTATGCAATTTTGTACCCTTTTCATTCAGAAGAGATCCAAAAATATATAGTTTATGCATTCTATTTATCATGATATGTAATAAGTACTTGAGCCACTAGTTATGTATCGAGCAATTTTAGTTATGATATCGCTGAATATTTCATATCAGCTGTTCTGTGGTGGTACTATATGATACATAGGATCGCTTTTAGTAGACATATCGCTTATAAAATACACGTATGGAAGTCCCCACGGCTCGATATATTGTTTGTAACAGACAAATGACGATTCCAAAAATTTTCTACATACTCCGGCCACCGTGTTGAACCCTTTTTTGACAGCAATTGAGATCGATCCCTTCAATCATTGGAATTGGAGCTGATCAAACAAAGATCGAATGAAATTAGAAAAAGGGCAAAATCATTTGCAATCAAAACTCCATGGCTTGAGTCATCAATATCCAAAGATTTTGCTCGACTTATGGAAAGAATTGAATGTAGAACTCTGTTCAAACGTTATTGCCATCCGATTCAGTTCCACGTATGGAAGTTTGACTGTCATTATAATACAAGGGGAAGCGAGTCTGAGCAACTTTTTCGATTAAAAACCCGTTTAGGTCTAGAAAATTTTTAGAACTCGTGTAAATGTAAATTTTTTTCATAATTCACTTTCCAGTTCTAGCATTTGGGGAATAATCTTTTTGTATTGCTTTGAGGACTCACTCCGCACGTCCCACCACTTCGTTCCTAGGTGAGCAAGAAATCTTATCTTATTTGGAGGTAAAAAAAAGCCTAAACATTTTTGGAGCTACACAATGTGTAGTGCACATAAATTCAAGTGGGCGTTCAAACATATTGCATAAGTTCTTCAAAAGTGACACAACTCAAAAACGAATTTCTATAGCACGGGTCAATTTTATGGTGTTCTGATAACATTTTGGACATTTTTATGAAAGACAGAAATTTTTTGACTTGTGACACTTTTGAAGAGGTTTGCGCTATATGCTCTTGAACTTCAGCCATCGCATGAAATCATGTTACGATTAACAAGAATAGTTTTTTTTACAATGAATTACATGTGACACTGATACATAATGACGTCATGTAGGTGATAACGACAATCGGATATGAATTCCCTGGGCGGAAATTACTCTCCTTTGTTGGAAGCATTCGGATTTTATTGCTTTCGATAAGAAAAAGCCATAAATAAACAAGAATTCGAATATTGTGACATTGAATTGTGCGATTGTAAAATATTTCCATTGTTTCGATTGAAAATATAGCGAAATATGATTTGACACAGTTAAGACACTAATCGCCGAGGGCTCATAAATGTGAAGCCCACTTTGAAAGAAATGCCTCTCTATTGAGCAAAGTAGAGTATGTATCATATTAAATTATTTATTCAATAGAAAAATGTTTTTTTTTTAGCAATATTCACTCAATAAATTGCTACACAAATAAATTCGAATGCATTCAAGCTGCCCACAAAAACCACATTAATGATACAAGTTTTATCATTTTGTCAACATAAATATCAAACAAAATGATACGGCAGCCTTACAATTATATCCACACTAAGCCCTCCTTTTACACAAATGTTTTTGGAAGAGCGAAGCGATCATTTGCCCTCGCACTTGTCCATATTTTGTAACACGAGCTGAAAAATGTGTGTAAAGAAAGACAAAGCAGAATGCTGAAAAGCAAAACAAAAATCGGAGATAAACTTTCGTGGACGTTGAAAAGTTTTATCTTCATGGGATTTCTTTCGACACGGGCGAAGAAGATTCGGAGGCGGTTGAGAGTTGGAATTGTTTACGAATAACGAATATCGTCAGTGGAACGGCTGCGTGGATAAAGGCAACTCGACTGCATCGAATCGAAGAGTCGAAAATCGAATTCCATATCGAAGTATTTTGATGCGTCGATGGTTCGCTGTCAGGCAATGGGAAGAGCCAATCTTCGGTCGTAATTACTTCTTCATTATTAATTTATTGAATGACAAGGTGATTAGCTTACGACTACAATGGATGATGTGTGCACGTCACAGAATGGGGAAAATTACATTCATTTTTTATACTAATGAAGGGATAATAATTTATCGAAAGATCTTAGACACTTATAGGGCATTTACACATACGTTTTAGCGCTACTCGTTTAAGCTAAAACGACCAAGTCAAAACGGGGTGTTTACATATGCGCATGTCGTTTTGTCATTTTGTAGTTCTCTTTTGTTTGCTCAACACGTGAAATATGAGTGAATATTTTAATTTAGAAAAGAAGCAATTATTGAAATTGTGTTCGTTTTCTACATTGGTTGGGGAAACAACCTCACAATTTTTAAATTAGAAATTTCAATGACCATATGTTTTGCATTTTCATAGTGATGACACTCGGATTTCGATATTTTTAAAAGTTATAAGCAGGATTTATCTTGTTTAGCTACTTGTTTTTAATTAAAACAGGAAAGTTTCTCGTTTTAGTTTAGGGCAAAGTTACTAAAACGCGAATAAAACGGGATATGTAAACGGCCTATTAGGAGAATATTCCTCATTAAATAAGATTGCCTTTTAGTGTCTCTTTCTACATCAAGTTAATATTCGGATAAATATGAAATCTACTTGCGGCCTTTTGAATTCCATATCTTTCAATCATCTGATGTACAATTTTATTCAAAAAGGCGACTTGTCTGGCGACTCAAATGAAATGGAAATGTGCGCCTCAATGTCTCGAAGGCAAGCCAAAAGCCTGAAGAGGATAAAAAATTCATAAAGCGCTGAAAAACCTTCAAGTGTGCATAATTTGCAGCAACGTCAACATAATCAACAACACCAATTGCAACGTAAGTACAACAAAAACAGTTGGCACAATGTTGCTTCGCATTCCGACAGTCAGAAGGAGGAGCAGGTCATGTCATGTGCTCTCTGTATTTGCACTTCCTTTTTTGCTTCCTTTCAGAGAAATATTTATTTTGGCACGAGTCTTTTTGCGTTTTAATTTTTCAAAGCTCCTAAAGGACTGTAGGGAACAGCGAGCATGTTCATTTTGAAAGGTCCTTTTCAACCGTTAGAATGATAAATCAAATTTCAACGAAAGTCAAAGAATATAAATATCTGTTAAAATTAAGCAGTAACATGTTTAAAAGGGTTAAAGTCTTTAAAACTTTAGTACATTCAGCAGTTCCCGCTTAAAAGCATGGCAACTTCTGCCATTGTCATCCTTTAACTTATTTACAGCTGCTAGAACCTTCACAGGTACACGCGAAAGATTATCATAAAATATCCTTTCGTAAAAAAAACCAAGAAATTTTTGAACATTTTTTGATCTTCAAAGGCTTTACTGAACACTTCCCTACTTAGGGGCTCGCTCCAGTTCTGTCAGAAATGAAAAACTTCATATAAAAAAACACTTCAGAAAATTTCTGATTCATTTCTGAAGCGTTTTTTTATATGAAGTTTTTCATTTCTGTCTGAACTGGAGCGAGCACCTTAAAGAGACACAAAAAGCGATGGCGGGTTAACCGATTCTCTTTATTTTTCTACGATTTTGACAGGTTTGGGGCCTATATTCTGGCTCTAAATGGGTTAAGCTACTGACTTCATTTTCACATATATTGATGCTGCTTATATCCGGACAATACTGTATTTTCAAATACCTCCACTCATCTAAATTAATTGGGTCCCTTCCAAAAATTCAACTATAAAGTTTGCACCTGATTATTCTCACATAGGTACATACTTATTTATTTCGACGCTATGGCATTGGCGTAATGATAGCCGGCAAAAGGTACATATGAGGGTGGAATTTAAGGTGCCTTGAAAAGGCCTTGAACGAATGTGAAGCAGACAGATGGAGCCTTTGTATGAGTGAGTGTGTGTATGTGTATATATCAAAAACACCCCAGCCGGAAATGTCCCGATGAAACAATCAATGATTTCAGCATGACATAGAGCCGCGACTCCTCCTGATTATACACCAACTTTCTAATGAAATTTACACACAAGCGGCATTGGCAGTCATAAGAGCATATGTCACGAATTGGACATCGAAAGTGGAGTAGATCTACTCCGTCGTATCGATACCTCTTCTCGATGACAATGCCATTGGAGTTGCGATGAATAACATTTCCTTTCGATGACATTGCCATTGCAATTGAGAAGTACTCAAATTTTCCCCTTGATATCCTTGGTGAAAAAATTTATTGAATTTGTCATTTATGAGAAAATTTCCGGCTGGGACATCAACGCAGGACCGCAATGCATGTAAAAGGAAACAATCGACAATTCAATGGGCGTTTTTGTATGAACAGCCGTTCACATTTTTATATGATTTTTTGACCTTGAAGGAAACTGGATCCTTCTTTACTCACTTGTCAAATGTTTTCTGGTAATCCTTGATCTGTTTCCTCGAAAATTCGTGGAATTCTGAGTAAACATTAACAGCGCGAAATGTTTTCGGAACTTCGACGCCTTTTTCTTGCGAGTCCATGATTAGTTGCCGTCGATTGAGAATGTACTCCAGTTGGCTCAATTCTGAGTGCTCTGAATCCTTGACTTGCGATGAAGCGCTGGAAGCGTTCGATGAGACTGACATTTTTTTTTTTTATTTATTGCAAATTATTCCACTCAATTATTTGCACTTCAAAAAAAAAACACCGTTGCAATTCGTGCAAGGCCCGTAAAACGTCTATTTTCTATTTAAAATTTTAAAAATTAAAAAAAATTAATCCGTCACACACCCGAACAGTTCGAAAATCCAAGCGAGACTCTCATTTTTTTGAAAATTTCTTATAAGTTTGATAAGAATACATAAGAGCGAATACGACAGAGAGAATAGTCGAAATGAGTGCGACTGAAAACGACGATAGCTGTGGGGAGTTCAAATTTGTTCTTGACTGTGTGTGTTAGTGACCCGAGCATATATCCCTGCAGGAAATGACAGTAGTGAATCTATACTCATTTTCTACTGTCCGCGTCAACAGTACTACTGACCCATTATGCCCTTCGCAATGCAAACCGCTATAGACAATTAGCATTGCTTGTCATTGGAAAACCACCAATAGTGGAGACAAACAATAGACATGCTATTGACGAGGGGACCATTATGAAGTCATTTATTTTAGTACGTCAATAGCAAGAGACATTTCATGTGCCTGTGGTGGCTCAATGCGTTGAGTGCTTGCGTTGAGCTCTGAAGATCGCGGGTTCAAATCTCCCGGATCTGGGTTTTTTTTTTATTATTTCTAGTTTTTTTTGTATTATTTTAATTAATTTTTAATAAATAATTCAGAAAATATTTATGGTAACAAATTAAAAATTTTTCAATCCAAGACATGAGAGTTTTTGAAAGACTTTTATGCATATAATTTGCTTTTTCATCCCTGAGAGCGTAGGAATTGTTTTATTGTAAATTATTTTTAAATTCGTTTTCATAACAGAAAAGCATTGACCTTAAGCCGAAAGAAGATTAAATTATTTTTATACATCAAATATAACCCGCTTTTTCACATTTTCATCCACCTTCGCTGGGGTTTGAACCGGGAACCTTCAGAGTGATGGGCGAGAACGCATGCTCTATGCTATTGAGGCCTCTGAGACGTGTTCAGCAAATATTTTAATTGAATGAAATTTAGCTGTAGAAACCTCGTTGATTGTTTCTATCGCATTCACTGCAGCAAAAACTCACAAAAATTAAATATATAGACTTCTTGTTGACATGGTCGACAGAGATGAACTATACCTATTGACTCATTGTAGACATTGGGTCATGTGCCCACAGGCTTCCTGCAGGGATTGTACGTACACGCGTTTTGGTGAAAGTCTCAACGTTTTTCCGCCTGTATTGCTTTCGTTGAATGTCCAATCTGTGTGGTGAAAGTCCATGTTTCATTATTTTTCCACCTCCTCTCACCTGTCTCGGTGATTTTTTTCCCGCCATAGCCAAGTGTCACTTGTAGTATTGTAAGAGATATTACGTTTTTATCAAAAAATTTTCGATTTTTTGCTTATGCGATATTAAAAATAATTTGAAAAAGGAAGACGATTTTGGTTTATTTAGAACAAATTTTTTTGTTAATTTAAAAAATAAGACAACGACTACTAATAAAAAAATATATCTAGCGACAAGACTTGGAAAAAAACTTCCGATACGTACAAATACGAGATATTTTCGACCCTTCTTTTTTCCGTATCAAAAAAATTTTTTTTTGTAGATCTACGGCAAACAATGCTTTTGCCAAATTAACTAGATGGACTTAAATATAGCGGCTGGTGGAAGTTCATGAATCGCCAATGATTTATAGAGGAAGAATCTAGTTTCCATTTGATAATTTGCTCAAATTGATAGACAAAACAAAAGCAATTAAAAGTTGTTTCACCGCAGTATCGCCTTTATTTGTGAGTCTATTCCTAGTGAAAAATAATACTTTTAAACCAAATTTCGTCAAATCGTTAACAATTCCTTTTTATAAGCTACTAAAATTATTTTTTCTAAATGAACATCTATCCGTTTGCTATCAATGAAGTCGAACTTATTAGATTTGATACAGTAAGAACCGTTTTCTCATCTTTTTTTATCTGTATGTTAAATTATCCTGATGATAATTTCATACAAATTTGATTAATAAGTCAAAGAAATTGAAATTTAACTGGCAGATAGAGCTTAAAAGTAGGATGAGAAAACGGCCCTAAAACTAATAAGTTCAATTATATATTTAATTTTCTCATCTTATTTTCAAAAAAATTTATTAGACATATGTGGTACCAAATTAAAGGAAATCGATCCAGCATTTTGAATAAAATAAAAAATGTGGGTGTTATTAGGACTTTTTTCATACCGAAATGGCTCTCAAAGTCAAAAAATGTTTTAAAAATTTAAAACTTTTGACTTTGAAGGCTCAAATACCATTGAAGTTGTAATAAAGTATAAGAGTATTTTTTACGCCTAGAAAGGTCTGATAATTCTCTGTCGAACTGCATTAAAATTTTTATCTTGGATTCAAACGTTGAGGCGTGAAAATTTTTTTTCTGAAACAACTGCAAATTTATTTCTTTCCCTTATAACTCTTCAGGCGAGCATTTTGGACCCCCCCTGCCATACGATTTTTTGTTAGTTCTGACCCCCTCTATCAGCTCCCGACCGGTTGACCTTCACAAACGGAACACCCTGTATATGTATATTCTAGAAATATTGAAGGGCTTTCGTCACACAATATCATTTTTGAATAAATTTCCTAAATTCATTTTGAGATTTTTTCATACGTTTTTTATTGGCAAAATTAATTAAATTTTATTTATTAAATAAATTAAAATTAATAAAATTTCCGAACCCTAATACGGACGTTACTAATCCATGTAGACAGTCATGTGTTAATATATTGACATATCGATGTCTCACAAATATGTATCCATTTGAGGGGCAGCGTATCATTTCTTTTTTAAAGTACTTATCCAATTTTATACAATTGTACCCAAAATGGAAACGCCGTTAGTATCGATTTTTTAAAATTTTTTTATCGCTATTTTTACAGCTATCGATTGTTTTGGCTCCTAATTGAAAAGTGCAGGCGCGTATTCAAAAGATGCCGTATCGATCTCAAACAAAGGAATATGGAAATTTCCCTGAACTGAAGACAATTTCAATTTGAAGAATTTTGCGTTATATTCGAACCGTTATAAAATAAGATATATATTTATTCAAAAATAAATAGAAGCGGATTGTGTTTTGCTACTAAATATTTATTTATATGACAGAAAAAAGTGCCTAAACTCTATTTATCGCAATTTATTATTATGTATTTAAAGCTTTCTATATAAAATTGGACGGTTTAACAGGCAATATTTGGTACTTAATAGCTACATAAAATGTACTGTATAAAGGCAATAAAAACAATCTATTGGAAGACACATTTCAGCTATCTACTAAATAGGATTTAATTGCACTTGTTAAAGGGATCCCATTGTCAAACTACTCCAAAATTCTTTCGATATTGTAGTGTAGTATAGCTTCGTGGAAATTGGGGTTTTTTTTCGGTTTTCTGGATTTTCAAACTACACCAAAATGTACAACTTTTATTGATGGCTGGGATGGCGATGATTTTGGCGATGATTTGCGATCATCTCGAATATTTGTAGTTTTGGATTGTGATGGTCGCGGAGGAGTATCTGCAA
Organism: Chlorops oryzae; assembly: GCA_020466095.1. Classification (NCBI taxonomy): domain Eukaryota; kingdom Metazoa; phylum Arthropoda; class Insecta; order Diptera; family Chloropidae; genus Chlorops; species Chlorops oryzae. The sequence goes on from CM035807.1 coordinate 114,047,273, forward strand.
ATTCCAAAGTCATACGAGGCATAGCAAAAAAATGTTTTTCTACTAACCTGTCGTTAGTGGATTGAAATCCTTGAGATAATCATCGTTAGGATGACAGAGTGGCAAGCTATCGGCTAGTTCCTTTTTTGGATTCATCAAACGATTACGTGGCAATTGACGTGAATAGCCGTTACGTTTCGGAGGGAGTGGCTTATCTTTGCGTTGAATGTCCTGTTGAAGAATTGAAGGAAAATTATTTTATTGCCTTTAGAAGGCAGATCGTATTGTGGGCATATTTACTGGTACAACGGCAACTTGAACTGTATCCGAAAATTTAACTTTATTCTTTTCAGCTCCGCTAGCGTGTTTATTAGCGATTGTACTAATAGTATTCGTTTCTTTGACGACGCTATTGTTAGGAGGAGTACTATTACTTTGATTTGTGTTGGTTGATGTATTCGATAGAATTGAAATCGTTGGCTTCTTAGGTGCAGTGCGCTGCTTTTGATGATCACTAATTGATGTTTGAATATTTGTTGATGGAATGGTAACCGAAACTAAAGGATGTTGAAAGAATTTCGGTTGGTAGCCATAGGAGGAAAGTGGCAAATTATTATATGTTCGTTGATCGGCAGGTGTGGCGTAGTTTACAAATGGCATGCTCTCTAGCCGTTGTGTTGGCTTATTTGATATTGGAATCGGATGAGGAATGGATTGCAGGGTATTCGTTGGAAGTGTCAAGGCGCGAGGCAGGTAAATTGTATGAATTTGAAGGTAGATTTTGTACTATCGGTAGACCAACGGTTTGTTCAAGGTTTGGAGGCGCCACCAATTGGTTAGGTATTGTTAATTGTTTGGTATTGTTGGAGCTTGATAGATTACCTAGGGGGAGGTTAAAAAAAATTTTTTTTTGTTATGAAAAATATTTTATAATTAGAGCTCGGATTTTGAATATTTTGAATTTTTTTGAATTATTTGAATATTTTGATTTTAAAATTTTTTTTTGCATTTTATTGATTTTTTTAAATATTTTGAATTTTTTGCATTTTTTGAATATTTTAAATTTTTTGCATTTTTTTTTTTGAATTATTTTGAATTTTTTGCATTTTTTTTAGAATTTTTTTTGAATATTTTGAATTTTTTGCATTTTTTTTTTTGAATATTTTGAATTTTTGCATTTTTTTTGATTTTTAGCAATATTTTGAATTTTTTGCATTTTTATTTGAATTTTTTTTTTGAATTATTTGGATTTTTTGCATTTTTTTTTTTGAATATTTTGAATTTTTTGCATTTTTTTTTAATATTTTGAATTTTTTGCATTTTTTTTTGAATTTTTTTTGAATATTTTGCATTTTTTAAAAATTTTTTTTGAATATTTTATTTTTTGATTTTTTTGAATATTTTGAATTTTTTGCATTTTTTTTGAATTTTTTTGAATATTTTGAATTTTTTCTTCATTTTTTTTGAATATTTTCGAATATTTATTGCATGATTAAGCAAAATTTTTATTTGAAATTTGAATTTTTTTTTTTAATTTTAATTGAAATTTTTTTTTTTTTTCAATTTTTGAATTCCGTTTTGGAATTTTTTTACTTCATTTTTTTGCATATTCAAATGTCCGAGGCATGATTTGATAATCAATGATTAAGCAAATTCGTTTAATTAACATTACTACACTTGTTTTTTTGGGGGGTTTTTTAAAACATTTCATGGAATGAAACTTTATGTTTACGTTCAACATTCCAATTTTATGTTGTCACGTTTGGAAATGTTTTACTAAAATGTTATTTCGTTTCTGTTCGAGGCTTTGATTTGTAAAAATAATAACGACGAATATTTCCGTTTAATCTTACCATTACTAATCGTTGTTTGTTGTGTCGGGGGGTGATGAGTTTTAAAACCATTTCCACTCTTGGATGAGAGAGCCGCTAGCGTACTAATTATTGAAGCCGATGTCGCAACCATTGCGCCCAAGCTTTCTACGTTGCTTTGCTCCAACGATGTGGAAAACGAGTTATTCTGATATTGATGAATACGCTGATCGGTTTGATCGTGATCGTGTGAGATGTTTTCATTTGTGCTGCGCAATTCCGGTTTCGGAATATTAATTTTTATCATCTCCGCATTAAAAATTTTTGATTTAAATGACGGCAACGGTGGCACATATGTCTTTAAGGGATTGATGCTATGATTGCTTCTATGATTGAACCTTTGTAAAGCTGCAACCGTATCGGTACTTGTGGAGAACTGTGAGCAGGCCGACTCCGAACGATTGTCGCATATTAGACTAACATGCGTGCCATTAGCGCGTTCCTCCTCATTCAAAATGGCAGCAGCTTGACTAAAAGCTGCAGCAGAAAATTCGATGAAATCAACGCTCGATTTTGTGACATTGTACAAATCCATGAACAGATCGTAATCGTCAATATCCAAAGCTACTTCAAAAGCTTCAACAAAGCGATTTTTCCTAAAAAAAAACAAATATTTCATTTATTTATAAATAGATTTTATTTTGTTTTATTGAGAAAATCTTACCTCAGAAGAAAAAAGAAGAATCTACGTTTTAAATCGAAGACCTGATCACTGAATTCATCTTTTGTCTCTTCCGAAAGATCGTCGGTGAATGTTTTGAGAGACTTTGCAAGTAATTCAATGAAGTGCCGCAACTGACGCAATTCGCTGCGATAAAAGACGTAATTGGCAATTTTATGTAAAGAAATCAAGCACATGGCACCATAGGTCTCCCAATTAAGAGCGTCGAGTAAATTTGCGGCTTTCTCCAATTGATTTAGACTGAGGTACTTGTCCACAATAACATCAGCTGTTAGACCAGAATTATGTATATCGCCACGCATGCCGGCGCCAGCGAAAAATCTTAAAACTCCGATCGGACCATTCTCGTATAAGAGCAATAGAAAGCAGTCCGTTTGTGCGTAATTTTGTGTGAAATTTCCCAAATCTGGCTTCGTGCTGTAGGCGATGTTGAGCAAAGTTGGCTGCGCTGTGAAATAATGCGATAGATCTAGTAGATTCGAAGGTGTTACATCTTCTGACTGCAATTGATTTCCAATGGGTGTTAGAGCCAAATCGAAGCACTGGAATTTGGAGCGATCATTCGCGATCATGATAATGCTTGAGTCGCAATGCCATGTACAGTGCGTCGGGATCTAAAAATGGAAGTGTTTTAAAAACGCCAAACATATATATCAATAAATTCTTTTCACTTACAACGTCAACTTCCGTAACGAATTTTGTCGTTTGCTGCACAAGATCGTGCAGACAGATCTTTCGATCGATTGTTCCGACGAAGAGTTTCTCCTGATCGGGACTAAATGCGAAGCAACAGATTTGTGTTCCTGTCGCAATTGAATTTAATGCGCTCCGTTGCATACGACCAGTTGTGATTTCGTAAGAGCATATTTCTACCGATATTTCACCTTTGCGAGAGATCTTCTCCTCGACCGTTAATATTTGACTTTCCGACGAACGAAGAAAATCTACAGTTAATGGATCATGTTCCGACCAGCAATAGGCTATCGATTCCAATTGGTTGCTATCGAAGAAAATTGTTTAAAAAAAGTGGTCTTAAAACATTATGAAGGACTGACTCACTCCTTGAGTTTGAAAACGTGTATATTCGCACGATCAGTTTCCCGAAATGTTGGCCGCCAGGGGTAAACTTCATTTTGTGATGATTTCGTCCAAATTACAAATAGATCATAGCTACTGTTCACAGTCAGATGTCGTGCCACCTTGCGTTCCGAATTCCCCGGTATAATAACGTGAAAAATTCGTGGATCCAAACTAGAGATTTTCTCTGGACGCTGTCTCCGTTGATGTTGCTTCTGAAGATGAACCACCGTCAGCTGATTTGTATTGTATGCCAAGACAATATGTGATCGTGTAAAGAAAGCTGAATCCAAAAAAGAAATGCCGTTAAAAAGCAAAATTTATTCACGCTGTTTGTGAAAGAAAGCAAACAACACACGACGATCATGATCGTGTGGGAAAAACGGTACGAATGCAAATTTCTCTTGCACGCAACTTGCCATCTTATGGGACATGAAGAGATCTGGTGTGGCATGATCAATATTCTAACTTACCGTCCGTAATTGTTTCGGCTGCTAATTTCCCAACAAAATACTTTTCAAAGACCATGGATAATAAATCACCCGTATATATGTCTACGCAGATATGTACTATGATTCCGTTGGCGAATAGCAACAGCAGCTGCATTGCATCATTCCATTGCGAGTGAACGATCTTCTGTTGCTTGAGTAGTTCTTCGAGTTTTTTCAAATTCTCTTTCAAACGACGTTTTTTCGTATTTTTGAGAACGGCGATGCTATTTCGTTTTTCCGTATAATCTCTTTTTGCTTCAGCAACAGCACCAGCACCAGCATCCAAATTCTGTTGCAATTCTCGTTGACGTTTGTATCGGAATGCACCGTAGTCGTTGTTTTTAATTCGGACTTCATCTCGAAATGTCCAAAAGTGCGCTTCACTTAATAGTGTTAGCATATTTTATTATACTTTTCGTATCGTATTTCTATTTGTTAGATTCTTTTAATCTTATTGACATCCATTTCTGTGCACTTTGAAGCAATGAAAAAGCAAATGCACTTTCCACGAAAAGCCCTATTAAGGTCAGGACTGGGTTAGTTTTTATTTCTATTTGCCTTTTATTGCGCATGCGCAACTTTATCTGAGCCAGCTAGGAATGTTGCTTTTGAATCGATTAAACAGAAGATACACGATCGTTTTGATACCTACATTGAATACGTTGCGTGTAGATAATGCTCAGTAAAAAAATAATTATTAATCTTGAATGGATTTCTCCGAGCCTCATGCATTTTATACTGCTTTTTTAGTCATACAACGTTCTTATTATTTATTTTTTATTTATAAATTTTATTTATAATTTTTGTCTTTAATTTTTAATTTGTACTTTTTTTTTTCAAATTTTGAATTTTAATTTTTAATATTTCATTGTTATTATAAATTTAAAATTTTTTATATTTGTTTTTAGTTTTTAATTTTCAAATTTAAATTTTTAATTTGCAATATTTTATTTTTTACTTTTTAATTTTTAATCTTTATGTTGGCGAGCCAATTCTTCGAACTTTTGTTATAGAGACATATTTCAGACGCAAACCGAAAACAACGAAACTCAAACTGTTTTATTATCGAGTCTTACAGTTTGGGAGTCATTCAAGTTGAACTAATTCTTCCATGAAGGCCTAATTAATCTTAATATTCCAATTCTCCAACAGTTTTCATCGAATTCCTTTTGAAAAATTTCAAAAATGGTTTTGGCTCTTCACTTGGATTTTGGAGAAGCATATTTTCATCCAGGTGAATTTTCTTGAAATACTCATCGCATTGATCACATTGCAATTTCCTAAAATCGTTGGTGCTTAAGGAATACCCAGAGAAGTATCTTTCAGCGGCACTCTTCGCAAAGTTTTGAATGTGGCTTTCATCATTTTTATCTATTGTGGACGCTGTTAAAAATTCCATAGTGCACGCCGTTTCTTGTGAAGTCCGTTATATTCCAATCTAGAGCAATTTCTTCACATTCCTCTTGGGCGCAATTTTTGTTTTCAGTTTTGTCGCACTATTCCATCACGACATCAATCATGCTGTTAAATATTGAACTTTCATGGTCAATGGGTTTGGAATTGTTGGCGAGCTTTGACGTTAAAGCTGCAATCAATACAATCCTGATTAAAATTGTCCTGACAATAACGAAAGTGACCTCAGGCGATTCCAAGAGCTCTCTGGACAGCTTGCAGTTCATTTTTGAGTCCTGAGATTCATCGCAATGAGACCGCATTAATTGGTTGTAATGTTTACAGGAATTCAATACTCTCCAACATTTTTTCAATTTTTCCATTGCTTTTCGTAATGCGGTGTTTGTTGGGATTGCGTGATGGTTGTTCAATACGCTCTGCAGCGGCCGTCGGCCCCGTAAGCGCTCCGCAACGCACGTGTTTGTTCATGTTAGCCTGCGATCTCTACTTTAAAAACATATAAATAGACTTAAGGTTTGCTCGGGGGAGGACATTGAGGTGAATGAATTGAAAGCTATAAACGGAATTTATATTTCGATGGGAAGGAGACTACAAAAGTATTTTCATATGGCTGGAAAATATAGAGTTTTCCAGGAATTTTCTTCATTAAGGAGCACATAACATTTAATTGAGTCAAAAAGACATTCTGTTCAATTTGATGAGAGCTCAGCACTGCACGTGTTTGTTCATGTTCGCCTATAACCTCTAGTTCAAAACAAATAAATGGAGTGTTAGTCAGCTCTACAGAGGTCATATTTATATTTCTTTGGGAAGGAAAATAACAAAAGTATTTTCATATGCTGGAAAAAATTAGAAATTTCCAGGAATTTTCTTCTCGCGCATTTTCTTTACGATCCAACGAAATATTCAGCAACGAAAAGTTGCCGAAAACCCTGTAGGAAATGTCTCCCTGGCATTGGCATCAAGTCATTAAGGATCACAAAATCATTTATTTCAGTAAAAAAGACATTCTGCTCAATTTTGAAAGAGTATAAATAGCGTGACAAACGTGAGCTCCATCAGTGCGTAACCAGCCGTCGGACCGGAAAGAGCTCCGATATGAACGTGTTTGTACATGATCGCCTACGACTTCTAGTTCAAAAACATATAAATGGAGTTCTATACGAAGGCTATACGAAGGCTATACGAGACTAAACGAAGACTAAACGAAGGCTATACGAAGTCTATACGAAGGGTATACGAAGGCTATCACGAAGAAATACGAAGGCTATACAAAGCTATTACGAAGGCTATACGAAGGCTATACGAAGGCTATACGAAGGCTACACGACGGCAACAAGAAGGCTACACGAAGGCTATACGAAGGCTATACGAAGGCTTTACGACGGCTATATGAAGGCAATACGAAGGCATTTAGGAGCACAATATCATTTATTTGAGTCAAAAAGGTCATTCTGCTCAATTCGAAAAAGAGTATAAATAGCGTGACAATACGTTAGCTCGATCAGTGCGTGCCGGCCGTCGGACCGGAAAGAGCTCTGGAATGCACGTGTTTGTTCATGTTCGCCTAAGACCTCTAGTTCAAAAACATATAAATGGATACTATACGAAGTGCTATACGAAGGCTAAACGAAGGCTAACGAAGGCTAACGAAGGCTAAACGAAGGCTGAACCAAGGCTTAACGAAGGCCAAACGAAGGCTAACGAAGGCTAAACGAAGGCTATACGATGCTATACGAAGGCTATACGACGCTACACGAAGCTAACGAAGGCTATACGAAGGCTTTACGACGGCTATATGAAGGCTATACGAAGGCATTTAGGAGCACAATATCATTTATTGAGGTCAAAAAGTCATTCTGCTCAATTTCGAAAGAGTATAAATAGCGTGACAATACGTTAGCTCGGATCATGTGCGTGGCCGGCCGTCGGACCGAAAGAGCTCTGGAATGAACTGTTTGTTCATGTTCGCCTATGACCTCTAGTTCAAAAACATATAAATGGAGTACTATACGAATGCTATACGAGGCTAAAACGAAGGCTAAAACGAAGGCTGAACGAAGGCTGAACGAAGGCTAAACAAGGCTTAACGATGGCTAAACGAAGGCTAAATCGAAGGCTAAACGAAGCTACGATGGCTAACAAGGCTAATACGAAGGCTATACGAAAGGCTAAACGAAGGCTATACGAAGGCTATACGAAGGCTATACGAAGGCTATAAACGAAGGCTATACGAAGGACTATACGAAGGCTATACGAAGGCTATACGAAGGCTATACGAAGGCTATACGAAGGCTATACGAAGGATATACGAAGGCTATATGAAGGCTATACGAAGACTATGCGAAGCTATACGAAGCTATACGAAGGCTATACGAAGGCTATACGAGGCTATACGATGCTATACGAAGGCCTACACGAAGGATACACGAAGGCTATACGAAGGCAATACAAAGGCTTACGAAGGCAATACGAAGGGCTATACGAAGGCTATACGAAGGCTATACGAAGGCTATACGAAGGCTACGAAGGGCTATACGAAGGATATATCGAAGGCTGTACGAAGGCTATACGAAGAGGCTATACGAAGGTATACGAAGGCTATACGAAGGCTATACGAAGACTATTCGAAGGCTATACGAAGGCTATACGAAGGCTATACGAAGGCTATACGAAGGCTATACGAAGGCTATACGATGCTATACGAAGGCTACACGAAGGCTACACGAAGGCAACACGAAGCTTATACGAAGGCTACTACGAGGCAATACGAAGCTAAACGAAGGCTATACGAAGTCTATACGAAGGCTATACGAAGGCTTATACGAAGGCTATACGAAGGCTAATATGAGGCTATACGAAGACTATGCTAAGGTGCTATAACGAAGGCTATACGAAGGCTATACGGATGCTACATACGAAGGCTATACGAAGGCTAACACGAAGGCTACAGAAGCAACACGAAAGCTGGCACGAAGGCTACACGAAGGCTACACGAAGGCTACACGAAGGCTACACGAAGGCTACACGAAGGCTAAACGAAGGCTACACGAGCGGCTACACGAAGCTATACGAAGGCTACACGAAGGCTACATACGAAGGCTACACACGAAGGCTACACGAAGGCTATACGAAGTTTATACGAAGGCTAACGAAGGCTATAACGAAGGCTATACGAAGGCTATACGATGGCTATACGAAGGCTACACGAAGCCTAAACGAAGGCTATACGAAGGCTATCGAAGGCTATACGAAGGTTATACGAAAGCTATACGAAGGCTATACGAAGGCTATACGAAAGACTATACGAAGGCAATACGAAGGCTATACGAAGGCTA